>JASDDO010000004.1:305005617-305392387 GCA_030015575.1 Agapanthus africanus | reverse complement strand
ATGGCATTGTAGACCGGGTCACATCAATGAAACACGGTTGATGAAGTTACATAAAGAAGGATATTTGGATCCGTTCGAATATCAATCTTATGCTACTTATGAATCTTGTCTCATGGGAAAGATGACAAAGACTCCGTTCACTGGACATGGAGTAAAAGTGAGCGAGCTCTTGGGACTTGTACACAGCGATGTATGTGGTCCAATGTCTACACATGCGCGAAGTGGTTATTCATACTTCATTACTTTTACGGATGATTTCTCAAGGTATGAACATGTCTTCTTGATGAAGCATAAATCCAAGGCCTTTAAGAAATTTTGGGAATAAAAGAATGAAGTGGAAAAACAAACAGGCAAAAGTATCAAGATACTGAGATCTGATCGAGGTGGTGAATACTTAAGTGCCGAGTTCCTAGGCTACTTAAAAGAGAATGGAATTCTCTCTCAGCTTACTCCTCCATACACACCACAACACAATGGTGTATCGGAAAGGCGGAATCGAACCCTATTGGATATGGTTCGTTCCATGATGAGTAAGGCTGAGTTACCGCGTTCTTTCTGGGGTTATGCACTAGAATAAGCTGCATATCTTTTGAACCAGGTTCCTACTAAGTCAGTGCCTACCACACCATATTAGATGTGGAGTGGGAAACCCTATCTTAAACACTTTAAAATATGGGGATGTCCATCTTTTGTTAAAAAGCAGCATGCGGACAAGCTCGAGGCACGCTCAGTACAGTGTAAGTTTGTGGGATACCCAAAGAACTCCAAAGGGTATGTTTTCTATTACGTAGAGGAGCAAAAGGTCTTTGTTTCTTGTCATGCCCGCTTCTTGGAAACTGAATTTTTAGAAAATCAGATAAGTGGGAGCGCAATAGAACTGGAAGAAATTCCAGAACCACAAGCTATTACTGAAAGCTTGGTAGAACCAGAAGTTTCAGGAGAACCAGACATCCCAACGCCACTTCGCAGGAGTAGTAGGCAGTCTCATCCGCCCAAGAGATACTATGGTTTTCTCATAGACGGGGATCGAGAGGATTGCATCATTGAAAATGATGAGCCTACTAGCTTCCAGCAAGCCATTCAGAACGGTGACTCAGTAAAATGGCTGGATGCAATGCGGACCGAAATGGAGTCCTTGTACACCAACAAAGTTTGGACTTTGGACATTGCTCCAGAACGGGCAAAACCCGTAGGTTGCAAATGGATCTTCAGAAAGAAGATCGGTGTAGATGGGCAGGTTGAAACCTATAAAGCTAGACTTGTTGCAAAGGGTTTTCTTCAAAGACCTGGTTTGGACTATGACGAAACCTTTTCTCCAGTGGCTATGCTCAAATCCATTCGGATCCTTCTTGTCATTGCCGCCTTCCACGATTATGAGATCTGGCAGATGGACGTAAAGACGGCTTTTCTAAATGGTAATTTAGAAGAGTGCGTTTATATGGATCAGCCGGAGGGTTTCATTCAGAGTGGGAGCAGCGGCAAAGTATGCAAGTTGCTTAAGTCCATTTATGGACTAAAGCAGGCATCATAGAGTTGGAACATCTTTTTTGATGATACTGTCAAAGAATTCGACTTTATCAAAAATCCAGATGAACCATGCATATATAGTAAGATTGTAGGGAGAACTATTGTATTCCTCGTCTTGTACGTGGATGACATTATCTTAATAGGAAATGACATTTCTATGCTACAGTCAGTCAAAGGATTCTTGTCACAGAGGTTCTCCATGAAGGACCTGGGTGATGCCAACTACATTTTGGGGATCCAGATCTATCGTGATAGATCTAAGAGGATGTTGGGACTTTCGCAGTCCAGGTACATCGACACCATACTGAAACGATTCAGTATGTATGATTCCAAGCACGGTAACCTACCGGCTTTTCACGGAATCACCTCTTCAAAGAGATGTCTCCTAAGACTGATTTGGAAAGGGCTCGCATGTCATCTATATCCTACGCATCTGCGGTAGGCTCTATAATGTATGCGATGTTGTGTACCAGACCAGATGTAGCATACACATTAAGCGTTGTAAGCCGATATCAGTCGGACCCAGGGGAGATGCACTGGATAGCAGTAAAGAACATTCTCAAGTACCTGAGAAGGATTAAGGAGATGTTCTTGGTATATGGTGAAAAAGACCTCCAGATCAAGGCCTTTACTGACTCCAGCTTCCAGAGTGACAAGGATGACTCCAAGTCCATGTCGGGTTATGTATTTACCCTCAATGGAGGGGCGTTCTGTTCGAAGAGCTCCAAGCAAGACACCGTTGCTGACTCGACGATGGAAGCGGTGTACATAGCTGCTTGCGATGCCGCAAAAGAGGCTGTCTGGATGAAGAATTTCCTCACAGAACTTCAGGTGGTTCCTACCATTGTTAATCCAATACCGCTGTATTGCGACAACAATGGCGCCATAGCTTTAGCGAAGGAACCCAGGTCCCATCAGAAGTCCAGACACATTTTGAGGCGGTACCACCTGATCAGGGAGATCGTAGATCGCCGGGAGATAGAGGTGAGGAGAGTAGATTCGGAGAATAACACTGCAGATCCACTCACGAAGGCCATACCCCAGACTCAGTTCAAGTGGCTGATCGAGATGATAGGTCTTCGATACGCCAGTACATAGCCCTAGTGCAAGTGGGAGATTGTTAGTGTATATGCCCTAATGGCTATTACTGTATCATACTAGTTTGTATATTACTTAATGGAAGCTTGGGATATTCACAGTTGTATAGACAGTCTTTCTTAAAATGGTAGTGTGCTACTTGGTTTGTTTATACTTCAATATGCCGTGTGCGTGTGTTGTGTTTTGAAGGGTATTTAGATGTATCAGGTTCTTCGCAGAGTTTATGGAGGTCTCTCTACCCGGATAGCGGGCTGGGGGTCAAGGGGGCTAGCAGCAGCGGGGCAACGCTTCATTAGAATTTTTTTAACGAGAGAGGTATTTTTAGTGCGAAATGTATGGAAAAAAAAGAGATGGGTAGCATCCTAAGTGTTAGTGTATATGCCCTAGAGGCCATTACTGTATCATACTAGTTTGTATATTACTAAATGGAAGCTTGGGATATTCACAGTTGTATAGACAGTCTTGCTCAAAATGGTAGTATGCTACTTGGTTTGTTTATAATTCAATATGTGCATATGTTTCTTTTAGCA
This sequence comes from Agapanthus africanus, assembly GCA_030015575.1. Taxonomy (NCBI): domain Eukaryota; kingdom Viridiplantae; phylum Streptophyta; class Magnoliopsida; order Asparagales; family Amaryllidaceae; genus Agapanthus; species Agapanthus africanus. The sequence goes on along the minus strand of JASDDO010000004.1, from coordinate 305,389,232 downwards.
TATCACTTATACATATTAGTGGCGCCCTTAGAATCTTTGCTTGATTACCAGTGTTGTGATGGCAGTCACACTAGTAGGGGCTGGGTAATCTACAAGCACATCCTTATACAGGTCCCTAGTCGTAGGATTATCGAGACGGGGCATCGATACTCCGGAGTAGACTAGCGTATACGCTTCTCATCCCAGCAGGGGAGATGTTCTGTCGCACAGCCATTAGTACGTCATACTGGAGATAGTATGCGGGTGCTCGTAAGGTTACGAGTACACTGGACAAGACTCGTCGGGAACTGTTGGTTGGTAATATACCTATCGTCAGATAACAGTTCCCAGGTGACAGGAGTACAGCTTAGTCCGTTGACTTGACACTGCTACTTCGCCTCGAGTGTGTTCCCACTGTACTATGATTACTACCCTACCACAGCTCAAAGGAATCGTGCAAATAGGTAGTAGTTGGGTGCAGTCCTTAAGCACTTGGAGGCAGTAGCGGTTAGACAGGATTCGTCTCTCCCGGTATTGGGGGTTGATATCGCACCGTGTCTAGGAGAGCCATTACACAAAGTCCCTGGACAGGACAAGCGAGATTTACTGGTAGTGTTTCCAGTAGTTTCTCAGGGTGTTCTGGGCTACACTCCGGCACGACTTGTACCGCTATTAGGGGTCTGACGTTTACCGCCCCCTAGGCCCAACATGCGATACTCTTAGACGAATAGACCGGACTGTATGGAGATTGTCACATTCAGGCTCAGTAGGAGTTCAGATGGGTTTACCTCATCAGCCTTCTTATCGACATCTACATGGGGACCGTTACGTACAGCTAGTGCCGCTTGCGGTCTGTGGTTAAACCCACTGCCAGCGTAGTGTCGAGTCTTTAGAGTCCCACACAGAGAGTTTCCCTACACTGGGCAAAAGGTGTAGAGGCCGTATGGTTTTACGGCAGGGCTACGATCACTTACGTGCACTTGTGCTCGTATGATGTTCGGGCGGACAATAGTAGTGGGCTTTGGTTTAAGCTGGATCCTAGTATTGTATTGATGGATTAGTTTTGTCTTCTAGTATTTGTGTTCTACGGAATGCGGATGTGGGTGTGTATGCACGGATGCGAGGAGCGAAGAAGGAGGTGCCTCATTAGGGTTTCGACCATTGACTTGGTCAAAACCATTATGAGGTGGAGGAAAATATTTACTAATCTTTTTAATGATAATTGTGTTATGGCTAATTGCTTTGACCATTTGACCATGTTGACCATTTGACCAAGTTGACCATTGTTGACTTAGATATTTTTTGTGAGCACTAGATGCTTCTTTGGCTTTGGATTTAACTTTGATATGATAATGGTCAAATCAATTATAACCATCACAATTTTCATGATAAAATATTGGTAATTATTTTTCTTATGGATTATTATCTCTTGCTCATTCTCTCTCATCAAAAGAGTGCTCCCATTGTTTGCTTCTTCTTCCTCCTCACTACAAAATCCTTTAGCTCTCATGTGTTGAGAAAATAAGGATCTAAATAGACAAACAAATCCATCTTCTTCCTCTACATCATATAGGACATCAAGCATAGCAAACTTGTTGCCCTAGTTACCTCGGCTTGAGGTGGAGCTCGGACTACAGACTCTCGGGTGGATCATCTTCGACTCTAGAAGGCCGTGGAGGTGACCATGATCCGGATCGACCCTCGGAGCTCACATGGATGACGAGGACAGCAGAGAAAAGAATCGAAGGACTAGTTTCATGAGGTATAATCGTCTATCACAGTAGATTAAACCTCCCATAGTTTCGTTAGATATGGTTTGGCAAAGATCCTTTAGCGTTAGTCTATGTTGCTATGTAAGAAAGTTTTTTTTTACTTGTTCCGCCTCCTCGCTAGCTTGCGGGGTGAGCGACATAGATTTACACTAAGGACGTATAGGCGCCGGGCGCCGGCACGTCACGCGCCCGGCACGTGGGCGCTGGGCGTCCACGGGCAATGTGCAAGAGGCATGGGTACTGGGCGCCCAAGCCTCACGCATCCGACACGTGGGCGCTGGGAGCCCATGGGCTACGTGCAAGGCGCATGGGCACCGGTGCCTCATGCCTCCGGCACGTGGGTGCTGGACGCCTACAGAAAAAGAGGCTTAGCCCTGGGATCTGGAGTTAAACTCCCAAAAGGATTTTTATTTTTTTATTGTGGAGTTTAACTCCAAAAGAATTTTTATTATATAGTTAAACTCTAAAAGATTTTAAATGGAGTTAAACTCCTAAAAAGATTTTATTTGTGGTGTTAGACTCTAAAAGATTTTGAATGGAGTTAAACTTCGAAAGACTTCAAAAGATTTTGACAAATGGAGTTGAACTCCCAAAAATCTTCGGAGATGATCAAAGGGGACCCTTTTCTTCTCCCCTTTAGCTCTGGATCTTCTTTTGAGCCTTGGATCTTCCTAAAGAGGGAATTTCGGAGATGTGTCTCCTTCTTCCTCCTCTCTGTTAGCTGGATTTTTTAGAAAAATGAGGCGAGACTTAAAAATCTCCCATTTTGGAGATTTAATGGAAGATCTGAGTTCCCCTTCAAGGGTTTTATGGTGACAAACTACTTTTTTTTGGAAAAGGAAAAGTTAAACTCTAATTTAATTCAAAAAAGAGAAGAAGGTTTAGAACCTTGAGGATGGAGAAGGAGGCACAGAACCCTGACTTTTGGAGAGAATGAAAAGTTGTTGATTTTTTCATTATGTTTTTCTTTATAGGCTACACACTTTACATTTAAACCCTTGGGATTTTTCAAATGGCACTTGTGCCACCTCATGCCTTATGTGCTTATTTCTTTTTGCACATAAGCCATGAGATTTACAAAATTTTGGCTTTCTGCCCATTTTTCATACATTTATTTCTAAAAACTTGTATTGAACTAATTTATCGCTTCATTCTTGGTATGGAACCGGCCCCATCCATTCTTGGTCTTGACTTGGGTTTAGGCCTACTTCGCTTGAGCTTGGGCCTGCTTGGCTGGGGGTTGACTGACTTTGACTTGGTCAACCGGGGTATAATTTTTGACCACAATAAAGTGCCCCCATCAATAAATACACACCACATATATTGGTCGTGTGCATGAAATTGATGGATCTTCTTTCGCGTGAAGGTTGACTTGATTTGGTTCCCGTTTTGACGATGTGGAGGTCGGTGCTGCCCTTTTGGCGACGTGGACGGTCGGTGCTGCCCTTTTTGCGACGTGGACGGTCGGTGCTGTCATTTTAGCGACGTGGACGGTCCGTGCTGTCTTTTTTGCAACGTGGATGGTCGGTGCTGCCATTTTTGCGATGTAGACGAACGGTCGGTGCTGCCCTTTTTGCAACTTGGTCGGTCGGTACTTGCCCTTTTTGCGACGTGGACGGACGGTTGGTGGTGCCCTTTTTGCGACTTGGACGGTCGGTACTACCTTTTTGCGACATGGACGGACGGTCGGTGCTGCCCTTTTTGCGACTTAGACGGTCGGTGCTGCCCTTTTTGCGACTTAGACGGTCGATGCTGCCATTTTTGCGACATGGAACGTCGATGCTTGATTTGACTTGATCCACTTCTTGCGGTGTTGGGATTGAAGTTTACTTGCTCCGCTTTTTGCGGTGTCAGGATTGATTTGTTTCCGAGATGGAGCTTGATTCCACTGATGAGGTGATTGGTTAACTTGTTTGATTTGATTTGTTTTGGGAGTTCCCTACCCGTCCAACGGGACTTTTGAGCTTGAAAGTGCTGCTGGGTGGGATGTTAATTTGATCTGTTTGATTTCTGCCTTATTTGGCGGGATTTTTGAATTTGAGAGGAATTTAGAATTTGGAACTTGTTTAGCATCAGCATTGCTACCTTGGAATAATGCCAGGAACAACTCATCATTTGCCCTGGGAGGACTTGGGATTTGGTTTTGGGCGGCATCAGCACCGCTAACACTGAAACATAGTGCCAGGAGCGACTCATCATTTGCCGTTGGGAAAAACTTGGGATTTTGGTTTTGGGTCGGCATCAACGCCGCTGACACTGAAGCGTAATGCCAGGAGCGACTCATCATTTTCCGTTGCTCGTTGGGGAACGATGGCTTAAGAGATAGGTTTAGATCCTTATCACCTAAGGCTTTTCAATTTTATGAGCCGTAAGGATCACATAAAAGCATTTTCTCCCCACAAGTCGAGAGAATCTTGCAGGTGTATTTCTCCCTAGGAATCGTGGGGATTCCTAAGTGTGTTGCTCTTTTGTGAGTCGTAAGGATCTCACGCGGGGATTTTCTCCTCACAAGGTCGAGAGAACTTTGCGAGTGTATTTCATCTCTTTTCACGAGTTTGCGCCCTTTCGGGTTTTTACAAACTCACCGGCAGTTCTGCTGTTTTTACTCACGGAGCCCTTCTGGGTTTTCATTCGTGCCCGTATTGCTTGTGGACATGCCCTTTTTCTTTTTTTCTTTTTTTTTTTACATTAGTAGAGCTTCATTGCCCGTGGGACTTTAAATGTAGTCTCTCCAGTAGGACTTGGAAGAGATAGGGGCTGTTTATACCCGTGGATTGTATACGGTTTTACAAGATGTATGATCCGAACCGTAGGGCCGGTGTGCTCAATTCGTCTGCGACTTGGAGCATTCATGCGTAGTATTTCTTTAGATATCGGCCATTGATGGGTGGCATGGGCTTTTCTCCTTCGGCACTTATTAGTTGGTAGGATCCCCCGTCGAACACTTTCTCGATGATGTATGGCCCTTCTCAATTTGGCTCGAATTTTCCCTTAGCATGTCGATGCAGGGTTCCTTAGGCGGCTGCTGGGTTTTGGGAGGCATCGTCCATGCCAATTTCAAAAAAATTCCATTCTAAAGAACCCTAACCTAGAATCTTAACTAGAGATTTAGACGAAACGACAATATAAACGACTTTACATCTAAGTGAATGAGGAATACAACCTTTGTAGACTGTTCCTTCATTCTAAATCTCTGTGTAGTAGTCCTTTCGCTCCAAGTAGTGAACACCCAAACTCTAGTAAGGGTTCACATGAAGAAATGAACAAGCTTTCTCGAAATCTTTGAGGCCGAAGATGATCTACATCGAGGAGACTCAAGCTCATGCTACATCTTCACTAATGGTAGATTAGTGAAGCAAACACCCTAAACTAAATGGCTAATATAGTATAGGATAATGAAGTAGGAATTTTGCTCACTTTAGAAATAATTTTCTCATTATTTTTCTTCATCTCCCATAAATCTAGAGAGCTAAGCTCTTGATGAAGAAAAAGATGAAGAGAGAAGAGAATGAAACTCATGTGGTGAGAATAGCAACCATGGGTGAGTTTGTATCATATAATAACTCATGTAGAGACTAAACTATGGTTAAGGATAATTGTTAAGTTAATAAATATCTTAAGTAAAACAAATTAGTGGACCTAGTCAATGGTTCCACAAGCTTCTCCAAACTTCAACCATTAAATCAATTTCCATCTAATTTTGATTAAATTTAAATAAATAAAACCCTTCATTATATCAAGCATGGTGTGAGTCTCATACACCCATGAAGCATATGGCATCAAGACACAAAATAATGTACATTAATATATATCACATATATACCAAAGCACAAGTGAGAAAAAGAAATACTTAAGTGAGCATATATTAGTTAATGTAAATTAATATATCACATATATAATTATACATTAAATTATTAAATCAACATTTGATTTAATAATCCGGCAATATCACATACAACCGACTAATATCAAATGTAACAACTTATCGAATCAACACTTGATCCGATAACCAGGCTATATCTCATATAACCGTCCGATATTACATATCGCGAGAATAGAATGCGGTATCACATACGTGCATTAATCTCGGTCCCGCACATATCACATATGTGCTCCTACTTCGTTTTGCATGAACCAGGAAACATCTGTGTAGGACTCTAAAGACTCGTCAATACGCTGGCAGTAGGTGGTGATCATATTAGTCACACACAAGCCGCAAGCGGTCTGCTAAACGTAACGGCCGCCCGGGTATTGAGCGATCAGAAGATCAATAAGCAAGCCTGCTCATACTCCTGTGAATCCAATCAGTAACACTACCATACAGTCCGGTTTCTTCATCGGATATGTCGTATATCTCAGCCTGGGGGTGGTAAACGTCATACCCCACTAGCCCTGATAAGTCATGACGATATGAGGCTCATAACGGTTCGAGAAACTACTGATGGCACTTACCAGTAGATCTCAGCAACCCTGGCCAGAGATTTCCTGTTATGGCCAATCGAGCATAGGGCAACATCAACCCCTAATACCGGGAGAGACGAAATCCCCTCCTATCGCTCATTGCCTCCATGCGACTTGGGACTGTACCCAAAAACCACCATTTTGCACGATTTCTTGAACGTGGTAAGGTGGAAATCAAAGCACAGTGGGAATCACACAAGACTCTATGACGATCTCGGGTTGACACACTAACCTGTACCAGTGTCACCAGAGAACTGCTATTTGACGATAGGTATAATACCATCTAGGAGTTCTCGGCGAGTCCGTTCAGTGTACCCAGTCTCCACTGAGCACCCATATACCATCTCTGATGTCAAACACTGATGGATATAGGATCATCCATCGCCTATCATATGGGTCGAGAAGCGTATACGCTAGTCTACTATGGAATATCGATGCCCCGTCTCGATACTCACACAACTAGGAACATTTGAAGGATGTACTTACCGACTACCTCTGCCCTACTAGTATGATCTGCATCATAGTCCTGGTAGTCTAGTACTCATCCTAAGGGCTTTATCAACATGTAATAGAGAGACAATAAGTGTACATGTTAAGATAAAGAGCAACCATATAGCATACTATCATGTAGAGCAAGAAAGTCCTCCCTATATATGTCCAAGAATCCACTACAATATATATCGCATGTACAGTAATGGCCTCTACGGCATACATATAACTAACAATCTCCCACTTGCACTAAGGCCATTTGTTGTAGTATCTCATACTCAACGTCCTATAGAAGTCTCTCTATGGAAAGGCCTTTGTGAGTGGATCCGCCGTGTTATCCTTCACGTCAACTCTCCTTACCTCGATCTCCTGGAGATCAACCATCTCGCTGATCAGGTGATACTTGCTTCAGAATATGTCTGGAACGCTGATGGGACCTGCGTTCCTAGGCTCAAGCCACAACTCCATTGTTATCACAATAACAATTATTGGATGCTCAATAATAGGAACCATGTTCATCTCATGAACAAGAAATATCCAGACAACCTTTTTGATAGCATTGTTTGTAGCGATGTATTCAGCCTTTATCGTCTAGTTTGCCACGGTATCTAGCTTGGAACTCTTCCAACATACCGTCCCTCTGTTGAGGGTAAAGACAAAGCCCGAGACTGACTTTCAGTCGACCTTATCACTATGGGAGCTCGAACCAAGAACAACCAAGAACATTCATTTAGTGTTTCTCAAGTACTTAAGAATGTCCTATGCAGCTGTCCAGTGATTCTCCCAAGATCCGATTGATTCCTGATCACTACACCTAGTGGGTTAGCTACATCTAGTCTGGCATATAACATTGGACACATGATAGAGCCAACGGCCGAAGCATAGGTTATCCCTTGCACGGGTGCTCTCTCCAAATCAGTCTTGGAAGATATCTTTTTAGAGAGAGTGATTCCTGAGTATGTGGGCGAACCACCACGCTTATAATCTTCCATACTAAACCCCTTTAGTAGGGTGTTAATATACCTGGATTTGGGACACTCCCAACATCCACTTAGATCTATCACCATAGATCATAATTCACAAGATGTAGTAGGTATCATCCAGATCTTCCTTGGAGAATCCTCTTGATAAGAGGAGCTTGACCGAGTGTAGCATAGGAAACCGTTTCCTATCAAGAGTATGTCATCTACGTACAATACATGGAAGACAACCTTACTCTCTACTACCTTCTTGTATATACAAGGTTCATCTACCTTTTTGATGAAGCCAAACACTTTGACCGCCAGATCAAAACAGATGTTCCAACTCCGCGATGCTTGCTTTAATCCTAATGGACTTAAGCATAGCTTTGAAAGTCTTAACTTTTCCATCTATACTAAGAATCTTCTCAAGATCCATTTGCTCCTGATGGGTTTTACCCCTTTCGGTGCAACAATCAAAGTCATACTTTGTTGGTGTAAATGGATTACATCTTTGATTGCATAGCATCCAACCATTTCACAAAGTCTCCACTTGTGATGGCCAACCTGAATCTTGTTGGGCCATCATCTACCATGATGCAATCCTCGCTCCCACTGTCACTGAGAAGACCGTAGTATCTCTCATGTGGATGAGAAATCCTACCAGATTCGCGGAGAGGCTGAGGTTCGTTTGAGACTATTGAATACTTTGGTTTTACCAAATCATTAACTGTTAGTTTGTCTAGCTGGAACTCCTTCCAGTTCTACCTCATGACCACAAATTTCTTCATAAGAAATTCCTTTTCTAAAAAGGTGGCATGTTGAGAAACAAAACACATTTTGCTCCTCAGTGTGATAGAAGATATACTTTTACGAATGTTTAAGATATCCAACAAACTTATACAGAACTGACCTTGCCTCGAGTTTGTCCGGATTCTGCCTTTCAACATAGGCCGGACAACCCTATATCTTAACTCATTTAAGATATGGTCTTTTCCCATTCCATATCTCATACGGAGTGGTAGGCACTGATTTGGATGGAACCCCATTCAATAGGTATGCAGCTTCTCAAGTGCATAACACCCAAAAGTAAATAGGTAACTCAGTAGTACTCATCATAAAGCGCACCATATCTCATAGGGCGCGATACCTCTGCCCCGATACACCGTTGTGCTGTGGTGTATACGAAGGAGTAAACTGAGAGAGAATCTCATTCTCCTTTTAGAAACTCCAGGAACTCCATGCGCAAGTATTGGCCTCCTCGATCACATCGAAGGACTTAATACTTCTACCCGTCTGGTTCTCAACTTCAATCTTATATTTCTTGAATTTCTCAAAAGTTTTAGACTTGTGTTTCAACAGGAACACATGTTTGAATCTTGAGAGATAGTCGATGAATGTAATGAAGCACCAAGAACCAACCTTGGCATTTGTAGACATAGGACCGAATAGATCATCATATATCTGTCCCAAGAGTTTAGTAACTCTTTCTCTATTTCCAGTAAATGGAGTATTGGTCATTTTACCTTTGAGACAAGACTGAAAAGTATCATAAGATGAAAATTCGAACAGATTCTCATATTCATCTTTATGTATCTTAGCTAGTCATATCGCATTGATATGACCTAGTCTACAATGCCACAAGAAGGATTCATTCATTTCTGAACTACTCCTCTTGTGTGTGTTCTACATACTTTGAACTGTGGTTTGATTTAGAACGTATATTTAAGGGTTCCTAAGCACAACAACAAGGTTTCGAATGGCATTATCCATGCCAATTTAAATTTTTTCCATGCTTAAAAGAACCCTAACCTAGATCTTTTACTAGAGAATCATACGGAAACATAAAGTAAACAACTTACTTCTAAGTGATTAGGGATTACAATCTTTGTAGTCCTCTCCTTCACTTCTATAGCTGCAAGTTGTGGTCCCTTCGCTGCGATCATCGAACTCCTGAACTCTTGAGAGGCTCCACAAGGTGAATGATGCATGCTTGCTTGAAGTCTTCAAAATCCAAAATGATCTATTTCGAGAAAACACGGACTCAAGCTATCACTTCACTAATATGGAATTAGTGAAGCTGACACCCTAAAATATATAGCTAGTATAGAAGAGGATGATGAAGTAGGAATTTTGCTCACTTTAGAATTTATTTTCTCACAATTTTTCTTCTCTTTCTCAAGATCAAGAGAGAGCTTGAAGGAGATCAAGAAAGAAGAAGATGAATGAATGAGATAGATGAGGTTAGAAATGCAACCATGGGTTTATGTCATGGCTAACCATTGTAGAGAATAACCATGGCTAATTGATTAGGGTTAGGTTACTAAATATCTTAGGTAAAAACAAAACAAGTGGACTTTAGTCAATGGTTCTAAAAGCTTCATCCAAGCTCAACCATGACATAATTCCAAGTTGTTTTGAATTTTCTAAAATAAATATAAACATAACATTATCATAAAGCATGGTATCATTCTCATACACCCAAGTAGCATGTATAACCTAGCATGTCACAATATTATATATCACATATATAATTTGTGAACAAAAGAAAATAATACAATAAACATATATCATATATATGCTAAATGTATAATAAGTGAGAAAAATAAATAAATAAGTGAGTATATATTAGTTAATGTAATTTAATATATCAAATATATAATTATGCATTAAATTATTAAATCAACACTTGATTTAATAATCCAGCTATATCACATATAATCGAATAATATAATATGTATCATTTCATCGAATCTACACTTGATTCGATGACCCGGCTATATCACATATAACCGGCCGATATCACATATCGCGAGAATAGAATTCGGCATCACATACGCGTATCAATCTCGGTCCCGCATATATTACATATGTGCTCCTACTCTGTTTCTCCTGAGCCAGGAAACCTCTGTGTAGGACTCTAAAGACTTGTCAATACGCCGGCAGTAGGTGGTGATCATATCAGTCACCCACAAGCCGTCAGCGGTCAGCTAAACGTAACGGCCACCCGGGTATTGAGCGATCAAAAGATCAACAAGGAAGCCTGCTCACACTCCTGTGAATCCAATCAGTAACACTACCGTACAGTCCGGTCTCTTCATCTGATATGTCGCATATCCAGTCTAGGGGTGGTAAACATCAGACCCAGTAACCGATAAGTCGTGTCGATGTGAGACTCATAACGGGTCGAGAAACTACTGATAACACTTGCCAGTAGATCTCCATATCAGCCAGAGCCAGAGACTTCTTGTTATAGCCAATCGAGCACAGCGCAACATCAACCCCCAATACCTGGAGAGATGAAACCCTTCCTATCGCTCATTGCCTCCATGTGATTCGGGAATGTACCTAAAAGCCATCATTTTGCACGTTCTCTTGAACGTGGTAAGGTGGAAATCAAAACACAATGGGAATCACATAAGACTCTATGACGATCTCGAGTCTACAGACTGTTAGTTATATGTATGCCCTAGAGGCCATTACTGTACATAGGATGTATATTGTAGTGGATGCTGGGACATATATAGGGAGGACTTTCTTGCTCGACATGATAGTATGCTATCTGGTTACTCTTTACCTTAACGTGTACACTGATTGTCTCTCTATTACATGTTGGTAAAGCCCTTAGGATATGTACTTGACTACCTGGACTATGATGCGGATCATACTAGTGGGGACATGGTAGTCCATAAGTACATCCTTCAAAGTCCCTAGTCGTGGGTGTATCGAGACGGGGCATCGATATACCAGAGTAGACTAGCGTATACCTTCTCGACCCATACAGATGGGCGATGGATGATCCCATATCCATTGGTGTTTGACATCAGAGATGATATACGGGTGCTCAGTAAAGACTGGGTACACTGGACGGACTCGCCGAGAACTCCCAGATGGTATTATACCTTACGTCAGATGGCAGTTCTCTGGTGACACTGGTACAGAATAGTCCGTTGACCCGAGATCGTCATAGAGTCTTGTGTGATTCCCACTGTGCTTTGATTTCCACCTTACCACGTTCAAGAGGGCGTGCAAAACGGTGGCTTTTGGGTACAGTCCCGAATCACATGGAGGCAATGAGCGATAGGAGGGGATTCGTCTCTCCTGGTATAGGGAGTTGATGTTGCGCTGTGTTCGATTGGCCATAACCGGAAATCCCTGGCCAGGGTTGCTGAGATATACTAGTAAGTGTTACCAGTAGTTTCTCGAACTGTTATAGACTTCATATCGACACGACTTATCGAGCTATTGGGGTCTGACGTTTACCACCCCTAGGCGAGATATGCGACATATCAGACGATCAGACCGGACTGTATGGTAAGTGTTACTGGTTGGATTCACAGGAGTGTGAGTGGGCTTGCTCGTCGATCTTCTGATCGCTCAATACCCGGGTGGCCGTTATAGCAGACCGCTTGCGGCTTGTGGGTGTTTGATATGATCATCACCTGCTGCCGGCGTATTGACGAGTCTTTAGAGTCCTACACAGAGGTTTCCTGGCTCAAGCAAAACGAAATAGGAGCGCATATGAGATATGTGCGGGACCAAGAATAATTAGTGTATGTGATATCGTATTTCATTCTCGCGATGAATGTATCGATTGGTTATATGCGATATAACCTAGTTATCGAATCAAGCATTGATTCGATAAGCCGATACATAGGATACTAGTCGGTTATATGCGATATGACCGGATCGTTAAATCAAGTGTTGATTTAATGATTTAATGTAGAATTATATATTTGATATATTACTTTGCATCAACTAGTATTGGTTCACTTTAAATGGATTTTCTCACTTGAATTGTGCAAGTTGTATATGTGATACACTTTTGTGCACATGATTGTATCATGTTTGATGATACATGCTTCTTTGGTTAAGTGTAAAGAATTAAACCATGGTTAAGTTGATGATTAGGGTTTTGCTTATTCATTTATTTATTTGTTTATTCATTTTGGAAAAGATAAGAAAAGAATGGTGGCTTTATTTGTAGTTTTGTTGAAGTTTCATGAAGCTTTGACCTAGTCCACCATTCTTGTCTCTTGCTTAACCCTAACCATCATAACTAACCATGGTCTATTCTCTACACTTAACTAAGGTTAGAATATGATAAGAATCAATTCTTTTTCAATGATTTTTAACACTTTATCATATTCTTTCTTCTTCTTCTTCTTCACAAAAAAGAGAAGCTTGCCTCATCAATGGCAAGTGATGAAATCAAGTGAGAAATCCAATTCTAAAGTGAACCCACTTCCTATTTCTTCATCCTCTACCTCTTGCCAAGTAGTATAGGGTGTTTTCTTCACAAGTTTCATGACTTGGTGAAGTGGGAGTTTGATCTTGTGATGCCTCAACGTAGATCATCTTCGGCATCGTAGTCGATGACCTAGCCCGCCCATTTCTTCGATGAAGCCGACGCTAGAGCCCGGGATTCAATTTAGACAGCAAGGAGACTTCATCATTGAGCTATGGAGGTAGAGGACCGGATCTACAAAGGTTGTATTTCCGTTCACTTAGTTAAATTGTTAACTAGTTGCTTGTTTCGCCTAAAAATCTAGTTAACGATCCGTATCAGAGTTTCTCGGCACTTGTAAAATTAGAAATTGGCATGGTTGATGCCTTGTGAGACCTCTTGAGAGTGCCTAGGAACCCTACACAGACTAACCTGTACCAGTGTCACCAGAGAACTGCTATCTGACGATAGGTATAATACCAACTAGAAGTTCTCGGCGAGTCCGTTCAGCGTACCCAGTCTCCACTGAGCACCCATATACCATCTTTGATGTCAAACACCAATGGATGCGGGATCATCCATCGCCCATCATATGGGTCAAGAGGCGTATACGCTTGTCTACTCTGGAGTATCGATACCCTGTCTCGATACACCCTCTACTAGGAACAATTATAGGATGTACTTGTGGACTACCCTGGCCCCACTAGTATGATCTCCATCATAGTCCTAGTATTCAAGTACACATCCTAAGGGCTTTATCAACATGTAAGAGCAAGACAGTATCACAATACAAGTCAACATATTAAGACAAAGAGCAACCAGATAGCATACTATCATGTCGAGCAAGAAAGTCCTCTCTATATATATCCAAGCATCCACTATAATATGCATCACATGTACAATAATGGCCTTTAGGGCATACATATAACTAACATATATACTATTATATAATGTGCCTGATCCAATCAACTCTTGATTCAAGAAATGTTCATAATATTATCCTGCAATACAGAATTATATCCTTCTTTAACTTAATAAAGAATTTGATGTAATGTTGTATATCAGGTTCGGTATGTAATAACATTCATTCAGAATCAATGTATTTACCACTTGGTAATACAGGGTGATATCTGTCAACTGATTTGGCTGCAACAATTGCACCATTCTTTAACACTTAGAGACATATTACCCTTTTCTCAGTTCTTTACCTTTCTGTAGCCCATATAACAGATTAGATATAGGGATCCTGATCCGGTATCTCATATCTAGAACGTAGAGGATACTGAGAAACAGTTCTTAGTAACGAACACACCCGAAGAATATACATCAACATGCTTAGTCCTTGACTGGGTTGCATGAAATCCGGATATTCCCCTATTTCCTGCTTGGACTTATAACAATTATAAGATAGAGCGGAACCAACGTTCCCTGACTCAGTATAATAAGCATGTTCGGTCAATGCATCCATATTATTATCTTGATTAAGGCGTGACATGGTTGCTACCAGGAGAGAGAGAGAGAGAGAAGAAAACACTCAGCGTATGCTCTTGTAAGATCAGATTGGTTATTATTTTATCTAATCAGGATGGCTCCCACTGTTTTTATCAAATCTTCCTTCAAACCCTAAAAGGTAAGACTAGCCGGGATTAATTACACCCTATAAGTTCGCCAATCTTTCGGCCAGGCCAGTGTCGGTACTTTGAGGGAGGTTCCCCATGCTTTCGCACGGACCTAATTAAAATAATCCTCGTTTTCCCAGGGGCATAACCCCGTTAACACATTTCTAGACACCTACTTGATCGGCTAGTTGTAATGTGCAAAACTCTCCCAGGATCATGATCGCAGCGAAAGGACTACAACAAGGAGCTTTTGAAGTGAAGGACCGATCTACAAAGGTTGTATTTCATATTCACTTAGTTTAGTATATGTTTCCGTATTGTTTTCTAGCCAACGATTCTAGTTTAGAGTACCCTTTCACGGCAAAAATTTTAAAATGGCATGGAAGATGCCTCCCGAAACCTTGCTGCAGTGGAAGTGAACCCTACAGAATTTCTCAAAAGCTTCAAACTTGTGTTTTATCAAGAACACATGTCCGTATCTTGAGAGATCGTCAGTGAATGTAATGAAGTACGAAGAACCATCCCTGGCATGTGTAGACATGGGACCGCATACATCGCTATGTATCAGTCCTAAGAGTTCAGTAACTCTTTCTCCGTGTCCCGTAAATGGAGTTTTGGTCATCTTGCCTTTGAGACATGACTGGCAAGTGTCATAAGTTGAAAATTCGAACGGTTTCAAATATCTATCCTTATGCACTGTTCCCCCAATCAGAGCAAGGCTCTGTTTGAATTTCAAAAAAATTCAAATTTTGAAGCAACGCTTCAGATCCCGTGCGCTGCGCGCAACGCGCCACGTGTCAGAAGTTGACACGGCAGCACAACGCCCGAGGCAGTGCGTCCAATCAGAGCAAGGCTCTTTGAAAAGCAAAAGCAACGCTCAGTTGCGCAAGCGCTGCGCTGCGTGACACGTGTCTACGCAGTTGCGCAAACACAACTGCGCAAGCGCACCGCTGCGCGACACGTGTCTGCGCAGTTGCGCAAACGCTGTTGCGCAAGTGCACCGCAGCGCGCCACGTGTCTACGCAGTTGCGCAAGCGCACCGCTGCGCGACACATGTCTGCGCAGTTGTGCAAACACTGTTGCGCAAGTGCACCGCAGCGCGCCACGTGTCTGCGCAGTTGCGCAAACACAACTGTGCAAACGCACCTCTGCGCGACACGTGTCTGCGCAGTTGCGCAAACACTGTTGCGCAAGTGCACCGCTGCGCGACACGTGTCTGCGCAGTTGCGCAAGCATAGCTGCGCAAGCGTCTCACTGCGCGACACGTGTCACGCGCTGGTGAGTTGCGCAAAAACAGAATGAAAATTTAAGGAAATTTTTTCTGTTCTTGTTAAAACAAGAAGATTTTCTTGTATAAGGCAGGGGCTTTTGGATCAAAGATCCAACGGTGGGGAAAATTCCCCAAATCACTAAGAAAAGATTTATGTAACAAATTTAACTAACTTATGAGCACTATAAAAAGGACCCCAGACCTCATTTCAAAAGGATGAAGATCTGAAAAAAAAAAGAGAAGAGAACTCTTAAGACCCCCTTTAAAAAAAAAGGTAAAAGCCTTTAAAATAAGAGAAAATTCTCTCAGGAATAGATCATGGATCTAAGAACAAGATCAGGGATCTTCAATAAATAAATAAATAAAAATAATAAAAAAATAGTGCCTTGCACTTGCTATGAACCTTTGGTTCTCTGGAACAAGAAAAAAACTTGTTTTATCTTCTTTGATCTAAATTTAGATCAAGAGATTAAAAAGTGCTCTGCACTTCTTTTCTTGAATCTAAAAGATTCTTGGTGCTTTGCACAAATGCAATGCATTATTTGAAGGGCCAGGCCCAAATCAAAAGACCTAGCAGGTCTAAAAAAAAGGGGCAGACCCCAAAACAAATTGATGCTCTGCATCCTTTCTGGGCAAAGCCCAAATAAAAATAAAAAGAAATGCAAAAGCAATGTTGGACATTTTCAACTGGACTTAGCCCAATCGTGGCCATAAGTCCTTAAATTAAATTGACTGAGCAAAATGGCTCTCCTAAATCAATCTACATCCGGTTCGAGAGTACATCTCCGAACTCCTTTGACATCCATCATTGTAATTCCTCAACGACGTCAAAGAGGTGACGGGTCCCAATGACCACACACCCATATGGACTGCGGGGTCCTTAAACTCGTGGACCGAAACGTCCTTAAACTAATATCGGACCGAAACGTCCCTAAACTAATAGCGGACCGAAACGTCCCTAAACTAATATCGGACCACCACGTCCCTAAACTGGAATATGGACCACCACGTCCCTAAACTGGCACAATAGAGCCCAAATGCTCTTTTGTCGGATCTAAACGGTCCCGTTAAGTTGATCTTAGTCTCAAACTGGACTAACGTATCCTTAAAAAACGTTTGAGTCGATCTTAGCCTCAAAAAAATGGCTAACGTATCCTCCAAACAGACTTTAGTCCCAAATTGGACTATGAATCTCCCAAACTGGAACAATGGGGCCCAAACGCTCTTTTGTCGGATCTAAACGATCACGTTAAGTTGATCTTAGTCTCAAACAGGACTATCGTATCCTTAACGAACGTTTAAGTTGATCTTAGCCGCAACGCGACTAATGCATCCTTAAACTAAAAACACCAAACCCAAATCTAAGTAAATACGGATTTGGACTAATCCACGTCCTACGGGCGACGGCATTACTCAGTCTCCGTATACAATCCACGGGCAACCACAAACAAAACAAACACACACGACACGAAGTGAAATTCTGGAGAAGGAGAAAGTTGTTACCGCGATGCGGTAGCGTAATTAACTGCAGGGGCTTGCGCCTGCAGGGAAGAGCGTCCCCACAATCAAAAACCCCTCACCCTGAGGGGGAATCTGACGAAGTCTGCTACATCGGCCGCATCCATCTAAACCTCCGATGCAAGATGCCATAAATCAACTTGGCATTTTCGGAGAGGTAGACGGATAAAACCAATTAGCATCTGCCCCGAATCTCAGGCAAGACGCAAAGTCCTGTAGGCCGCCATTCGGAGGGGAACAGATTCTGGCACGCCCGGTGGGACCTCTTCCTCTTTCCACTCCACACTTCGTGTGTCATCCTCGCGAACCAATCGCGGTTTGTTAAATGGTTGCCTTCGGATTTCAAGTTACTAAGATTTGGTATTTTGTCTGGCACAGAAGAAGAAGAATTCAAGATTCAATGGCCTCCAACTGCACCAACTGCTCGAAGTGCCACTGCAATGGACGCTCCACCTCTCCCGGAGGTGTAATATATGGGCCCCAAGCGGCTTCCTCACTCACTCTGCCAGTAGACCAGGTGACCCAAGCCACCACTGGCTTATTCTTCGGGACCATGATCCCACCGACAAGCTTCTCTATGCCGATACCTGCACCAGAGATGAACAAGAAGTCGGTCTTCGACCGACTCACTGCTACCACGACCCCTGTCAATGGGTCGCCTGCTGCCAAACCAACAGCTTCGGTTCTCGCCAGACGGGATAAGAATTCTAAATTGGCTATCCCAAGGGAGACAATAATTGCTGCTCCAGAAGTCGTCAAGGCGGCTTCCCCTGTCAAAGAGTCAGTCTTTTCAAGGCTGACGATTCCTACTCCTCCTACTCGAGGATCTGTCTTCGACAGGTTGGATATCACACCTCAGAAGACAACCTCTGTCTTTAAAAGGTTAACACCGGCGGCGCCTCATTCAGACGGGGGGCAAAAGGAAGTTATCACAATCTCCAAGCCAGTCCCAGCGGCTCGTCGTGCCCGACATCGCCATTGGCGACGAGTGAGGAAGGCAGGGGGCAACTCCCCCTCAGGGCTAACTCCACCGGCTCCAATGGCGGAGGTCAACGCTGCTGTTCCAACTGGGAACAGCTTCGAACTGCTGAGGAGGGTACGTAAGAATTCTCCAACCGCTACATTGAAAAGATCTCCTTCGCCTGTGGAGAGAGCTCCTGAAACAAAACAAGAACAGCCCCCTCAACGGCTGTCTTCAAGGATTTATAAAGTTTGGCGGAGGGTTCAAGACTCTGTGATTGACCCAGACCAATTTCGTCGCCAGAAAAAGGCGAAAGTGGAAAAGGACAAGGACCGCCCTATTAAACAGCAGGGGACAACAGTTGCTAGGGTGCCCACTTCAACGGCTCCTTCCACCTCAACGGCCCACAAAAGAAGGAGGCCGGAGAAGACTCCCGTGTCAGCAGCAAAAGTTAAAAATGTTGAAACTAAACGCCCCAAGTCAGGGGGCATAACAGTTCATATGGTTTACATGACATCGGGAAAAGAAGACAGCCGTATGTCCACGGGTCATAGACCACTTACACGGTCAGTGACCAAGGCTCAGGAGCAGCAACAGAAGCTCCAGGAGATGATGAGAGCTATGGCTGCACTTACAGGGCCAAACGAAAGCCCTGGAACCTCTTCAGAAGAGCGTCAAGAACAAGAAACGGACGCCGAATTCCTTCGGCGCGTACTAGAAAAGAAAGATAAAGAAGCTGCGGAGCAGGCAGCCAATATAAAGAAAATGGCCCTCCTGTTCCAGGATATGGTGGGTATGATGATTCAACAAGATCCACCTGCTGGAGATCTCCCGATCATTCTTGAAGACGATAGGGGAGAAGCATCAAATCCGCCACCGGCTTTATCCTCAGCTAAAGAGGATACCATATCAAAAGCTGATTTAGATGAATACATCGCCCAACAAATACGGGTGCATCAGGCGACTGAAGCAGCCGGTCAGGTCGTAAAGACAGGGCGGCCATATCCGGGTTGGTATGATCAAATTAAGTACCCGACAGGCTATACAATCCCTAAATTCCATGTCTACAAGGGGACGGGCAATCCTCATCAGCATGTCGCCCAGTTCAGAGCGCTCTGTGGTAACACCGGCGGCGATGACAAGTTGTTGCTTCGCCAGTTTGTTGGAAGCTTATCAGATACGGCGTTTGAATGGTATTCTGAGCTCCCCAATGACTCTATTAAAACCTTTGCGGAGATGGAGCTGCTCTTTACCCAACATTTTGCAAGTGCCAGTGAGCGTACCTGTCACGACCCGCAGGGTACGGAACGTGACTGGCACTTAGGTTACGAAACGTCTCAAGACGTCCGTAAAATAAGTAAGCCAAAGCCCAGAAACCAAAACCAAATAAGCAAAAGAGTGAAGAGAACCCAATCAATTGAAAACGAGTTATCAAATAAGTCATATAAAACCTCTTTAAAAACAATATCAATTTTTCCGAAAATTTCGGCAGAGTCTCCTTTGTAAATACTGGCCCCCAAAATGGGTACAACAAGAATATATATGAATCCAACAAATAAGGCATCCCCAAGCGGGAGCTAGCTCTTCGCCACAAGGCGGTCACAAATCCCACGCAATATAAAGCAACAACATGCGAAATAATCATAAAGAAGCATAAGAAAAACATCATGTCGACTCAAGTGAGCTCGACCCCAAAATACAGCATAAAAGTCCACAAACCTCACAGTCTCATCTCTAGGTCAATATACAATAATACTGGTAGAAACAGTAGATGGAGTACACTAGATACAAAGAATATACAAGGTGGTACAAAAATAATAACATAACCCACCTATGAGCAAAACCTCGAGTCCAGGCAAAAGAGGCAAAAGAAGCAAGCACACCCGCCGCTACTGTACTGACGGAGCGGACCTGCAAAAGGCTATGGCACAACGGGGGTGAGTTGCCAACTCGTGAGTAATAAATAACATCTACACAGGCTATCGAATGCATGCACACAAGTATCCTAGCATCTAAATACAGGTAAGGCAGGACATAATGGCAAGTATGTATGCAATATGGATATACTAGCAGGTATGAATGCAATGCGAATCAACTCGTGATCTGAATGTGTAAGTATAAGAAATCATGTTTTTTCCCTTTAAGAATGTCTTTTGAAATACCAGCACAATACCAATAGAATCAACAAGAACCTGTGTCCAGCATCGACACCTCAAAACTGTCTCAAATCTCATATCAATGTATCTCTGGCCTCAGCCGTCCGGCTGACCCATCTCAAATATCAATATCTCATCATCTAGCGGCCACGGTCGGTATCCTCTGGATATCCGCCGTCCCAAACAGTCACCGGTAGGTAATCCGTCCCCTGCCAGGCTCAACGTCAACACCACATTCCTCTTGCCCCGGGGTACCTTACCGGGCCCACCATGTACCCGTGACGGTTCCTCCACTCCTCGACACGGATCTCGAAAACCACAGCAAACTCATGGTGGACGACACTTACATCACTAGAAAACCGCAATTTACATATTTAAAAAAAATATAATAAGTTTAGAAATTTTGCGGCTTTCCCCCGAAATCCAGAAAAATCATAAAATCTCAAGAAATCCTCATAAGTGCATATGTCAATGATAATGAATGCATATGGTATCAATAATCAAGTTGCGATGTGTGATTAATAGATTAGGAATGAACAAATAATATGATGAAGCACATGCACATGAATAGCAATCCTACGATTTCATTTTAAGGAATTAAAGGCAATAGCACAAGTTTAAGTATCAATTAGTAAAAGGTTTCAATTTAAAGGTTATCTAGTGTGGTGGCATGGCAATTACCAGGGTGTGTGTGTAAGCATGAATAATGCTCGTGCTGCATAAAAAAACTCTGGCAATGGTGCAGGTGTCCTATAACATGGTTTCGTATATGTATGTCAATATAGTGTGTAGATGCAGCAAATAATCATATAAGTATTTCACCCCTAATTACTAACATCACTAAGAATATTGTAAGTTACTAAAACTATCGGGCGGCTTGCGCCATCCAACGATAGTTCCCCCGTAGATGTTACATCTACTCACCGGAATCCCTGGCTAGCTGTGTCCAATCACCGCTTTCCCCTTTCGTGCCGCGTCTGACGACTCCGCGACCGAACCTAGAATTTACATCAATACCAAACATAAGGTTACGTATCAAGAACGACGCAAAACCCAAACGAAACTACTAATGTTCACGAGCTAGGTACAATGTGCGCAGGGTGCGCGGAACATACGCGAAAATCGCAAAAACTGCCAAAAATCGCCGATTTGGTCGCCCGGCAAAACTAAAACCCGACTACTCAAAAATCCGCACACACACATCCTAAACGTCATAGGATAAGCCAACACAATCATCAAGATGTCGAAAATAATCCATCACATAATTTTATAACAAAACTAGTAAGCAGTTACATTCCAAAAATCGGTGCAACATCGCCGATTTGCTACAAAGACTACTATCAAGCTTGAACAACCAACCACACTACAAGCAATCTACAAACACTATAATTACAACACATTAGCAATAATTCAAAACCTATTTTCCATAAACAACCATTACTTGAATTTATAACCTAGCAAATCTTAATCCAAACTATATATGAAAAACCTTAAATTAACACTAATTTATAGCCCAATTAGCAAGTTAACCTCCTAGATTAGGTTAGCAAAACAACTAGATAACAAATTAGATTTAATCAACTAAATAATGGTTTCTAAACCCTAATTCAATTCAAACCATTCACTTTAAAAAAACAAGATTAGAAATTAGCAATGAAATTTAACACTAAAACAATTTCATTCAAGGAATCAAACCATAAGTATTTAAATGGGTCAAAATTATACCTCAATTAGAGATCTAGCAAGAATAATTTGCCTCCAAAGATGCCATTTTTCTCCTTAATTTAAACTAATAGGGGTGTGAGAAGAGGTAGAATAAGGATTTGGGTTGAATTTGTGAAGGATTTGTGGATTTTTTTTGGATTTTGAGATGAAATTTAGAGGCAAAATGAGAAGGAGAATTTTTCTTTTTGGGGAGAATGATGGGGCTGCAGAATTCGTGCAGGAGGAAGGAATGGGGAGATGTGTGAGTGGTTGTGGAATTTTCCAAAGTCAAAGCAACCATTCACAACTAAACACAAATTAATATAATTTAAACAACATAAGGTTTCAATACAAAAGATGGAGACAAAAATGAGGGGGGGAAATTCATGGCTGCTGATTTGGGGGTGGGGCCGGCCCAAAAAGGAGGGGGTGAGGTTGTGAGATTTGCACAAAAAAAATTCTATGCAAAAAGAACCCTCAAGTTACAAAATTTGCAAGTTTAAGCTTAAATTAAATAAATTTCGTTTCCTATAATAAAAATTAGTTAAAAATCAAAATAAAATACTAAAAATTTATGTTACAACTAGATTTTAATTAACATAATTTTAAGGATTAAAATTAGCCCGGAAAAATTTGTATTTATCGTTAATTTAATGTATTTTCTTACCGGCTTAAAATAATATAAAAAATTTGAAAAATAGGGAAAATTTTTTAAATGACCAAAATTTCATAAGTAACTCATTAGCTACTAAAAACAAGCAATTACCTATCCATTTTAGGTATAATTAGTCCTAAACTGCAAAATAACGAGAAAGACGGTTTTCGGAAAAATACCGAATTTTCACCGATTTTCAGGAAAACACCAAAACGACTTTTCAAGGCGCTACAGTACCCCGATGACGGCACTGATTAATGCCAGGGTAAAACCCGGCGAGACATGGGTTCAGTACGCTATACGGTGGCGTAATCTATGGTCGAAGTGCGAACAGCGCATAGAAGAAGCTCCAGCGGTGGGAATGTTTGTTGGGACCCTTGACCCACAAGCAACCATCTCACAGTTCATGATGTTCTTCAAGCCGACTACCTTCCAGGCTTTGATCGACAAACTAGCGCGGATGGACCAGATAGGCCATAAACCCCCTCTCCCAAAACCGGACTCCCGAAACGACAAAGGAAAGGGAAAAGCGATCATTGTCGCTAATGCTCAACAACAACCGAGCGACTCGAAGCCGGTTGCTCGTCCAAACAATACGCGCCCATACGTACCCCTTGAGGACAGGATGGGACGTCCTTACTCCTTCCCCCGCGATAAAACGAAGAGGCTATTCGAGCTGGCGTTGCGCAACAGACTCATAAATCTGCCAGATCCAAAACGTCCGTTGCAACCGAACGACGTCAACGAGCCCAATTACTGCCCTTACCATCGGGTGCTAGGCCATACCATCCAGGATTGCTACGTTTTCAAGAATTGGCTTGAGAACCAGTACCGTCAGGGCAAATTTGCGCTATCTGACAAATGGAAGGTGAATCCCCCGCAGCCCCACACCTCTAAGGGGACGAATACGCCAGGGGAAACATGCTCCGTCATTGAGGAAGCTCCTTGGGAGGTTGTATTATCAGCCAAGACAAAGAGGATACTAAACGATCTTCAGACCTGTCCAGCGGTCAAGTGGAAGAACCCCTTGGAACCGCAGGTTATTGAGGGGATGTTGAAGCCACGTCCGACTCCGAAGACCGATGGTGGTAGTTCAAGCGTTCATATCCAGCCGTCAAAATCTTCGAAAAAGAAGAAGAAGAAATCTAAGAAGCCCGTGAAGCCTAACGACAAGCGCACGGACTTGCAAAAACAAATTGACGCGCTGGATGAATACAACCAAAAGGCGCGGACTCCCATTACGCTCCAAGATTTCCTTCATCACGTCTTCCAAAAAGAAGATGAGAGAGAAAGTTCATCGGATGAATCCGACGAATATGTAGCGAACTGTCATATGATCTCCCATTCGATCACGAACGATGAAGAGACTTCTGGCGCTAAAACGCTGGGGGCAGATACCGAGTCAAGAGTTCCGGAGTTATCAGTCGAAATGATTGACGCGTTCCTTAATGAAGCTCGAGTGAAAAGTAAAGCTGATCGAGAACGCGAGACGGCTATATTCGAAAGGGCCAAGCGCCAGCGACTTGAGGAAAGAGCTGAGATGATCCCGCTGGAGCAAAATGCCTCCACTATCGACAAAAGCCAATTCAAGATAAAGAAGAGGTTTGCTAAGGCCATATCAATGGGCATGAAGCTACCATCCTCTGAAGGAAAAATTACTGGTGTGGTAGAAATGCACCCCTCCTATTGCTTATATCATCAGAACGTCTCGCATCCCACTCAAGAGTGCAAGGCTTTCGATAGATGGTGGCAAGGATACGTCGCTAATCGACAACGCTTTAAACGGGAAAAGCGTAAAATTCGTCGGGAGCGAAGAAATATGACCGAAGAGCTTGAAAGAACTGCCGGCAATTGTCACATGGTTAACACTGGCGGGTCACAAGTGCCTACATTTGGGAGCGACTCTGATGAGGAGCTAGAACTTGCCCCTCTCTTTAAAGAGTCAACTTCGGGAAAAGAAGAAGAGCCAATGGTTTGCGAAAATATCCGGCTGCGGAATCGGACGCTACCTGAGAAGAATCTCGAACCTCTAAACAAGAAAGATAAAGGGAAAGAGAAAATCTCCGAAGATATCGCCTTGGATGACCGAGTCGCGGAAGAGTTAAACGCCCCGCCGAAGAGAAATAAGGTGGATTACAACGTTCTGGCGCATCTGAGGAAACTACCCTCTCAACTCAGCGTCCTTGATGCCTTATTACTATCAAAGGAGGCGAGAGATTCTTTGATTAAAGCGCTACAAGATCCGGACCAGTTCCAAGCCTTCCTAGCCGAAGAAAAGATGAAGGACGAATTAGAAGAAGTGCACACAGCTGACGTTGCTTTTGGTGATGAAGACCTTCTCCTCGGGACATGCGACCACAATCGTCCCCTTTATGTCTCAGGATACTGCCATGACATAAAGATAGGTAAAATCTTGGTCGATAACGGATCGTCTCTTAATTTGCTCAATGTGCGAGTGTTAAAGGAAATTTGCATGAGTGTCCAACACCTCGCCCGAGACAAAATCACCATCTCCGGATTCGACTCTCAATCATCAAAAACTTTTGGATCTGTGATATTGACGCTACGCTTCGGGTTGCTCGTCACAGACATCAAATTCCATGTTATAGACGCCAAGACGTGCTACAATGCTCTGCTCGGCCGACCATGGCTACACGAGTACAATATCATCCCTTCTACACAGCATCAGTGCATGAAGTATTGTAGGGATGGCCTCGAGTACACTGTGGCCGGAGAATTGAATCCGTTTTCCGTGAATGAAGTTCGCAAGTATGAAGATGCCAAATACTTCTTGCCGAGTTTCGAAGACACGGAAAGGTGTCACAAGCCGGAGAACAAGACTAACGCAACCATCCCTGTCTTCGGCAGTGATACCGAGGAAGAAGAGGATATAATTTATTCGGGTCCGCCCCAATACACCGAGTCGGGACCATCCACCCCTTCACTGATCTTTGGTAGTGATTCAGAGGACGAAGTCTGTGCTGTATTCCCTGCTCGGCTTTCAATACGAGCTTCTGCTGATGAAGAGCGAAGTCTACAGATAGCCATAGTGCCGCTCGAACATTATAAAGAACTAGATGCGCTCGCCAACGATAGGGTGGAAGAATTGCGGACATTTTATATCCCTCCCGGACGAAAAGGCGATAGGGCAATCCTATTCTACCGTTCCGAAGAAAACAAGGTGGAAAAAGAACTTTGGCACGGTGCGGATCCAACGCTGGACAGACTTCAGCCCATCCGTCTACCCCGATATTATACGGAAGGATTGAGGAGACTGCTGAAACGCCAGGGAATACCTTTCGAACAAACCGTTAGAAAGGCCAAATTCTATGACAGGGTTTGGAACGTCCCCGGAACTCAACACAAGCTACCTAATGGGAGGCTGGAGACGATCGGGCTCGGATACATTCGCTCCAGGAAACGAGAGCTGCTCCGCGACTGTTACGTCGTGCACAATTCTGATGAAGAAGCAGATACTCAAGAGAAAAACGCTAATACTAAAACAGAAAGGGTTCCTGATGCAAAACCGCCCAGTCCATCATTTGAAGACCAGATGGGCAAACTTATAAGGGAAGCGGGTCAAAAAGCCCGAGATGATCACAATCGTGAAATGGCGATCTATGAGAAAGCCAAAACACAACGCCTCCTTCAACAAGCAGTAAAAGACGAAGATGCTGCCCCATGTTAACCTGATACAAAAAGGGCTCGACGCGGAGGCAGAAACGAGTCGAAAGGCCGAAGAGGCGCTCAACAGCAACAAAGCAGGGCTAAGAAGCCACGCAAACGAGAATCGAGCGTTATTGACCAATCCCTCATGAAGAAAATGGGTCGAGCATACTCGTTTCCTCGAGACAAGACGAAAAAGATACTTGAGCTTGCTCTAAAATATCAAATGCTTACATTGCCGGAGTCCAAGCTCCCAGAACAAGCAGGTGAAGTCTCTGACCCAAACTATTGCTCTTACCACCGAGTGATAGGGCATCCTCTTGAAGATTGCTTCACCTTTAAGAATTGGGTCGAAGATCAGTACCAGCTCGGCAAGTTCGCTCTGTCTGACAACTAGAGGGTAACGCCACCACAAAAGCACGAGCCCAAGGCCACGAAAGAAAAAACAGTTCCACATTGGGACTGGAAGCGAATTCGCACCTGTCACATGATCACAATATTAAAAGAAGAGCCTAAGGACATAAGTGAGCTCCCTTGGTGCTTCGAAAACAGCAGCGATGAAGTAATCTCAGAATTTCCCCCAGCTCTGAAAGAACTGGAGGATGGAATACATACTACTGCAGATAACCTCAAGAAAATCGAGTTGGGGACGGTAAATGATCCGCGACCGACATTCGTCAGCGAGCTGCTGTCTGAAGAAAGGGTGGTTGCGTTAAAGGACGTCCTTGTGCAGCATAAAGATTGCTTCGCATGGAATTATTCCGAGATGCCAGGACTAGATCCAGAAGTCGCTGTACATAGACTAGCAATATCCCCAAACGTCAAGCCAGTCAAACAGGCGCCGAGAAGAATGCGACTCGAGCTTGAGATGAGCATAAATACCGAAGTCAAAAATTTAATCGACTCTGGCTTCATCCAGGAAGTTCAGTACCCTGAATGGATCGCCAATATCGTCCCAGTGATGAAGAAAAATGGGACAGTGCGCATATGCGTAGACTTCCGGGATCTTAATAAAGCTTGCCCGAAGGATGATTTCCCAGTGCCAGTCACTGAACTGATGATAGACAATACGTCCACTCATGAGGTTTTCTCCTTCATGGACGGCTCATCGGGGTATAACCAGATAAAGATGCATCCCGAAGACCAGAAACACACCGCCTTCAGGACCCCTCTAGGTATATTCTGTTATAAAGTAATGCCCTTCGGTTTAAAGAATGCCGGTGCTACTTATCAAAGGGCCATGACAAGGATCTTCGACGACCTTATACACGAAATCGTCGAATGCTATATCGACGATCTCGTGGTTAAAAGAAAGTCATACGAAGAGCATCTCGAGCATTTAAAGACCGTATTTCAACGCCTTCGGCAATACAATTTGAAAATGAATCCTTTAAAATGTGCGTTCGGGGTTTCCTCGGGCAAATTCCTGGGATTCATCGTCCGACACCGAGGTATTGAGATAGATCCGTCTAAAATCAAGGCGATCATGGAAATACCTCCGCCAAGAACTCTTAAACAGTTGCGATCTCTCCAAGGAAAGCTTGCATACATTCGGCGGTTTATCGCTAATCTTTCAGGAAAGTGCCGTCCTTACAGTCACCTGATGAAGAAGGGAACCCCATTCGTTTGGGATCACAAATGCCAAGGCGCACTGGATGAGATCAAGCAGTATCTGCAAAACCCTCCAGTGTTGGCTGCTCCAGTTAAGGGAAAGCCTCTCATTCTTTACACGGCCGCCCTTGAAGGTTCTTTAGGCGCATTATGGGCACAAGAGAATGACCAAGGGAAAGAAAGAGCACTCTACTACTTAAGTCGGGTTCTGCTGGGGGCAGAAAGCAATTACTCCCCCATTGAAAAACACTGCCTGGCGTTGATCTTCGCAATAACGAAGCTTAGACATTACGCATTAGCGCATGAGGTCCATCTCATTTCAAAGGTGGACCCTCTTAAATATCTAATGTCAAAGGCCATATTGACGGGACGACTCGCTAAATGGGCTCTGCTCTTAATGGAGTTCTCGATAACGTATCGACCCCTGAAGGCAGTAAAGGGTCAGGCCATAGCCGACTTCCTTGCTGAGCACCCGATACCTGCCGATTCTCCCCTGAATTGCGATTTGCCAGACAAGCATGCGTTTGACGCAATCGACGGTGGTGATACCCGTTGGGAGCTTTATTTCGATGGAGCATCTTCCATGAAAAAGCACAAACAAAATACGTCAATGATCAAATCGGGAGTAGGCCTTATTTTCGTAACCCCACAAGGAGGAATAATGCGCTTCGCCTTCTCCTTGACAGAGCCGAGAACGAATAATGAAGCTGAATATGAAGCTTTGATAGCAGGCCTGGAGATCGCCATTGACATGGGAATTGAAAACCTCCTCATATATGGGGACTCCCAGCTAGTCTTCAGTCAAGTGAACGGCGATTACCAAACATGCAAACCAGAATTGATAAAATACGGTGAAAAGGTGCAACAACTGCTAACCCAAATTCCCTCCTATACTTTGGAAAGCATACCGCGCGCGGAAAACAGCAAAGCGGACGCACTGGCCAAACTTGCTAAAGAATTGGCTGACGAGAACCTCGATGACGTTAGAATCGTGGTACAAAGCCGTCGAGTGCTCGCCCCGGCAGAAATACCTCCGGAATTATATAAAGAAAAGGGAGCGACTGAGCAGACGACCCAACAAATAAAAGACCATGAGAAGGCCGAGGACTGGAGGGAAGTCTTCATAGACTACTTTAAGACCCACCAAATGCCTGAAGAAGCGTCCACAAGACATCAGCTCGCGAAACGAGCCCTGTCTTTCGCCTTTGTCAACGATACCCTGTACAAGAGGTCATTTGATTCTTTGTGGCTGAGATGCTTAGGACCTGACGAAGCGAAAAGAGTCGTCCAGGAAGTTCACGACGGACTCTGCGGTTCTCATCAAGCAGGCCCTAAGATGAAGTTGAAGATAAAACAGATGGGCTACTACTGGCCCACGATGATTCAGGACTGCATCGAATATGCGAAGCAATGCCACTCATGCCAAATTCATGGGGACTTCATTCATCAGCATCCAAATCCGCTACACCCAACAGTGGCTAGCTGGCCATTTGAAATGTGGGGGACTGATATAGTTGGCCTTATCGAACCAGCATCGTCTAAGGGACATCGTTTCATCCTAGCGACGACTGACTACTTCTCTAAGTGGGCAGAAGCGATACCGTTAAGAGAAGTGAAGACAGAAAATATCCTCCACTTCTTCAAAACGCACGTCATATATCGGTTTGGAACTCCGCGACGGATCATCTCCGATAACGGGCCAGCCTACAGAAGCCACAAGATCAGTCGCTTTGCGCAACAGCATAATATAGACTGGAGATATTCCTCAGTTTATAATCCGCGAGCTAACGGTCTGGCTGAGTCCTTCAACAAGACCTTGACGAAGATCATGAAGAAAACGGTGTCACGAAATAAGAAAGACTGGCACGAAAGACTGCAAGAGGCTCTTTGGGCGTATCGAACTACATTTAAGACGTCCACAAACACAACGCCATACGCGTTGGTATTTGGGACGGAAGCAGTACTCCCTCTCGAGATAGAATTACCCTCTCTACGAGTGGCGGTCCACTACGAGCTGACAGACGAAGAAAATGCTCACCTCCGGCTTGAGGAGCTCGACGCCCTTGATGAAATCCGGCTCATAGCACAGCAAAATCTGGAAGCTTATAAAGCAAAGATGACGCGCTCATACGAAAGATTGACCCGACCGAGGACATTCCGTCAAGGCGAACTCGTGCTAGTGGTCAAAAGGCCTATGATCCCCAATCGCGCCAAGCGGGGAAAATTTGAGCCAAACTATGAAGGCCCGTACATCATAGATAAAGTTTACCAGGGTGGGGCCTATCTACTCATGGACATGCACGGTGAAAGGCCTTTCAGGCCAATAAACGGTCGCTTCCTAAAGAAATACTATGCTTAATGAGTCACAGCCTAGGTCAATGATAGATGACGACGACTATGTCTGCTCGCTATCTTCCTAAGCTCAAGCTTTATAAGCAGTAGCTGGCCTTCTCCGTGACGGACCGAAATGTCCTTAAACTAATAGTAGACCGAAACGTCTTTAAACTAATACCGCAGCATCCTTAGGCTGACGAGATGAATAAAAAAAATAATAAATAAAGAAAAAATATAATAAATAAAAAAAAACGGTATGTCCATGAGCAAAAAGGGCACGGATGAAAACCCGAAAGGGCTCCGTGAGTAAAAACAGCAGGGCTACCGGCGAGTGTTTGTGAAAACCCGGAAAGGCGCAACCTCGTTTAAAAAAAAAACAAAAAAAAAACGGTATGTCCATAAGCAAAATGGGCACGGATGAAAACCTGAAAGGGCTCCGTGAGTAAAAACAGCAGGACTACCGGCGAGTGTTTGTGAAAACCCGAAATGGCGCAACCTCGTTAAAGAACACTTATAGGGTCCTCTCGACCTTGTAAGGAGAAACCACCTGCATGAGATCCTTACGACTCACAAAGGAGCAACACACTTAGGGATCCCCACGATTCCTAAGGAGAAAATACACTTGCGGGATCCTCACGACTCGTAAGGAGAACTCTCTTATGGGACCCTCACGGCCCATAAGACTCGAAAGTCTTAAGTTACAGAGACCTAAACCTGTGCTTAAGCAAACCCCCACAAACTTCCAATATTGCCCTACAAGTGGTTCAATATTGACCCTTGTATACAATCCACGGGCGCGAATAAACATTTCCTTAACCAAGTCCCATTCATGACTGGGGATATGTTCGCATGGTAAACCCTTATAAATCCTCTCGATTTATAAGGAGAAAACCCTCCTGTAGGATCCTTACGACTTACAGAGGAAACGAACTCTTAGGAATCCTCACGAGCCCTAAGAAGAAAATACACCTACGAGATCCTCACGACTTGTAGGGAGAAATACCTTTGTGAGACCCTTACGACTCATGAAGTCAAAAGCCTTAGTCGACAGGACATTAACCCTAGTCACTAAGCCTTCTTTGTTCGACAACGACAAAGGCAAATGATGATCCGCTCCTGGTAATATCCCAGTTGCAGCGGTGCTGATGCCGAAATCGATGTCCAATTTCAGGTCTACAGCGAAAAGCCAGTAGGCCGCTCATGCATACGAAATAGCCGAAATGATGGGGCAACTTGCAATAAAAAAAAACAGCAAGTAAAATGTATGCATGCAAAATAGCCGAAATGATTGGGCAACTCGTAATAAAAAGCAACGAGTAAAAATAAAATAAATAGCCGAAATGATTGGGCAACTCGTAATAAAACGCAACGAGTAAAATAAAATAAATAGCCGAAATGATTGGGCTCCGCGAAAAATAGCCGAAATGATTGGACAATCGCGACCTTCGCGATATAAAAGCTGAAATGATAGAGCATCGCGGAAATAAAATAAAATAAAAAGAAGAAATGATAAAACTTTGGCCCTACAGTTAAGATCACGTCGATCCTTGTATACAATCCAAGGGCGTAAACAAAGAATGAACCATACTTTCCCAGCGGATTCCGTCAGGCGACGAACCCCAAACCTCAACGGTTCATTTCAACCGAAGAAGCCAGTGACTTCAGCAAAATTCCTCGACTCACGGATACAAACACTCCTTGACGAGAGCCTTCTGATCCGCGTCGACCCGCAGAGCCACCAGTGCCTCCGTAGGAATCCTCGACTCGTTTCAAACCCCGAGGAAACAAATAATCCTTGGCGCTTGGGAAACAAATAATCCCTAGCAAAATTCCTCGACTCACGGATACAAACACTCCTTGACGAGAGCCTTCTGATCCGCGTCGACCCGCAGAGCCACCAGTGCCTCCGTAGGAATCCTCGACTCGTTTCAAACCCCAAGGAAACAAATAATCCTTGGCGCTTGGGAAACAAATAATCCCTAGCAAAATTCCTCGACTCACGGATACAAACACTCCTTGACGAGAGCCTTCTGATCCACGTCGACCCGC
Organism: Agapanthus africanus; assembly: GCA_030015575.1. Classification (NCBI taxonomy): domain Eukaryota; kingdom Viridiplantae; phylum Streptophyta; class Magnoliopsida; order Asparagales; family Amaryllidaceae; genus Agapanthus; species Agapanthus africanus. The sequence goes on along the minus strand of JASDDO010000004.1, from coordinate 305,356,802 downwards.
AGAGCCACCAGTGCCTCCGTAGGAATCCTCGACTCGTTTCAAACCCCAAGGAAACAAATAATCCTTGGCGCTTGGGAAACAAATAATCCCTAGCAAAATTCCTCGACTCACGGATACAAACACTCCTTGACGAGAGCCTTCTGATCCGCGTCGACCCGCAGAGCCACCAGTGCCTCCGTAGGAATCCTCGACTCGTTTCAAACCCCAAGGAAACAAATAATCCTTGGCGCTTGGGAAACAAATAATCCCTAGCAAAATTCCTCGACTCACGGATACAAACACTCCTTGACGAGAGCCTTCTGATCCGCGTCGACCCGCAGAGCCACCAGTGCCTCCGTAGGAATCCTCGACTCGTTTCAAACCCCAAGGAAACAAATAATCCTTGGCGCTTGGGAAACAAATAATCCCTAGCAAACTCCTCGACTCGCGGATACAAATACTCCGTGACGAGAGCCTCCCAACCCGCGTCAACTCACAGAGCCACCACTGTCTCCGTGAGAGAATTCTCGGTTCGTTCCACCTTGCAAGATAAAGTCCCGGGGAGCAAGGATTAAAAAACTTGCTTCCTGAGCAATGGGACCCTACAAGTCGATCTAAAATGGTCTCTTGTATACTATACACGGGTCTCACTCTCCAAAGTCGAGATTCGATAAAGAGGGAAACAACCACTTACGGGTCCTCTCGACTCGTAAGAGGGAAAAATTCTCTTATAGGATCCTTACGACCTATGAGAGAAAACCACACTTAAGAATCCTCACGATTCCTAAGGAGAAAATCCACCTACGAGATCCTCTCGATCCGTAGGGAGAAAAGTCTCTATGAGACCCTCACGGCTTATAGAGTTGAAAAGTCTTAGGCAGCAGATCTGAACCTGCGGCCTAAGCCATCGCTATTTCTTAAGAAGGTTGGGATACTCGTCCTAATCATCCATCAATCATGGTTACTAAGGTGGCATACTGATAATAAAAGAAAGAAAAGACGGAGAAATGACACAAGACATTACAAAAATGTGCATCTTTTATTCATAAATATTGATCGAGTACAGGATACATTGTGCTAAAGAATAAAAAATATATACATATATTTTACAAATACAAATGATACAAGGAGAATTATTGGGAAGGAAGCGTCTTGCATAGATTTAGCAATTGCTCGCATATGTCCTTCCATGCCCTCTCTTGATCGGCTACCACCGCCAGCTCTGCCTCCATTTGGGCTCGTTGCTGCAAGACCGACGCAAGCTGCTCCCTGACGACCTGATAGGCAGCTTCCCGACTTGGGATATTGCGCTCAGCTACGTCAAGCTTCCGCTTCAAGTTTAGCCCAAGGGAGATGCGCTCCAAGAGACCCTCAAAGATAGTCTTCACTTGGGCAGCATTTGCCTCAACCTCAGCGCGCAGATGGGCCGTTTCGTTCGAAGTCTTTTGGCATTCCCTTAGTCTTAAAGCTGCTTCTTGCTCCAAGTGGCGGAAGTGCGAAGTGCTTTGCTCGAGCCAAGTTGTGTGTTGGGTGCTCAGGGCTAAAACTTCGGGAGAAGGGCGCGTCGACTCCAGCCGACATAGACAGGCCTCGATCTCCCTGCAGTGAGTAACCAAGATCCGACGACGCCTTCGTTATGAAAATTTACGAGCGCCGCCAACATTGGATTAACCTCCATAGCGAAATCTACGGCAGAAGGGAGAGCGTCCATGTTGAGCTCTTCGATGTACCCGCTTAGCATGCCCAAACTCATCACAGCACCCTTTGAAGACGGGCGTTTCAAGAAAGGGCCTGCCGGTGGAAGGACGCGAGACTCAAAAGGGACCGGAGCCGGAACAATAGCTGCAAAATAAAACATGGTCAAACGATGGTTCGAGAGATGTTGAAGGGTTACCAAAAAGGAAATTTACTATACCAGCTGCAACGGACGGCAAAGCCGGAAGGGCCGGTAGCGCGGCAGGTCTTGCATCCCCTCCTTCGATTTGTGGCACTGCAATAAGGAAAAGGAAAAATCAGAAATCATCCCATTGCTAAAAAAGGGGGGGTAAATAGAGACTTTGTAGTGAACGTATACTCACCGGCACCACTAGAGGGAGAAGCGAGTTCGGATGGGAAAGAGAAGTGTGGGAGCAACACTTGATATAAATGATCAAAGAGCACTCCTGCAAGGGCACAATGGTGTAACGTTAGTACAAAAGCTACATTTTTGAAAGATTAATGCATGAGTCGTGAATCCATACCTTCCAACATCCGCGATGGTACAAGGGAAGGCGGGGAGGTGACCACCGCCAAAGCAGTAGTCGACGGTCCCCCCTCGAGCAATGGAGCGTCGGCACTGGCCGCACCTGCAAAGATAAGCTTGTTAGAAGAGATCGCAAGATATATAAAAAAAAAAGGGAACGCTGGTGACTCAAAAATTACCCGACAAGCTGCCAGCAGAAACTGAAGCAATCCCCTCATCCATTGACATGAGACCACCGCCCGTAGCCTCATCACCCGACTCGATGGGAACCGTTGTTGTGCTCGCAAGCCCTGGAGACGGCAAGGAACCATGCGCGGGGAGGGCTATGATCGGAGTATTACCAGATTCCTGGGAAAGAGCGGTTCGCTCCTCCTCAGGAATCGTGGCCGCCTCATCCGATACTCCCTCGGTTTCTGCGGTCGCGGTTGTCTCGTCCATCGGCACCATGACGTCTCCAGCCTCAAGCGCCTCGACTTCTACTGCCTTCGGCTCGACAATCATCTCATCTGTCGCCACTTCAGATGCGGCATCAATGACCCTCTCGGCGGAGGATCCCTCAACTTCTGTTTCAGGCGCCGTGGCCCCGACGACGGTGCTCACTGTCGGCTCGGGTTCAGCAAGTACCGCTTCCTCCATTCCCCTGGGTTCGACGGTCTCCGCCTCCCCCTCAGTCGGACTTGGCCCTGCAAGATGGAATGCGTATGAGCCAATGGCTTGATAATTTTTACAACAAGGTTCTGAAAGAAATGTTACCTGAAGAGGATTTATCGTTTGCACTCCGAGCCGCGCGTGCCACTTGCCTGTGAGCAGTAGACAGGGCGGCAGGGGCCTCTTCAGAAGGAGTGTCAGCACGAGGAATAGTGCTAGAGCCCGCTCCCGTGGCCAAAGCAGCTCTGCCCGCCTTTGCTTCGGAAGGAGTTCAGCACGAGGAATAGTGCTAGGGCCCGCTCCCATGGACAAAGCAGCTCTGCGCGCCTTTGCTTCGCGTCTCAACTGCTTCCGCTCCTCTCGAGCCGTTGAGACGGATGCCACTAGGGCTTCCTTGAGTGAGGCTTCTTCGTCCGTGTATAGGGATGCCTCTAGATTTTTCAAGGCATCCCTCGTCGTCTTGTCAAGCCGAGGCTCTTGTGGCAACTTCGACGAAGCCGGGACTTCGATGACGGACTCGGGAAGGATCCCTGCGTCAATTGATACAACCCCTGCAAAGAAACAAAAGAAGGTCAGGTTGACTATCAGAAAAAGACAACAAACTTTCCTTATAAAAGAGAAAGGGGTGAAACATACCAACGCCTGCTAGGACACGCTTCTCCTCCTCCTCCTGGAAGGTTTTCAGGGAGGCAGCAATAGCCTCTTCAGTAGAGACACCTGTTGAAAATAGAGCAAATGTTAGTTAAAGATAATAATACAAAGTGCAATAAAATGACAAATAAAGCGTCTGATGATTACCGGACTCAGCGAGTTTGCTTAACATCGCTTCAAGCCTCGCCAATCGCTCCGAAGCTGCAATGGCGGCAGCCAAATTGGTGTCCTCAGGGTCTACCACAAAGCCCTCATTGCTTCCATATTCACATATGGCCTCGGCGGGAGGAGCCGCAGGCTTTAAGCTAAGGATCGCATCGAGGGATAGGGTGGACTTCTTCTTCTTCTGTCCGCCAGCTTTAGATCCACCCGGAGTAGCTTTGCGCTTGACAGTCACTTTAGGGCGGCGAGTCCCGATATCCACTCCTGCACCAGACCCTAGCGATACCACTTTAACCGTCTTTGTGGGAGCACGGGGCGCCGGTGGTGCATCCACCGTGGTAGGCAATGGCAATCCACGCGGGGGGCTCAACACGCGTGGTCGGTCAGCTCTGGCATCTTTTATCGGGAGGGTGACCTGGATCCTTGGCTGCAAGGGAGCCTTGCGATCACCGCCAGGAGGCGCACCCCTACGGTCAACCAGCAGGCGTTTCTCCATTAAAATGATCGGGCCCATCGCGTGCGCATACCAGGCCACATATGAATTAAGCATCTTAGGGGTACAGCTGGGTTCACTAATGAAGAAATAGGAACCTGTGTTAAGCCGTGTAAAATGATGCATCGCATTCTTTATCCCCTCTGGGCCGACCACAGGCGTTTCCAAGAAAGCCTCCAGCGAGATCCCCTGGTTGTAGCTTGACTGCCGGGCGAATCGGTGTGGGTTATATCTCATGAACAAGGCTGTCTTATTCTGCCTAAATACTAGATAGCCCGGCCGGATGGAGTAGAGATGGAGGATTTCCCGAGCTTTCAATACAGAAGCACCATCTTTGAAGTCATCACGCAGGGGCACCACTGACTTGGTGGTCTCTGAGCCTATGGTTATGACCTTATCAACAAAGGAAACCTTCGCTCCGACCAGATGTGGACGAAGGAGCAACCCTCTAGACTCCCGCGGGGTTGGAACCACAATTGAAGCCCCGACCAACCGCATGACTCTCGGGAGTCTGTATCTCTCAAAGAGCGGAGGAGTCTTGTGGGCACCAAACATTCCTCGCACATGCATCTCCATCCAAGAAGTAAAATAGTGCGTCGGGAAGTTGGCGGGCTGTACCCCAGGCTCACTAGCGTCCGCCGCTACGCTGAGTCCATTGTAAAGGTAAGCCAATCCGGCGATCCCTACCGATAACTGCAAACCGGCCACCATTCGATGCGCCGGGTAAAAGACGGATGGCCGCATGAGGCGTGGGTGCATGGGGAGCGCGAAGCTACATAACCATAAACCCAAAAACCCTATGAAAAAGGTTTCCTCGTCCATGCCAGGAACATCGATCTCTGAGAAAGGGACGCTGGCAGCGCTGGGGAGATAAAAATTCCGCTGGTCGTTTTCCGATATGGGTCGGCGGTCCAAGCCGAAACTAAAAGGGTCAGCAAGCTGGGCGAACTTCTCGCCCTGCTCTGATAGGAACTCCGGGCGGATAAAGCGAGCAATGAAATCCGCAAAACTGACGCCCCGGTCGCCCGATTCCAAAAGGAGTTCCTCATAAATCTTCAACACCTTCACCAAGCCCGGGTGCTGATGCTGAATGGCATTCTCTGGAGTTAAGTCAAGTACTAGCTGCTTGGTGGCGAAGACATACTCGTCAGGAGGAAGCAGCTCCTCGTAGTGTTCTCCCCTCATTGGCAGACCTGAAATCTCAGCAAATTCCTCCAAAGAAATGGAGACTTCCCTATCCGCTATCAGGAAGGTATGGGTGGGGATATTCCATTGTTCAATAAAGGCCTTTATCCACCACGTTGGAGGGGAAGGATACTCGAAAAGCGAAACGTAGACGGCCGAGTATAAACCGATCCTCGTCAGGTGAGCCCTCTTCGCCGCCAAAATGTAACGGGCCCATTGCAAATATCCGGCAAGCGGTCGCGGGGTCAATCCAATATTATAAGCCTGTCCCTAAGGGCGTGCTTCACCCTGACAGATTCGCCTCCCCAAGATGTCTATCGCCGGCGGCGGCTGCACCGGGATGGCACCGATTGCAGGCTGAAGGAGGTCGTCGGAGTTCCAATTTTTGACCTCCACGGCATACTCCACCGGAGGCTTGTCCGCATAAGGGATCGTAACTATGGGCTCAGAGGGTGAGGCGGAGCTGAAGCTGCGACGGCCTTGGATGATTTGGCTGTACCACCTTCCCCATAGGTGAAGTCTCTTGCACTCGGGATCGTGATCTTTAATCAAGGCAAACACCACCCGGTCCACTGGCGAATGGGGGAACCCTCCCTCCGAGCGAACGAAAGGGAAAGACAAATCTTCAGACATGTTTCCTGTAGAAAAAAGCAAAAAAAAAATAATAACCGTTAGTGTTCCAATGCTTTACATTTTAAAGTCCTACATCACACTGTAATGCAGTGGGTAGGGGACTAAAGGGGGACCCACAAAATCAAGATGACGGCGCATCATTTGATAAGACAGTCCCATCATTGGATGAGACTGTCAGTTAATGAAAATGACCCCCAAAAGAATATCCTTATTGGGGGGAAATCCCTGAAGACAAGGAGAAAATCTCCTCTTTTAGAGCAAAGCTCTGCCAAAGAGTGACCTTTGTCAAACTCTGGTCTCAGGGGAATAAAACTTCCTAAAAAAAGAGCCTAGCTCTGTAATAGTAATGAAAACTATAACTCCTGAGAATTAAAAATGTTTGGGATCTTAAAAAAATTCATGAAAACTTTTGGGAGTTCTCCATTTTTTATAAAAAAAAAGGAGGGGAGATCTACATTTTATCTATGAGCAGGGCTCTGTTCATGGGTTAAAACTCAGGAGAAAGATCTCTGTAAAATTTTGAGAACAAGGCTCTGTTGATGAAACCCCAAAGGGGTTTTCTTTAGATCAAAGATCTATGAGAGCAAGGCTCTGTTGAAGAAACCCCAAAGGGGTTTTTCTTAGATCAAAGATCTACAAGAGCAAGGCTCTGTTAATTTAATTTAATTTAATTTAAATTTTTTTACCTAGAGTGATTCTAAGTTCTGAACATTGAAGTTCTTGGGAAAGTACAAGAGCAAGGCTCTGAAAGTTCCTAAGCAAGAGCAAGGCTCTGAAATTCAAATTCTTGAAAATGGTAAAGAATTGCTAAGGACCAAGGGTCCTATTTATAGGCGCCTGCGCCTCTTCACCTGACCTCCATGATCCAACGGCCAGGATCTTGCCACCGCTGCACTCACGTGCGCGCCACGTGAGCGCAACGGTGGGGGGGCATTTGTTCCCCCAATCAGAGCAAGGCTCTGTTTGAATTTAAAAAAAAATTAAATTTTGAAGCAACGCTTCAGATCCCGTGCGCTGCGCGCAACGCGCCACGTGTCAGAAGTTGACACGGCAGCACAACGCCCGAGGCAGTGCGTTCAATCAGAGCAAGGCTCTTTGAAAAGCAAAAGCAACGCTCAGTTGCGCAAGCGCTGCGCTGCGTGACACGTGTCTGCGCAGTTGCGCAAACACAACTGCGCAAACGCACCGCTGCGCGACACGTGTCTGCGCAGTTGCGCAAATGCTGTTGCGCAAGTACACCACAGCGCGCCACGTGTCTACGCAGTTGCGCAAGGACAACTGCGCAAGCGCACCGCTGCGCGACACGTGTCTGCGCAGTTGCGCAAACACTGTTGCGCAAGTGCACCGCAGCGCGCCACGTATCTGCGCAGTTGCGCAAACACAACTGCGCAAACGCACCTCTGCGCGACACGTGTCTGCGCAGTTGCGCAAACACTGTTGCGCAAGTGCACCGCTACGCGACACGTGTCTGCGCAGTTGCGCAAGCTCAGTTGCGCAAGAGCTTCACTGCGCGACACGTGTCTGCGCAGTTGCGCAAGCACAGCTGTGCAAGCGTCTCACTGCGCGACACGTGTCACGCGCTGGTGAGTTGCGCAAAAACAGAATGAAAATTTAAGGAAATTTTTTCTGTTCTTGTTAAAACAAGAAGATTTTCTTGTAAAAGGCAGGGGCCTTTGGATCAAAGATCCAACGGTGGGGAAAATTCCCCAAATCACTCAGAAAAGATTTATGTAACAAATTTAACTAACTTATGAGCACTATAAAAAGGACCCCAAACCTCATTTCAAAAGGATGAAGATCTGAAAAAAAAAAAAGAGAAGAGAACTCTGAAGACCCCCTTTAAAAAAAAGGTAAAAGCCTTTAAAATAAGAGAAAATTCTCTCAGGAATAGATCATGGATCTAAGAACAAGATCAGGGATCTTCAATAAATAAATAAATAAAAATAATAAAAAAATAGTGCCTTGCACTTGCTATGAACCTTTGGTTCTCTGGAACAAGAAAAAAACTTATTTTATCTTCTTTGATCTAAATTTAGATCAAGAGATTAAAAAGTGCTCTGCACTTCTTTTCTTGAATCTAAAAGATTCTTGGTGCTTTGCACAAATGCAATGCATTATTTGAAGGGCCAGGCCCAAATCAAAAGACCTAGCAGGCCTAAAAAAAAAGGGGCAGACCCCAAAACAAATTGATGCTCTGCATCCTTTCTGGGCAAAGCCCAAATAAAAATAAAAAGAAATGCAAAAGCAATGTTGGACATTTTCAACTGGACTTAGCCCAATCGTGGCCATAAGTCCTTAAATTAAATTGACTGAGCAAAATGGCTCTCCTAAATCAATCTACATCCGGTTCGAGGGTACATCTCCGAACTCCTTTGACATCCATCGTTGTAATTCCTCAACGACGTCAAAGAGGTGACGGGTCCCAACGGCCACACACCCATATGGACTGCGGGGTCCTTAAACTCGTGGACTGAAACGTCCCTAAACTAATATTGGACCGAAACGTCCCTAAACTAATATCGGACCGAAACGTCCATAAACTAATAGCGGACCGAAACGTCCCTAAACTAATATCGGACCACCACGTCCCTAAACTGGCACAATAAAGCCCAAATGCTATTTTTTCGGATCTAAACGGTCCCGTTAAGTTGATCTTAGTCTCAAATTGGACTAACGTATCCTTAACAAACGTTTGAGTCGATCTTAGCCTCAAAAAAATGGCTAACGTATCCTCCAAACAGACTTTAGTCCCAAATTGGACTATGAATCTCCCAAACTGGAACAATGGGGCCCAAACGCTCTTTTGTCGGATCTAAACGATCACGTTAAGTTGATCTTAGTCTCAAACAGGACTATCGTATTCTTAACGAACGTTTAAGTTAATCTTAGCCGCAACGCGACTAATGCATCCTTAAACTAAAAACACCAAACCCAAATCTAAGTAAATACGGATTTGGACTAATCCACGTCCTACGGGCGACGGCATTACTCAGTCTCCGTATACAATCCACGGGCAACCACAAACAAAACAAACACACACGACACGAAGTGAAATTCTGGAGAAGGAGAAAGTTGTTACCGTGATGCGGTAGCGTAATTAACTGCAGGGGCTTGCGCCTGCAGGGAAGAGCGTCCCCACAATCAAAAACCCCTCACCCTGAGGGGGAATCTGATGAAGTCTGCTACATCGGCCGCATCCATCTAAACCTCCGATGCAAGATGCCATAAATCAACTTGGCATTTTCGGAGAGGTAGACGGATAAAACCAATTAGCATCTGTCCCGAATCTCAGGCAAGACGCAAAGTCCTGTAGGCCGCCATTCGGAGGGGAACATGCACCTTAGCTAGCCGTGTCGTATTTATATGACCAAGTCTACAATGCCACAAGAAGGATTCGTTCATTTCTGAACTCTTCCTCTTTTGTGTGTTTGTTATGCTCAGAACTGTTGATTGATTTAGAACATAAATGTCATTGCACAACGTGCCTGATCCAACCAACTTTTGGTTCAGGAAAATGTTCATAACATTATCCTGTAATACAAAATTATATCCCTCTTTACTCAATAAAGATACCGATATAATGTTACATATCAGGTTCGGCATGTAATAGCATTTGTTCAGAATCAATGTATTATCAGTTGGTAATACAAGGTGATATTCCCCGACGGTTCGAGCTGCAACAATTGCACCATTTCCAACCCTTATGTCTTTATCACCCTCTCCAAGTTCTCTACCTTTCTTTAACCCATGTAACTGATTACATATATGGGATCCTAACCCGGTATCTAATACCCAGGACGTAGAGCAAATGGAGAAACAGTTCTCCGTAACGAACACACCCGAAGAAAATGCATCAACATGTACTTTCTTCATTCGGGTGGCATGGGAATCCTGGTATTCCCCTATATCCTGTTCATTCTTATAACTCTTATAAGAAAGAACGGAACCAACGTTCCCCAGCACAGTATAACATGCGGGTTCGGTCGATACATCCATATTATTATTTTGATTAAGGCATGATATGGTCGCTACCTGGAGAAAGAGAAGAAAACACTTTAGCGTATGCTCTTGCAAGATCAGATTGGTTATTATTTTATCTAATCAGGATGTCTCCCACTGTTTTTATCAAATCTTCCTTCAAACCCTAAAAGGAAAGACTAGCCGGGATTAATTACACCCTACAATTTCGCCAATCTTTCAGCCAGGCCAGTGTCGGTACTTTGAGGGAGGTTCCCCGTGCTTTCGCACGGACCTAATTAAAATAAACCTCGTTTTTCCAGAGGCGTAACCCCGTTGACACCTTTCTAAACACCTACTTGATTGGCTAATTGTCCTGTGTAAAACTCTCCCAGGAGTAACAATTACTCGCAGTGGGTATCGGGATCCAACTATCTCATAGAAGGTATGCAATCTCATTGCAAATTTCAACAATTGAAAATCCCGATAATATTTTGCCCCTAGCGTCCTATGACCTTGACGAAAGCCAACAAACCATAGTCCGCTAGTCAAGTTCAACCCGTACATTTCATGATTGAATTAAACCCACCCGCACGACCCTTGAAGAAAGCCAACAAAGTCGTACGACTATCCTAATCCAATCACATCATATGCTTAAGCAGCTAAGCACTAATCAGCTACCGCACACTACACCTTGACGAAAGCCAACAAACGTAGCACGAATACTAAATACTATTTATCTGAAATGACGGAGGGCTACGACAGGTTTTTAAGAAAACCCTTTGCACAATGAACTTGATATCGTTGTAGAATCAAGTGATTTTGAAAATGAGTATTTTTTAGGCTTTTACTAGTTTTGCTAAAGAGGTCACTCCCGGTGAAGGGATCTCGGCTCTTTCCTCATCGAATGAAGTGCTGGATATTTCACAAACACCACTATGCAAAGCAAAAACTATAGAAGCAATCAAAAGACAAACCGAGTGGGCTGTAGCATCTGTCAGTTTCGCTAAAGAGGTCACTCCCGGTGAAGGGATCTCGGCTTATTCCTTATCGAATAAGGTGCTGGATATTCTACAAGGAATACCGCTATGCAAACCAAGAACTAGAGCTACCGGTTTTTAAATAAGTTTCTACAATATTTTTAGGTTTCTTTTATTTCATTAATCTCATTACTGAAGTCCCATCATTTATGCTTTCTAAGCATCACAGAAGAAACGAAAGCAGCAATATTTATTATATATCATATATATAATATAAGCATTCCTCTCAGAATATCAAGTGATCACATCACAGAATATTAGCAGCAGAAGAACACATATGAAATATTAGATATACTAGGAATTCCGCGTTTTAAATTAAGTCAGTAAAAAACGCGGATTCCACAGTCGTGATGAATAGCCAAACTAGAACCCTACGAGAGCAGCAAGCAACCCTTCCAATTCTAGAGTTAGGAGACCCGGTCTTGACTCCTTGAGATAGTCTCCCACTGGACCCTAGAACCCGGTTACTTGTGCTCTCCTCCTTGGGTCTATCCTAATGCGGAAAAGTAAATAATTTACATCAATGGTGACATCATCCTCAACCCGGAAGTGCCTCAATAAAAGAATATTACATACAAGCTTTTATATGAATGAAAATGAAAAACTCTCATCTCATATAAAAAAAACCCGGCTATTCAAAACACGACGATCCAATATAACATATCACAGCAACACATAACATCACATGTCATCAATGTAAGTAAATATGCGTATCTTAATTTTCGTTGACATATAGCAACGAAATTGGCGATATACCGCATATTACACTTACGGTCGCAGAAAAGAAAGTGAAAAACTACAACAATTGGAATCCGCAACCACCTTAGACATCATAAACCCAATGTATCACATACTTTGGATTTCATGCCTAACCAAATGAATTCCTTAGACATCACAAGTCTCACAATTATAAACCACGCAATTTAGTCTCGATATTGAAAACACTTTCCAATAACCTGTCGGGTAATTCAACAAGATTCCCGATAACCTGATCGAATGCTCGTCGGAAACTTAAGTAGACGGCCGCACCCCCGATGCCGTCGACGAAGTTCACTTAGGCGGAACACCGCGGCCGCTAGCACCCGAACGGATGCTTTTGGCAACGGGGTTCTCCTACAGTCACTTGGTTAGGGCTATAGGGCGTGGCTATATATTAAGGTTACCCGGCGAGTATCCGCGTATGCTACGTGATTGCGACATACTTTTGATCCACATCAAAATTCCGTGGCACAAATGAGACTAAATTCCTGGATTTATAAAATTCAAACTAGTTATCACATAACTAATTATTGTGGATTTTAAGTATTGTATCACAATCACAGATAGCTAGACGATGTTAAACTTTTCAATTGAATAAACAAACACCCAAAATTTTCCAAAGAGTTCAATACTTGAGCGCGGTTTAAAAGTACTTAGAACATGCCACAACACCTATGGACCAACTGTAGAAGGGTCAACCCTTGCCTCACTTATGGCGCCGCGGAACTACCACAAACCCTTGGGTTTGGTGGTGGTTCCGACGGTCACAGAATTGAGTTAGGGTTTCATTCTTCTAAAGGGTCCACAGAATCACCTGTATGATTTTCTGAAGATTTTAAACGTGGAAAAATCCAACTCTTGGAAAATTTCCAGCGAGGGAAAATATGAGTTATTGATATCCGTTTGAAATTTTTAACGTCGTCTAAATAACACGAAATGATGTTAAAATTACGAATACGAAACACTCCGAATTGCCTTTGCACAAAGATAACATCACATAAAAATTTAGCAAAAACAAGCAATACCTGAAATACCAAAATCCAGAGACTGGAACACCATAAAAAACTGAGGCTATAATTCCATAACAAAACCGAGCAGGCCAGTTTTTCAAAACATGTGGCCGGGCATTTTCCGGTGAGGAGGGTTCAGGTTTCTTTGGTGTTCATGTTACATCTCATGTGACATTCCGCAATTGCTTAAAAAAATTTTAGACTCTCTGAAAATTTCGACAGAAACTGGGTTTATATTTCAAGTGTTTCGGAGTTGTCTCGGTTTCGTAATCTAACAAATATCGTCTAATTCTCTAGCTTGGCTCTGATACCACTGCAGGGTTCCCTAGACGGCTACTGGGTTTCGGGAGGTATCGTCCATACCAATTACAAAAATTTGCCATCATAAAGAACCCTAACCTAGAATCTTAACTAGAGATTTAGATGAAACGACAATGTAACCAACTTTATATCTAAGTGAATGAGGAATACAACCTTTGTAGACCGTTCCTTCACTTCTAAAGCTCCATATAGTAATCCCTTCGCTCCAAGTAGTGAACACCCGAACTCTAGTAAGGGTTCACATGAAGAAATGAACAAGCTTGCTCGAAGTCTTCGAAGCTGAAGATGATCTACGTCGAGGAGACTCAAGCTCATGCTACCTCTTCACTAATGGTAGATTAGTGAAGCAAACACCCTAAACTAAATGGCTAATATAATAGAGGATGATGAAGTAGGAATTTTTCTCACTTTAGAAATAATTTTCTCACTATTTTTCTTCATCTCCCATAAATCTAGAGAGGTAAGCTCTTGATGAAGAAGAAGATGAACAGAGAAGAGAATGAAACTCATGAAGTGAGAATAACAACTATGGGTGAGTTTGTAACATATACTAACTCATGTAGAGACTAAACTATGGCTAACGATAATGGTTAGGTTAATAAATATCTTAAGTAAAAAAAATTAGTGGACTCAGTCAATGGTTCCACAAGCTTCTCCAAACTTCAACCATTAAACCAATTTCCATCTAATTTTGATTAACTTTAAATAAATAAATCCCTTCATTATATCAAGCATGGTGTGAGTCTCATACACCCATAAAGCATATGGCATCAAGCATGACACAAAATAATGTACATTAATATATATCATATATATACCAAAGCACAAGTGAGAAAAAGAAATACTTAAGTGAGCATATATTAGTCAATGTAAATTAATATTCACATATATAATTATACATTAAATTATTAAATCAACATTTGATTTAATCTGGCTATATCACATACAACCGACTAATATCAAATGTATCAACTTATCGAATCAACACTTGATCCGATAACCCGACTATATCTCATATAATCGTCCGATATCACATATCATGAGAATAGAATGCAGTATCACATACGCGCATTAATCTCGGTCCCGCACATATCACATATGTGCTCTTACTTCGTTTTGCATGAACCAGGAAACCTCTGTGTAGGACTCTAAAGACTCGTCAATACGCCGGCAGTAGATGGTGATCATACAGTCACCCACAAGCCGCAAGCGGTCTGCTAAACGTAATGGCCACCAGGGTATTGAGTGGTCAGAAGATCAATAAGAAAGCCTGCTCATACTCCTACGAATCCAATCAGTAACACTACCGTACAGTCCGGTCTCTTCGTCTGATATGTCGCATATCTTAGCCTGGGGGTGGTAAACGTCAGACCCCAATATCCCTGATAAGTCATGCCGATATGAGGCTCATAACGGTTCGAGAAACTACTGATAACACTTACTAGTAGATCTCAGCAACTCTGGTAAGGTATTTCCTATTATGGCCAATCGAGTATAGCGCAACATCAACCCCCAATACCAGGAGAGACGAAATCCCCTCCTATCGCTCATTGTCTCCATATGACTCAGGACTGTATCCAAAAACCACCATTTTGCACGATCTCTTAAACGTGGTAAGGTGGAAATCAAAGCACAGTGGGAATCACACAAGACTCTATGACGATCTCGGGTCGACAGACTAACCTGTACCAGTGTCACTAGAGAACTGCTATCTGACGATAGGTATAATACCATCTAGGAGTTCTCAGCGAGTCTGTTCAGTGTATCCAGTCTCCACTGAGCACCCGTATACCATCTCTGATGTCAAACACCAATGGATATGGGATCATCCATCGCCCATCATATGGGTCGAGAAGCGTATACACTAGTCTACTCTGGAATATCGATGCCCCGTCTCGATACTCCCATGACTAGGAACATTTGAAGAATGTACTTACCTACTACCTCAGCCTCACTAGTATGATCTGCATCATAGTCCTGGTAGTCTAGTACTCATCCTAAGGGTTTTATCAACATGTAATAGAGAGACAATAAGTATACATGTTAAAATAAAGGGCAACCAGATAGCATACTATCATGTCGAGCTAGAAAGTCCTCCCTATATATGTCCAAGCATCCACTACAATATACATTGCATGTACAGTAATGGCCTCTAGGGCATACATATAACTAACAGTCGATTGGGGATGAACGGTCTTTTGAGGACCAACACCAATTCGCCCTTCTTGAAAGCACGTAGACAGGTCGTCTTGTCATAGGCCCATGACATTTGGGCTCGTTACAGCTCCAGATTTTGTAGTACCGCGAGCCTCTTTTCTTCGAGGGCGTCAAGTTCTTCAAGCCGAAGGAGAACGTTTTCCTCCTCAAATTATGCTGGACGGCCATCCTAAGGCTTGGAACTTTGACTTCGAGGGGGAGTATTGCCTCCACTCCGAAGAGTAATAAATATGGAGTGGACTGAGTTGGAGCGCGGTGCATGGTACGATATGCCCACAACGCCTTATGAAGTTTGAGATTCCAGTCTCTCTTGTTGGCTGAAGAATTTTTCCTCAGGAGCTTGCATAGATTTTTATTGAAGGCTTCGGCTAGCCCGTTGGTCCTTGGATTATAGATGGAGGAATATCTCCAGTCTATCTTTTGTTGAGTAGAGAACCTTGAGACTTTGAAGCTCTTAAAAAAAGGCCCGTTGTCAGAAATGATTTTTCTAGGTGTACCGAAGCGGTATAGAATATTATGCCGGAAGAACGTCAGAATATTTTCTGTCTTGATTTCTTTAATCGGGAAAGCTTCAGCCCATCTGGAGAAGTAGTCAATTGCAGCCAATATGAACTGATGGCCTTTGGATGATGGAGGATCAATTGGACCAACTATGTCAGTGCCCCAAACTTCGAAGGGTCATGACGCCACCGTAGGATACAACGAATTGGGGTGTTTGTGAATGAAGTCACCTTGAATTTGGCAGAGATGACATTTCTTCGCATACTCTTCGCAATCCTTTATCATGGTAGGCCAGTAATACCCAAGCCGTTTGATTTGAAGCCGTATTTTGGGGCTAGATTGGTGATCTCCGCAGACGCCTGAGTGAACTTCTTTCATGACTTTTTGGGCTTCAGCCGATGACAGACATCTGAGCCAGAGTTGGTCATATGATCTGCTGTATAGCGTATCATTTATAAACACATATTGGAAGGCTCTTTTCTTCAACTAAACCCTCGCAGATTTTTCTTCGGGCGGTTTGCTGTATCGGAGGTACTCTATGAAGGGTTCTCTCCAATCGAGCTTGTCTTGAATGCTCAGAGCTTCTTCGGCAGGATTGCTCTTTTGTTCTGCGCTTTCCTCTTCTCGTAAAGGGACTGGTGGAAGAATTTTCCGACTCCTAACTGTGATAAGAATTTCATCCATGTCAAGATCAGCCAGCTCTTTGGCTAGGCGAGCAAGTACGTCAGCTTTTCCGTTCAACGCCCTAGGAACTCTCATTAGTTCAATGTGAGTGAACCGTTTCGTGAGTTCCACTACCCGGCTTCTGTATCGAGCTAATTTGAGCTTATATATCTTGTAGTCACTGCTCACCTGGTTGACAACAAGCTGGGAGTCACCGTAAACCCATAGCCGAAGGATTTTCATTTCTATGGTGAGCTCTAGACCAGCTATCAGAGCTTCGTACTCAGTCTCGTTATTTGTGTGAGGCTCGGTAAGAGCAAAGAAACGTCATAAGATTCCTCCTGATGGCGTGACGAACATTAATCATATCCCTTCTTTTATCTCCAGGATGCTTGATTTGCTGGAGGTCCTTATTGATGAGGCTCCATCGAAGTAGAGCTTCCAACATGGCTCGTCATCCTCGAGGTGCAGCACTTATTCGTCGAGTAACTCGCAATTGAGCGGTGACCCTTCTGGTATGGGATGAGCAGCAAGGAAGTTGGCAAGGGCTTGCCCTTTTATTGTTTTCTGAGGAGTATAGATTCTGTCGAATTCAAGCAGCATGACAGCCCACCTTGCTATTCTACTGGCTAGGCTATCTTTGGTCATTAAGTGTTTGAGTGGGTCGACCTTGGAGATTAGCATAACTCGATGAGCGAGCAGATAGTGCCTCAGCTTCTTCACAGCAAATATCAGAGCTAGGCATTGCTTTTCGATCGGGGAATAGTTGTGTTCCGCCCCGACAAAAGTTTGACTGAGGTAGTAGAGGGCATTTTCTTTTCCCTCCTCGTTGTTCTGGGCAAGGAGTGCACCGAGTGACTCATCTAACGCAGCAGTATAGAAGAATCAACGGTTTATTTAGAATAGGAGCATCAAGCACTGGAGGGTGCAACATGATCTGTTTGATACTTTCGAACGCTTCTTGACATTCGACATCCCAGACAAAGGGAGCTCCCTTCTTCATGAGCTTTGAGAAAGGCCGACATCTCCCTGATAGGTTTGAGATGAACCTTCGTATGTAAGCGAGTTTTCCTTGAAAGGATCTTAGCTGCTTCAGATTCTTCAGAGGAGGCATCTCCATGATGGCCTTTATATTTGATGGGTCAACTTCGATCCCCCGATATCGGACTATGAAGACTAAGAATTTTCCCGATGACACGCCAAAAGCGCACTTCAGAGGATTCATCTTCAGATCGTACTCCCTCTGTCGGGTGAAAATGGTCCTGAGATCTCGGAAGTGATCGGCCTTGGATTTTGTCTTGACAACCAAATCATCAACATAACATTCGATGACCTTATGGATTAAGTCATCAAAGATTTTAGTCATTGCCCTTTGATATGTGGCGCCTACATTCTTCAGTCTGAACGATATCACCTTGTAGCAGTATATCCCGATCGGGGTTCGAAACGTTGTGCGTTTCTCATCCTCGAGCGATATCTTGATCTGATTATATCTAGACGAGCCATCCATGAAGATGGACAGCTCGTAATTTGAGGTATCGTCGACCGTCATTTCCATGACCGGTAGCGGGAAATCATCTTAGGGCATGCCTGGTTAAGGTTTCTGAAATCGATGCAGACTCGGATCTGCCCATTCTTGTTTTTCACTGGGATGATGCATGCGATCTAGCCCGCGTATTTCTCTTCTCTGATGAAACCGACATCGATGAGTTTCTTGGTTTCCTCTATGACCTTTTCTTCCAGTTCTCTTCTCATTCTTCGAGGAGCTTGTATGACTGGCTTGGCATAAGGAGATATAGCCAGCTTATGCACGGTTACTTAAAAGGAGAGGCCAGACATTTCTTTGTACGTCCACGCGAAGCAGTCAGCGAACACATGCAGCATGGCGATTATCTACTATTTCATTTCCTTTGATAAGAGTGAGCTGATGTAGGTTGGCCTTAGATTATCAGGCGTTCCTAAATCAATCTCGGTTAGCTCGTCGAAGGTTACTTGTCCGCCATCTTCAAACTCTTGACGGGCTTCTTCTGGCTCGACTAGCTTTTTTCATCATTTGACTCTTCGCTGGCTTCACCAATATGGATCATGTAGCATGCCTTGACGTTAGGTTGAATGAAACCTATGCCCCGTCTATCTGGGATTTGTCTATCGATGAGTGCTCGGACCTGAGGTGGGTGCCACAGCCCCTCATAAAACCTAGCTTCGGAGTCCGTTTGATATAACAGACATCCGCACTTTTTAAAATATTCACGCATCTCAGGCGCATAATATCTAGGGTTTAGGACGGCTCTTATGCCTCTTTCATAGGGAAGGCACGTGACAGAAAAATCGTCCGGGTGCATGACCGGATTTGACCCATAAAATAGGATGCCCTTCTCTCCACTCTTTCTTTCGGTAAAGTAGAAGGTCTTTAGCTGGTCCACGGTGGAGACTGACAATGCATCGAGCACTTTGCACATCTGCTCCAGCACCATTATGACGGGTAGGAACCCTTCTGTAACCTCGAAGGTCTCTCTTAGCCTCAATTTTTGCACGAGATCCCGATTGGCACAGTTATTGCAAGACGGATCCTCTTCTTCTGATTCTTCAGTGTCACTGCCTAAACGGGGGCGAATTTTGCTTCCAGATGAGCCTTCAATATCAGACTCGTCCGTATCGCTACCGAAATGAGTGCGAGTTTTATGGAAGGACGGATTTCAAGCGTCGGACTCACCAGTGACACTGCCAAAACGCGGACGCATATGGGGGTTTTGCTTTTGAAAGTGACAGCCATCTCAGATTTGGTTTTGAGTTTCGGGGCTGTTTTGTCTTTGGACAGCTGTGGCTCAGCGCTTTAGAGGTTCACAAAGTACTGAGAATCTTCGTATCGGGCTTCATGCACACTGAATGGCTGGATGTCCCCGTCAATGCGTCTTTCTTCGCCATTTTTGGTATACTTCATGCACTAATGGAGAGTTGACAGAACGATGCTATAATCATGAAGCCACGGTCATCCTAGGAGGATCTTATAGGACATGACGGAGTCGATCACGTTTATCTTAGCTTTGGTTTGCAGGTCCCTAAACCTGATCGGCAAAGCTATGGATCCCAGAATTTGCTGGCAGTTTTGTTGAAGCTCTGGATGACAATCCTCTCCCTTGACAGGTGTCGGATGTCCATTGATAAACTCTTTAGAGTCCGCAAGTTCATGATGTTCACTGAGGACCCCGGATCAATCAATATGCGATTAATCTGATCTCCGTCGCTGTACCCTGTCATGTGAAGCGGTCGGTTGTGCTTAGCTGTTCCTAGTAACAGGTCTTCATCCTTAAATGTGATTGCGGCTATATGCAGAGTATACTGGGTCTCTTTCATATTAATTTCCGCAAAGCGAGCCTGATACCGCTTGGGGTTTTTTAGAGCATGAATGGGAATATCTCTGAGATCCTTGTACAGGACCAGAGCATCATATATGCTTAAGAGAGACGGAAGCTTCCGGAGATGAGCCAAGACATAATAGTCCACTGGGAAAGGACTAAAGTCTTCATAAGCAATCTCTCTGCCATCTTCTTCATTAGCGACTGGTTTTTCCTTCCCTCTTGGGGCGTTGCCTTGATTTGGCGGTAGAGCTTTGCCGTTTCTGAGCTGGATTTGGTTGGCCTTCGTAGCGAGCTCCTCGTCCTATTCAGGAAAACAAAGTTTTCCTCAGAGTTGCTACCAAGGTGGACAACATAGCAGGTCACTATAGGGATCTCGTCATCAGAGTCTTCTTCTAGCTCCTCCAGAATCTCGGCCGCTTCTACGGGGAAGATTTCCCTCAATTGAATTAGAGTTCTTTCCTTTTGTTCATAGTCTTCAAAGGAATCGATATATTTTTGAATGTTTGATCTCCCTGCAGACTCTTTTTCACATCGAGCTGCACTTTTCTTCTTCTTGAGCTTTTTAGATTTTGAGCCTGATTGAGCCGAAGTGGTAGCTGGAACGGTGGGCTCCTTCTACCCCTCCCATTCTGTTCTGGGCTCTTCTGAAGTAGTTTTAGCATCTTCTTCGTCTTTTTGGACATGTGCATGCTCCATGGAGGGTGCGGGGAGTCGGATTCATTTCTCGGGGCAGCGGATTCAGCTGTCTGCTCCCAAAAGGCTTCAACTTCTGTCTGTATAAAGTTGGTGGTTACAGCTTGGTTGTTCACCAACACACTCTTGGATAGCTTGATCTCTTCGGTCTTGTATTACTTTTTGACCCAGTCTTTGAAAATGTAGCAATTCTTGATCGCATGGCTCACTACTCTGTGGTACGGGCAATACAGGGGATTGTCGGTCAATTTTTCTTCATGAGGCCTCTTCGACTCCGGCAATTGTAGACCATTTTTCAGGGCATTCTTGAATATCTTGCGGACCTTGTCCCTCCTAAAAGAGTAGACTTTGTTCTTTTTCTCCTCTAGGGAAGGCTGATTGATGTTCAAATATTCTTTCTTCTTTTGATTAAAAGAAAAGTATAGGAAGTAAAGAAGAAATGTTTTAGGAGTAAAGTAACCGCAATCAATAACGGTGTCGCATGTAGCTAGACCATTAGTGAGTACGGGTCTTCTAGGATTCGTGGAATTTTATCATTTTTTCTTTAGATCGGTTGAAAGAAATAATCAAGAAAATTGTTCAAGATTTAGTTGAAGTAATAGTTTCAAGAAAATTAAGAAATTGTTTTCGAGAAAGGAAATCAAGAAAATATTCAAGATTTAATTATCAAGAAAATATGAAGAAGGCTTGTAGGATTCGATCAGATTTAGTAGCCATGGATGACTGATAAAGGTGACTTATCTTTATCTCTTGATAGTTTAACACCAGATTGATGGCGATGAATGCGGATTAGGGTTTTTTTTAAAGAAACTAGGGTTTCTTCACTATAGTCCATTGTCCTTTCATTTATCCCATTCATTTTCTAGCCCTTCACAAAAAGATCGTCAATCTTATCTCAAATCATGGTCAAGATTATCAAGAATTTGATATCACGCCCGATGAGCATGTTAACGATTCTTTTGCGAAGGTTTGTAAACTTCATAAGACTAAAAAAAGTATAGAATTTTATCATCCATCGATCTACCCTAATCCTACGAATCGTATCAAGCGGAGATTTACTCGCGCATCATGAAAATCGAAGAAAGATTAGAAAAAGAACTCATAATGCGGAAATTAAAAGAAAGCGAAATTGAAACTAATTATCACCTTTATTATTCAACTTCAAATTTCAACTTCTTCAATCCGAGATTACAAGAAGAATTTCTCTCGATCACTCCCTTGAAGAGGTAATTTTTCCGTCGATCTTCACGTCGCTCAATCACCGTGAGTCTTGGATCTGTCGTGAATCGCGTGCTCGTTGATGATGATCGGCTTCGTATAAAAGAGTCTTGAATGATGTCGCTTGATGAGTTTCTTAATGATTCTTGATCTTGGATCTTAGATTTATTGAATTTGTTAGCTCTTTTCTTGATTTGATTTGATCTGATCAAGAACTAGGATAAAATTGGAAAAGAAATTGGAATTAAAAGTTGGACCCTTTTAATATAGCCATAGGTCCTCTTTATAGCCCATTAATCAAGCTTCCCCAACAAACTAGGTTGTTACAAAGAAGCTCCTAGAACAAGTTAGGTTGTTACAAAGAAGTGTCATCAACAAGTTAAGTTGTTACAAAGAAACTTCTAGATAACTCCCCAAACCTAAGTCCTTGAATCGGCCACGGCGACTCGGCCTGACTCGGCCGCGGTTCCGTGGCCAATTGGTGAGTTCGTTGCTTCAAACTTCTGTGGTCTTATTCTGTTGATCTCTTGGTCTTTATGTGATATCTAGAATCTTCTTATCTCTTCTGAATTTTTACCAGTATTTGATTCTTCGACTTTCTTGTATTTTATCGGCAGATTCCTGATTCCCGATGTCTGACCTGAGCTAATCTTGCACAAGATCTCAATGAAGAATGTGAGATACAAAATATTATGCGTAAAAATATTAAACATACAATTTCCTTCATAATATTGATTATAATGTATAACACATGGTAAATGATATTTTGCAAATGAACTTCTAATATGTGTTATATTTATAGCAAATACCTTTAGATGATTAAGAAAAGTAAGGAAATTGTCATGTTAAAAATGCACTATTTTCGACTGAACAAATTCCCCCAAACTTGATTTTGATCGTTCCGAGCAAACTTTATTTATTCAATAGAAGGAGAAAAATAGAAAGAAAAAGAAAAAAACTAACTAGCATACTTTCGTAGGCAACACGATTGCACTGAGCACGTGCAACAAGCTTTTAAACCTCTAGGTGTCCCTAGTCGGAGGAGTGTTGTCTCCTGAGGGTTTTCAGCAGATTGCACCCACAAAATCCCATAATAAAAAAAAGATAGTGAAAGTTACATATAAAGATAAGAACTATAAAAGAAAGAACTTGAAAATCAGAGTTTTCAACTACACTAGCTTTTCGGTTGTCATGAGCCCTATCTTAATAGTCATGAAAAGATATTAGAAATCACACCATCCCTCAATAAAATATCGCCTTTATTCTTCATCGCTACCTTTTCTCCAAACACCGATCATATACCCCTACGTGTGTGTAAAAGACATCCCTACACTCGGAGAATTCAATTCAAGCTATCATACTCTTGTCCATCTACCTCAGTACTTTTTAGTCGGTGAATATTTTAGATGGAATTGCTCACACATTCTTCATGCGACCTTTAATATTTCTTGAGGTACTAACCGAACGATTACTAAATGTGCTCACTTATTAGGTGTAATTAGCAATTTTCTCGTCTTGCAACACCTGAGGCTTAGTAGTGACTCCCAAACCAGTTAGTCTAAGGCACTAGGTGATGAAGCACCCTCACTATATTTTTTTATGCTGCCTTGGTGATTACAAAACTAGTGTTCATTTTTCTTCACCATTTTAACTTTTATGCTTCATTTTTATTTTCTTCGTACTTTGGCTTTTAGACAAGAGCATTTCAAGGTATCCTTTACTATCCCGAGTTTCAAGACGTGTGTAAGTGCGTATAGTAGGGTATCAACGTTCAAATGTTTAGCCTCAAGAATAGGGACTATTTTTCAGACTTATTTTTATTCTCAGATTAGTGACTTCCTTCATGTTACTAACCCTTGGGACAACGGCTCATAACTATTTATTACCAGTTTCGTTTCAGAAAATATCTAACTTTCTTGTTTTTCTTAAACTCTTCCAATCTTTCAAATGTAATTTTTCACTTTCTAATATTTCATTATAAAAGAAAATTTTTTTTAAAAAAAATTGTGCTTATGCAAAGTGCATAATGCAAAGTAATGCATAAATAAGCACAAACCTCCCCCAAACCTGTTTACAGCAGTGTCCTCACTATTGTTATCTTTTAAATCTCAAAACCTATAGACTTGGAAGGAAAAGTTATTAACGGGGACGAGAATAAGTGAAAGTGAAAATCTCCCCAAACTTATTTTTAATCATATGGATATTCAGTTAGGTCCTTTTTAACCCACCTCCATTCTTATGATGAGACAATATTATCGAGACATGGAGGTGAGGCGAAGGAAATTTAGTTATGATAAAGCGGCTCCTGTAAAAACAGGAGCTCCTCTGTGGGGTCAGTGGAAAAATACGGTTTTAATCTATACCCATTCACTTTAAAAATATAACCGTTTTTAATATTTTCAACTTCAACTGCCCCGTGCGGGTATACATACCGCACCACAAATGGTCATTTCCAACGAGATCTTAGCTTACCCGCATGAAGATGGAGACGGGAATCGTAAAGAATGACTTATTGTCTCGGGATAAAAGTTTTTCTCAAAATATTTTTATCGTGAAATACTTTAGTCCGGTTCTTTACTATAACCGCATTATCGTAAGCTTCATCACGGAGTTCGCTTAGCTCATTTATTTGCAGCTTTCGAAAGTTGCAGGCTTGATTTAAATCGAGGTTAAGTTCTTTAATGTCCCACATTGCTTTATGTTCGATCTCGATAGGAAGGTGGCAAGCCTTTCCAAACACCAGACGGTAAGGAGACATACCAAGATCAGTCTTATAAGCGGTATGAAATGCCCAAAGAGCATCCATCAATTTGGTTGATCAATCTTTACAGTTTTTAGAAACTGTCTTCTCCAAAATTTGTTTGATTTGCCTATTGGAAATATCAGCTTGCCCGCTCGTTTGGGGATGACAGGGCGTAGAAAGTTTATGGTTGATTGAATATTTCCGCATTAAAGTCTTGAAAGACCGATTGCAGAAATACGTCCCATTGTCTCTAATTATAGCGCGAGGGTGTCCAAATCGCGAAAAGATATTTTCTTTAAGGACCTTAATAACAGCCTTGTTGTCATTAGTGCGACACGGTATTGCTTCCACCCATTTTGAGACGTAATCAACCGCTAACAAGATATATAAATTCCCAAAAGAGTTGGGAAAAGGGCCCATAAAATCAATACTCCAGACGTCAAAAATTTCCACAATCAAGATTGGTTGGAGTGTCATCTCATTTTTTCGAGAAATCCAACCCGTGCGTTGACACCGTGGACAAGTTTTGCAATGATCAAATGCATATTTGAATAATGTAGGCCAGTAAAAATTATATTACAAAACTTTCTCCGCCGTTTTACGTGGACCAAAGTGACCACCACAAGCCTGATTATGACAGAAAGACAAAACACTCTTGAATTCATCATTAGGGACACATCTGCGAATGATTTGTTTAGGACAATACTTAAACAAATAAGGTTCATCCCAGTAAAAATGTTTTACTCGGGATAGAAATCGATGATTGTCTTGTTTAGACCAATCGCTAGGAATAAGTCTCGTTGCTAGATAATTCACAATATCCATGAACCAAGGTTCGCAGGATACGGTCAAGAGTTGTTCGTCAGGGAAAGAGTCGTTTATTGGCAAGGTCACGGTAGGTGAAGAAGAGATGGGTGAAAGATGGTCAGCTACCACGTTTTCACATCCTCTCTTATCTTGTATGAAAAGATTGAATTCTTTTAATAACAGGATCCAAAGTATTAACCTGGCCTTAGCACCCTTCTTTGATAAAAGATGTTTTAGGGCGAAGTGATCAGTGTAAACCACAATCGGTGAGCTAAGCAAGTAAGACCTGAATTTTTCTAATGCAAATAAAACTGCCAAGAGTTCTTTCTCGGTAGTTGTATAATTAATTTGGGTATCATTCAAGATCTTACTTGCATAATAAATTTCATGTGGCATCTTATCAATATGCTGTTCTAAGACTGCACCAATAGCAAAATCTGATGCATCACACATTAGCTCAAACGGGTGGTTCCAATCAGGAGATGATAGAACATGGGCTGTAGTAAGAGATCTTTTAAGTGATTCAAAAGCAGCCTCACAATCCGAATCGCAGTGAAATGTAGTATGCTTGGCCAAGAGAAGAGTTAAAGGTCTAGCAATTTTGCTAAAATCCTTAATGAATCTCCTATAAAATCCTGTATGGCCAAGGAAGGATCGTATATCTTTGACGCATTTGGGATGAAGAAAGTTATGAATGACATCTATTTTAGCTCTGTCTACCTCAATGCCTTTTCGTGAAATGACATGTCCAAGCACGATACCTTCTTGGACCATGAAATGACATTTTTCCCAATTCAAAGTTAAGTTCTTATCTTTACAGCGGGTAAGAACCGCGTCAAGATGACGTAAGCAATCCTCAAATGAGTCCCCAAATATAGAGAAATCGTCCATGAAAATCTCCAGAAAATTCTCGACCATGTCTGAGAATATCCCCATCATACACCACTGAAATATAGCGGGAGCATTGCATAACCCAAAGGGCATGCGTCTATAAGCAATGGTACCGAAAGGACAAGTAAATGTTGTTTTGTCTTGATCCTTTTCGGTGATAGGGACCTGGTTATATCCAGAGTATCCGTCCATGAAATAATAATATTCATGTCCAGCTAATCGTTCTAACATCTGGTCAATGAAAGGTAGAGGGAAGTGATTTTTTCTCGTTGCGGCATTGAGTTTCTTATAATCAATACATACACGCCACCCGGTTTGGGTGCGTGTTTGGATTAACTCATTAGCCTCATTAGTTATGATCGTGATGCCAGAATTTTTAGGGACCACATAAATAGAACTTACCCATTAGTTATCAGAGAGTGGGTAAATTATACCACTATCTAGGCACTTGACGATTTCTTTCTTTACCGCCTCCTTCATGACGGGATTTAACCGTCTTTATGGGTCTCGGGTTGGTTTGTCTTCATCCATCAAATGTATATGATGTTCAACAATCAAGGGACTAATCCCTTTGATGTCTACCATTGTCCAACCAAATGCTTGCCGATTTGATCTCAAGACCATCAAAAGAGCGTTCTCTTGTTCTAAAGCTAGAGAAGCGGATATGATCACGGGCAAAGACTCATTCTCACCTAAATATATATATATTTAAGATGAGAAGGTAATAGTTTGAGATCAAATGTCGGCGGAGAAACAATAGAAGGTGGGGTAAGATGATATTCGGATTCCCTAAGAAGTTCATAATCTGCATAGGATATTGACTCGGAAAGCGCTACTGACTTTTGTGATGAGTGAAAAGGTTCAAACTCGGGGGTGGACTCGTCAAAAGTGTCATCACTATAATAATGTATTAGATCAAAAAATGATGTACTAATGTTGTCGAGATCATTATAGCAAAGTTCATCAACCTTGCAGTTTTCGGGAGCTCTCTCGTGGACAGAAAAGACATCAAGTAAATGAGCAGAAGGTTCAGATGATTGACTTTCTAGCTTGTAAATGTTAAGCTCAATTATCATTTTCCCGAAGGTTAGGTTCATAGAACTGTTACGACAATTAATGACAGCATTGGAAGTGGCTAAAAAGGGTCGACCGAGAATCACCGGAATTTGGTTTCGTGGGTTCGCTACAGGTTGTGTATCTAAAATAATAAAGTCGACAGGGAATATAAATTCCCCGACTTTTATCAACACATCCTCAAGCTCACCCCTAGGTTTGGTGATAGATCGATCTGCCATCTGGAGAGTGCAGTGGGCAGGTTTCAACTCTGCAATACCTAACTACTTGTAGACAGAGTAAGGAAGCAGGTTAACACTAGCGCCAAGGTCGAGTAGAGCACGATTAATATTTTTACCCAAAATAGAAATAAAGATTGTAGGACAGCCAGGGTCCTTTCGTTTCTTTGGTAATTGTTGGGTAAAAGCTGTGCTAACATTACTCGTCATGAACACTTTTTCGGCACTTGAGTTCTTCTCTTCCTAGTGCACAAGTCCTTAAGTATTTTCGCATAAGCCGGAACTTGTTGGATAGCATCTAGGAGAGGGATATTTATGTTAACCTATTTAAACATTTTCATAATCTTCTCCATTTTTTAGTTAGGTTTGTTGGCCCTCAACCTATTTGGATAAGGAGCTTTATCGATAATAGTTGGGTCCAACATTTATGGAGAAGTACGTGAGGGTAGAACGGATCCCAGAATTGGAGTGGGGATCGTTTCAGGTTGACTCAATAAGGTGGGCAGAGGGTTCGAGCCTAGGGGAAAATGGAGAATCGGCTCGGAAGAAGATGAAATAGGGTCAGAAGTGGAAGTGGAAGCCGGGGTGTCATTGATTGATTCATCATTATCAACCTGTTCACCGACTTGGTTATTCAGTACTCTTTTGGATGTCAATGTGGTAATGGCATTCACATTATGATATTATGAGTGGACAGGATTCGGTAAGGGTTGAGATGGAAGTTTCCCTTTCTCTCTAGCACTTATTGCAGCATTTAATTATGCAATTTGTGTTTCTATCGATTTTATACTCTCACCATGGGAGGTGGAGTCCTTCTTTATGGTATCGATAGAAGACCTTATATCAGCCGACATTTGCATGGAATGTTTCACAAACAAATCCAAGGTTCGTTCGAGTGAAGAGGAATTTTCAGTACCGGCTGTTTCCCCAATCAGAGCAAAGCTCTGTTCAAATTTTGAAATTTGAAATGAACCAGCGCTTCATAGCAGCGCCAGCGTTAAGAGTCAAAGACTCTGATGCAGCTCTCACGTGCAAAGCATGAGAGAGCTAGCGCTAGCAGCGCCAGCGCTGAGAGTCAAAGACTCTGAGGCAGCGCTCACGTGCAAAGCACGTGAGCGCTAGCACTAAGAGCGCTGCACTTTAAGCAGCGCACCACGTGCAAAGCACGTGAGCGCTGGCAATAGAACAAAATGTTCTCAGCCCTTGGATCAAAGATCCAACGAACATGATTAAAAATCATCAATTGACCAGAATAAAATTCTGTTAAGGAAACATTTCTTAGAATCCTTCCAAATAGGAAAGATTATGCTCTGAAAATAATAGCACCGTTGGATCAATGATCCAATGGTGATTAAAAATCACCAAAATACAGAATAAATTCTGTATGGGAAAATTTTTCCCAATCTTATTAAAAATAAGAAGATTGCCTTCTGTAAATCAGAAGCCCTTGAATCGAAGATCCAACGAGAAAACATCCCCAAATCAATTAGAGAAAAGATCTTTTTAACTGATTCAACAAATCAGCCTATCCTATATAAAGGCCCCAAGACTTCAAGTCTGGGAGAGAAGAAAAAACTCCCCATAAGTTTCATATAGAGAGAAAAGCCCCCACAAGCTTTGAGAAATTTCAAAGAAAAGAGAAAGCTCTGAGAAGAAGAACTCTTCTTCAAGGTAAAAACAGAGAGATAAAAAACATCTCATCAAGGAAGAAAAACATAGTTCTTTTTCAGATCATAGATCTATAAGACAGAGGTCTTTCACAAAAAGAGATCATAGCATCTCATCAGAAAATGGGGGGAGAAGAATTTCATTCCCTTCAGATCATAGATCTACAAAGACAAAGTCTTTCACAAAAGAAAATAGAAGAGATTGTAACATCTCCTATAAAAATAAGAACTTTGTTCTTAGAACCATAAGACAAAGTCTCTTGTAAGTGAGAACTTATTTCTCAGATCACAAAATTGATCAGGAGCACTCTGCGCTCATTGTCTGGCGCTCAGCGCCAAGCGCGCCACGTGCTACTCACGTGTGCGCTACTTCATAAGAAGTGCCTTAGCGGTCCAAATCTGGTGACCAGCACCAAGCGCACCACGTGCTCCTAACGTGTGCGCTACTTAACAGAAACGCTCTGCGCTCATTGACTGGTGCACAGCGCCAAGCGCGCCACGTGCTCCTCACATATGCGCTACTTAACAGAAGCGCTCTACGCTCATTGACTGGC
This sequence comes from Agapanthus africanus, assembly GCA_030015575.1. Lineage (NCBI taxonomy): Eukaryota > Viridiplantae > Streptophyta > Magnoliopsida > Asparagales > Amaryllidaceae > Agapanthus > Agapanthus africanus. The sequence continues at coordinate 305,327,117 of JASDDO010000004.1, read as the reverse complement.
GCTCAGCGCCAAGCGTGCCACGTGCTCCTAACATGTGCGCTACTTAACAGAAGCGCTTTGCGCTCATTTACTGGCGCTCAGCGCCAAGCGCACCACGTGCTCATCACATGTGCGCTGAGGAAACATAAACTGTTCTTTAAATAAAACCCTAGAGCTATAATGAGTGCTCAGTACTCAATAAAAGAAAAAAAGGTTGTCAGAACCCAAACCAATGCTCAGCATTGTTAAATGAAAAGGGACTGAGCCTAATTAAATGTCCAATATTTTAACTGAATGGACCAAGCCCAAGTTGGCAACAGATCCCTAATTCAGATTAATTGAGCCCATATGCTCATAAATTTTTGATCTTAGTCCCAAATTGGACTACAGATCTCCCAACCAATATTGGTTCAAGGGTACATCTCTTCACTCCTTTAATATTTGTCGTTTTAATTCTTCAACGTCTTCGGAGAGGTGACGGGTCCCGACAACCAAACATTCCATGGACTGTGGGGTCCTTAAACTCATGGACTATGATGTCCTTAAACTTTATGGACTGTGAGGTCCTTAAACTCATAGACTATGATGTCTTTAAACTTTACAGACTATGACGTCTTTAAACTATGGACTATGATGTCCTTAAATTTCATGAACTATGATGTCCTTAAACTTATGGACCGCAATGTCCCTAAACTAAAACAATAGAGCCCAAATGCTCTTTTGTTGAATCTAAATGATTCTGTTAAGTAGATCTTAGTCTAAAATTAGACTAACATATCCTTAACAAACGTTTAAGTTGATCTTAGTCTCAAATGAGATTAACGATCCTTAAACCCAACCCAAAACCAAATCTAAGAAAATACGAATTTGGACTAATCCACGCCCTACGGGCGACAACATAAATTAGTCTCCGTATACAATCCACGGGCAACCAAAAATAAAACAAACATACACGACACGAAGTGACCATCTGGAGAAGGAGAAAGTGGTTACCGCGATGCGATAGCGTAATTAACTGCAGGGGCTTGCGCCTGCAGGGAAGAGCGTCCCCACAATCAAAAACCCCTCAAATGAGGGGGAATCTGACGAAGTCTGCTACAACGGCCACATCCGTCTAAACCTCCGATATACGGTGCCATAAATAAACTTGGCATCTTCGGAGAGGTGGACGAATCAAACCAAATAGCATCTGCCCCCAAATTCAGGCTGGACGTCCCAACGTCCCGGCCGCATCTTTCGGCGGAGAACAGATTCTGGCACGCTCGGTGGGACCTTTTCCTATTTCCACCCCACACTTCGTGTGTCGTGTTTCGCGAACGAATCGCGGTTTGCTATGGTTGCCCCTGGATTCGAGGTACTAAGATTTGGTGTCTTGCTCCGTGCAGAAAATAGAAGATCAATGGCTTCCAATTGCACAAACTACAACAGCTGCAACAACTCCCACTCTTTCCTCGCTGGTGGAGTGACTTATGGGCCTCAGGCGGCCTCCATTTTCGCGATGCCAGTGGAACAGGTGACGCAAGCCACCACTGGGCTGTTCTTTGGTACCATGCTCCCACCCATGAGCTTCAATGACCCAATGCCGTTGCAAGAAGCTCCGAAGAAGTCGGTCTTTGATCGGCTTACGACTACCATGTCCCCTCTCAATGGGTCGTCCAAGTCTAGCACCTCAGTCTTTGATAGGCTAAGCCAAAACTCCAATGGGCCCATGAAGAAGCCCGCGATACCTGAAGGGGTTATCCCGAAACGGATAGCCATCCCTGCTCCAGTTAAAGAAGTCGTCAAAGTGGCTTCTCCTGCTAAAAGATCAGTCTTTGCAAGACTGGATTCTCCAACTCCCGTTCCGGGCGAAATTGCCAAGGCTGCTACCCCTATCCAAAAGTCTACCTTTGACAGGTTGGCCATCCCCTCTCAGCGGGCGTCTGTTTTCGACAGGCTAACGACGACAACAGCACCTTATCAGAGTAGGGGGAATGAAGAAGCCACCTCCATAGCTTATCCTGTACCATCTACTCAACACGCTCGACGTCGCCACTGGTGCTGAGTGAGGAAAGCTGGGGGCAGTTTCCTATCTGGACTTACCCCGCCAGCTCCAACGGTGGAAATTGATGCTGCTGTTCCAACTGAGAATAGCTTTGAACCACTCAAGTGGGTCCGCAAGAACTCTCCGACTGCCGTGCTGAAAAGATCTCCTCCATTTGTGGGAAATGTTACAAAGGTAGAGCCAGAACAGCCCCCTCAGTGGCTGTCCTCCAAAATTCACAAGGTTTGGTGAAAGGTCTAAGATTCTGTGGTTAACCAAGACTACTCCCGCCAACTAAAGAAAATAAAGGATCGGCAAGAAAAGGACCACCCTGTCATAGAGCATAAAGTGTCGTCTACTTGGGTGCCCGCTGCAACGGCTCCCTCAACTTCGACCGCTCACAAAAGGGGAAGGCCGGAGAAAATTCTTGTGTTTGCGACGAATCTCAAGGTCACTAAATCTAAACGCTCCAAATCTGGGGGCATAGTGGTGCACACTGTTTAATGGCATCCAGGAAAGAGGATAGTCGTATCTCTACGGGTCATCGACCACTCACCAGATCCGTAACAAAGGCCCAGGAGCAACAACAGAAGCTCCAGGAAATGTTAACACAGATGGCCACACTCACTGGGCCAAAAGAAAGCCCGGAGACATTGTCAGAGCTGCGTCATGAACAAGAAACCGATGCTGAGTTCCTCCGCGGAATCCTCGAAAAGAAAGACAGAGAGGCCGCGGAATAAGCAGCCAACATAAAAAGAATGGCGGTTTTATTCCAAGATATGGTCGGGATGATGATACAGCCGGATCCTCCAGCTGAAGACCCTCCGATTTTCCTTGAAGACGACAGAGGGGAGACATCGAACCCTCTTCCGACTCTATCAACGGCCAAAGAAGAGACCATTTCCAAAGCCGCCCTCGATGATTATATATCTCAACAGATACAAGCTCATCAGGCGAGCAAGAGGGCCGGCCAAATCGTCAGGACTGGACGACCCTATCCGGGTTGGTACGATCAAATAAAGTACCCGCCAGGATATACGATCCCTAAGTTCCACATATACAAGGGGACAGGCAACCCCCATCAGCATGTCGCTCAGTTCAGGGCTCTCTGCGGCAATACCGGAGGTGACGACAAATTGCTACTTCGCCAGTTTATTGGCAGCTTGTCGGAGACAGCGTTTGAATGGTACTCTGAGCTTCCGAACGACTCCGTTAAGACATTTGCAGAAATGGAGCTACTTTTTACACAAAGGTTCACAAGTTCCAGCGAACGCACCTCGATCACCGCACTAATTAATGTCAGGGTGAAGCCGGGCGAAACATGGGTTAAGTACGCGATACAGTGGTGGAATCTATGGTCAAAGTGCGAACAACGCATAGAAGAGGCTCCTGCAGTAGGCATGTTCGTTGATACCCTTGATCCGCAGGTGACCATATCCCAGTTCATGATGTTTTTTAAGCCGACTACCTTTCAGGCCATGATTGACAAACTAGCCCAAATGGATCAGATGAGCCATAGACCGTCTTCCTCGAAAATGGAGCCTCGAAATGAGAAGGGGAAGGGGAAAGCGACCTTCGTCGCCAATGCTCAACAGCAGCCTAGTGGTCCGAAACCAGTTGATCGCCAAAGTGATAGACAACGACTCTTAATGAGAGGCTAAAATACCCTTATTCGTTTCCTCGGGATAAGACAAGAAGACTGTTCGAGTTGGCGGTGCGCAACAGGCTCATTACCCTACCGGATCCGAAACGCCCACTGCAGTCCGGTGACATCAACAGTCCCAACTACGGCCCCAACCATCGAATAGTGGGCCATACAATCGAAGATTGCTTTGTCTTCTAAAACTGGATTGAGGACCAGTACCAGCGAGGCAAATTTGCGTTGTCTAAAAACTGGAGGGTAAACCCGTCACAACCACACGCTCCGAAAAAGATGGACACGCCGGGGTCATCATGCTCATTTATAAAGAAAGCTCCATGGAAAGTTGTTCTTTCGACAAAAACTAAAAGAATGCTGAAGGACCTTCAAACATGTCCGGCGATTAGCTGGAAGAGCCTGCTGGAGCCCGAGATTATTGAGGGGATGCTGAATCCGCGCCCAACGCTGAAAGTTGGTGATAGTGAACAAAACATTCAAGTCAAGCCTCCAAAGTCTCTAAAGAAAAAGAAGAAGGCCAAGAAGCCCGTCCAAACCGACGATAGCCCTACAGGTCTGCAGAAATACATCGATGCACTGGAAGAATATAACCAGAAGGTATGGACCCCAATCACGTTGGACGAATTCTTTAAGCATGTTCTTGAGAATGAATACGATGACGCTGACGAAGGAGACGATTCTTCAGAAGGGCCTGAAGACTATATGGCGAGCTGCCATATGATCTCTCACTCGATAAATGGCAAAGAAGCACCTGATGCAGAGAAACTGGGGGCAGATCCCGAACCAGAATTCCTAGAACCGTCAGACGAGATGATTGACGTATTCCTGAATGAGGTGCTTCAGAAAAGCAAAGCTGATCGAGAGCGTGAAATTGCTATGTTTGAAAAAGCCAAACGCCGTCGGCTGGACAAAAGGGTTGAAGTACCCCAACCGAATGGAAGCACTTCTGCTGCCAGCAAAAGCAAGTTTAAGACAAGGAAGCAGTTCGCTAAAGCCCTGTCGGTGGGAATGAAATTGCCGCCTTTCAAAGAAGACACTTCAGAAAATATGTTCCCTGGCGAACTAGATGCACATCCAAACTACTGCTTATACCATCGGAGGATCACACACCCTACCGAGGAATGCATGGCCTTTAAAAATTGGTGGCAGGGATACGTTACTCATCGACAGCATTTCAAGTAGATGAAGCGCAAAACTTGTCGAGAGCAGAGAAGCACGACTGAGGAGCATAAAAGAACTGTCGGCGACTGTTACATGGTTAATTCCGGGGAATCGCAAGTCCTCACCTTCAGGAGAGATTCTGACAAAGAAATAGCCCCTGGCCCTCTCTTTAAGGAATCCACCTCCGAAACAGAAGAGATGAAGACCTGCGAGAACATTCAGCTGCGTAATCGCACGTTACCCGAAAAGAATCTCGGACCCACAAGCAAGGGAACGAACAAAAAAGATAAGGGGAAGGAAAAAGTCCCTGAGGATATCACCCTCGATGATCGAGTCGTCGAGGTGTTGGCGGCCAAGAACCCGCCGAAGAAAAACAAGGTGGATTACAACGTTCTGGCACACCTGAGGAAGATAGCCTCACAGCTAAGCATTCTCGATGCCCTTCAGCTATCTAAAGAGGCAAGAGATTCTTTGATCAAGGCACTACAAGAGCCCGATCAGTTCCAAGCTTTCCTTGCCGAAGAAAAGATGAAGAACGAGCTGGAAGAAGTGCACACTGCTGACGTCACTTTCGGCGATGAAGACCTCCTCCTCGGTACGTGTAAGCACAACCGTCCCCTGTATGTCACTGGATACTGCCATGACATCAAGATAGGGAAGATCCTAATTAACAATGGGTCCTCTGTCAACCTCCTAAATGTAAGGGTGCTAAAAGAAATCTGCATGAGCGTACAACACCTCGCTCGGGATAAAATCACCATCTCCGGTTTCGACTCCCAGTCATCACGGACGCTCGGGTCTGTGATACTGACATTACGGTTTGGGCTGCTCGTCACTGACATCAAATTTCATTTCATTGATGCCAAGACCTGATACAATGCATTACTCGGTAGGCCTTGGTTACACGAGTACAACATCATCCTTTCTACACAACATCAGTGTATGAAGTACTTCAAAGATGGTCTCGAGTACACTATAACGGGGGAACTAAAACCATTCTCCGTGAACGAAGTCCGCAAATATAAAGATGCCAAGTACTTCCTACCAGACTTTGAAGACACGGAAAGATGCCATAAACCAGAGAATAAGCAAAAAACTATCACCACTATTCCGATCTTCGGGAGCGATACCGAGGAGGAAGAAGAGATAGTCTATTCAGGGCCGCCCCAATGCAATAAGCCGGGACCGTCTACCCCTATTCTGGTCTTCAGCAGTGATTCTGAAGATGAGGTTAATGCAATATTTTCTGTTCGGCCATCGATACAGACCCTCACTGGAGAAGATCAAAGCTTGCAAATCGCTAGGTTCCGCGACAGCATTACAAAGAGCTCGACGCACTTGATACCTATAGTGTGCAAGAACTGCAGACGTTCTACGTCCCTCCCAGGCAAAAAGATGAAAAGGCGATACTCTTTTATCGATCCGTGGAGAATAAAGTGGAGAAAGAAATCTGGCATGGTGCCGATTCTACGCTTGACAGGCTCCAGCCTATCCGTCTGCCCAGATACTACATAGAAGGATTAAAAAGGCTGTTGAGGCACCAAGGCGTACCCTTCAAATAGACTGCTCAACAAGCTCAGTTCTACAACAGAATCTGGAACGTCCCTGAAACTCAGCGAAAATTACCCAACGGGAGAATGAAAACGATCGGGCTTGGATATGTTCAACCCAAGAAACGAGAGAGATTACATGGATGCTACGTTATACATGACTTTGATGAAGAAGGAGATGCTCTGATAGAAGACGCTAACCCTGAACTAAAACAAGGTCCCGCCATGAAAATGCCAAGTCCGTCGTTCGAATAACAGATGGACAAGCTAATAAGGGAAGCAGGTCAAAGGCCCGGAATGACCATATCCGCGAAATGGCCATTTATGAGAAAGCCAGGACGCAACGCCTCCTTCAGCAGGCTACGGAGAATGACGATGCCCTTTGTCGCCAGCCCGTCGTACAAAAGACCCGATGCAAAAGAAAAAACAAGTTGAAGAACGGAAAAAAAGTTCGACAACAGCAAAGCGGGTCCAAGAAACCACACGATCGAGAATTGGGCGGCCGGAATCCATCACTGATAAAGAAAATGGGTCGAGCATATTCTTTTCCCCAAGACAAGACAAGTAAGATATTCGATCTTGTCATAAAACATCAAATGATTACACTTCCGGAGTCCAAACACCCCGATCAAGAAGACGAGGCCTCTCATCCGGATTATTGCCCCTATCACCGAGCGATAGGACATACTCTTGAAGACTGCTTTACCTTCAAAAACTGGGTTGAAGACCAATATCAACTCGGCAGGTTCGCTCTATCCAACAGTTGTAGGATAGCCCTACCATAAAAGCATATACCAAAAGCAACGTATATGGCCAGAGTAGAACCAGATCAACATCGGTCTTGGAAACGATCTTGCACCTGTCACGTAATAACGCTGACAAAGGAAGGAGTGACCAAGAATATGGATGACCTCTCCTGGTGCTTTGAAAACGATGATGACGAAGTGATCTCATAGTTTCCACTGGCACCAAAAGAGCTGGAAGATGGGAGACATACTACTGCAGATAACCTCAAAAAATCGATTTGGGGATGACAAATGACCTACGGCCGACGTTCGTCAATGAGCTGTTGTCTTAAGAAAACGTGGCTATGCTCAAAGACGTGCTCATATAGTATAAAGATTGTTTCGCATGGAACTATTCAGAGATGCCAGGATTAGATCTAGAAATAGCCATCCACAAATTGGCGATTTTTCCGGACGTCAAAGCAATCAAACAAGCACCGAGAAGAATGCGACTCGAACTTAAAATGAGCATCAACGCCGAAGTCAAGAAACTAATCGACTCCGGCTTCATCCAAGAAGTTCAATACCCCGATTGGATCGCTAACATCATCCCAGTAATGAAGAAGAACGGGACGGTGCGCATCTGTGTAGACTTTTGTGACCTTAACAAAGCCTGTCCGAAAGACGATTTCCCCGTACCGATCACCGAGCTGATGATAGACAACACGTCCACTCACGAAGTCTTCCCCTTCTTGGACGGCTCATCAGGGTACAATCAAATAAAGATGCATCCCGAAGACCAGAAGCATACCGCCTTCCGGACCCCGCTTGGCATATTCTGCTATAAAGTGATGCCCTTCGGTCTGAAGAACACCGGCGCTACCTATCAGAGGGCAATGCTGAAGATTTTCGATGACCTCATACACGAAATCGTCGAGTGCTATATTGACGACCTCGTGGTAAAAAGCAAATCGCATGAGGAGTATTGGGAGCATCTGAAGATAGTGTTCTAACGTCTTCGAAAATACAACCTGAAGATGAACCCTCTCAAATGCGCGTTAGGAGTTTCTTCGGGCAAATTTCTAGGGTTCATCATACGACATCGAGGCATTGAAATAGATCCATCGAAGATCAAGGCGATTATGGAAATACCTTCGCCAAGAACTCTCAAGCAACTGTGGTCTCTCCAAGGAAAGCTCGCGTATATTCAACGATTCACAGCCAATCTCTCCGGCAAGTGTCGCCCCTATAGTCATTTAATGAAGAAGGGGACCCCGTTCGTCTGGAATCGTAAATGCCAAAGCGCACTGGACAAAATCAAGCAATACCTGCAAAATCCGCCGGTACTGACCGCTCCGGTCAAGAGAAAACCTCTCATCCTGTACACAACTACCCTTAAAGATTCTTTAGGCGCGCTATGGGCACAGGAGAACGACCAAGGGAAAGAAATGCCCCTCTACTATTTGAGTCGAGTTCTCCTAGGGGCAGAAAACAACTACTCCCCAATCGAAAAACACTCCCTGGAATTAATCTTCGCGATAACGAAGCTCAGACACTATGCGTTGGCGCATGAGGTCTACCTCATATCAAAAGTGGATCCTCTCAAATATTTGATGTCAAGAGCCATACTAACAGGACAGCTCGCTAAATGGGCCCTCCTCTTGATGGAGTTCTCGATAACATACAGACCTCTCAAGGCAGTGAAGGGCCAGGCCATTGCCGACTTCCTCACTGAGCATTCGATACCTGCCGATTCACCCCTAAATTGCGAATTGCCAGACGAGCACGCGTTTGACACAATCGACAGGGTGAAAGGAGAGAGTGATGCTCGATGGGAACTTTACTTCGATGGGGCATCTTCCATGAAGAAGCGACAACACAACACCCCTATAATCAAATCTTAGGTAGGCCTTATCTTCGTGACTTCACAAGGAGGGATAATGCGCTTTGCCTTCTCCTTAACAGAGTCGAGGATGAACAATGAGGCCGAATATGAAGCTTTGATAGCAGGTCTTGAGATCGCTGTCGACATGGGAATCGAAAACCACCTCATATACGGAGACTCTCAGTTGGTCTTTAGTCAAGTAAATGGCGACTATCAAACGTGCAAACTAGAGTTGGTAAAGTACGATGACAAAGTGCAACAATTGCTGGCTTAAATTCCCGCCTACACCCTGGAAAGCATACCGCGTGCGGAAAATAGCAAAGCGGATGCGTTAGCCAAACTTGCTAAAGAACTGGCTGACGAAAACCTCGATGACGTGAGGATCGTTGTGCAAAACCGTCGGGTTCTTGCACCAGTGGAAATATCTCCGGAGTCGTCCGTAGAAAAGGAAGCGACCAAGCAAACGACCTTACAAATAAAAGACCAGGAAAAGGCTAAGGATTGGAGAGAAGACTTTATAGACTACTTCAAATCCCATCGAACACCTGAAGATGCATCCTCAAGACATCAACTTATGAAATGAGCTCTGCCTTTCGCCTTTGTCAATGATACGCTGTATAAGAGGTCGTTTGACTCTCTGTGGCTAAGATACCTAGGACCGGAAGAAGCAAAGAAAGTCGTCCAAGAAACTCATGACGGACTCTGCGGTTCTCATCAAGCCGGGCCAAAGATGAAGCTGAAGATCAAAAGGATGGGCTACTATTGGCCCACGATGATCCAAGACTGCCTCGAATACACGAAGCAGTGGCACTCATGCCAAATTCATGAAGACTTCATCCACTAGCATCCAAATCCGCTACACCCAACAGTGGCTAGCTGGCCGTTCGAAATGTGGGGAACCGATATAATCGGGCCCATCAAACCAGCATCGTCCAGAGGACATCGGTTCATATTGGCGACAACTGATTACTTCTCCAAATGGGCAGAAGCAGTACCGCTAAGAGAAGTGAAGATGGATAATATTCTCCATTTCTTCAAGACACGTCATCTATCGGTTCGGCACTCTGCGACGAATTATCTCCGATAACGGGCCGGCCTATAGAAGTCACAAAATCAGCCGCTTTGCACAACAGCATAATATAGACTGGAGATACTCTTCAGTCTATAATCCCCGAGCTAATGGTCTAGCTGAGGCTTTCAACAAGACCTTGACGAAGATCATAAAGAAGACGGTGTCTCGAAATAAGAAGGACTGGCACGAGAGCCTGCATGAAGCCCTCTGGATGTACCGGACCACGTTCAAAACGGCCACGAATACAACGCCGTATGCATTGGTATTCGGGGCTGAAGCAGTACTTCCCTTGGAGAAAGAGCTACCTTCTCTATGAGTGGCGGTCCATTACGAGCTAACGGACGAAGAGAATGCTAATCTTTGGCTTGAGGAGCTCGATGCCCTCGATGAAACTCGTCTTATGGCGCAGCAAAACTTGGAAGCTTACAAAGCAAAGATGACGCGCTCATATGAGAGATTGACTAGGCCGAGAACATTCCGCCAAGGCGAACTCGTGCTAGTGGTCAAGAGACCTATGATCCCCAATCGTGCCAAATGGGGGAAATTCGAGCCGAATTATGAGGGCCCTTACATCATAGACGATGTCTACCAAGGTGGGGCTTACTTGCTCATGAATATGCATGGCGAAAGACCCTTCAGGCCAATAAACGGCCGGTTCTTAAAAAAATACTACGCCTGACGAGTCACGGCCCAGGTCAACGATAGATGACGACGCCTATGTCCACTCGCTATCTTCCCAAGCCCAAACTCTATAAGTAGTATCCGACGAAACCTCGCCTCGAAAACGTGTGATGGACCGTAATGTCCTTAAACTAACAACGGACCGTAATGTCCTTAAACTAGCAATGGATCGAAACGTCCTAAAACTAACGACTAACCGAAATGTCTGTAAACTACTATGAACCGCAGCATCCTAAAGTTGACGCAAAAAAAACGGTACGTCCATAAGCAAAATGGGCATGGATGAAAACCCGAAAGGGCTCCGTGAGTAAAAACAGCAGGGCTACCGGCGAGTTTGTGAAAACCCGAAAGGGCGCAATCTCGTTAAAAGACACTTGCAAGGTCCTCTCGACCTTGTAAGGAGAAAACTACCTGCGTGAGATCCTTACGACTCATAAAGGAGCAACACACTTAGGGATCCCTACGATTCCTAAGGAGAAATAACACTTATGAGATCCTCACGACTCGTAAGAAGAACCCTCTTATGAGACCCTCACGGCTCATAAGATTCAAAAGCCTTAAGCTACAGGGATCTGAACCTGTTCTTAAGCCATCACACTCCACAGACTGCCCTACAAGCGGTTCAATATTGACCCTTGTATACAATCCACGGGCACAAATAAACGTCTCCCCCACCAAGTTCCCGCCAATGGAACGAAATTTCCCCGCTTGGTGAACAACACTTGTAAGTCCTCTTGACTTATAAGGAGGAAATACTCTTATGAGATCCTTACGACTTATAAGAGAACACACACTTAAGAATCCTTACAATTCCTAAGGAGAAATTGCACCTATGAGATCCTCATGACTCATAGGGAGAAGCATCTTTATGAGACCCTTACGGCTCATGAAGTCAGAAGCCTTAGTCGACAGAATCCTAACCCTGTTTGCTAAGCCACCTTTGTTCGACATCGACAGAGGCAAATGATGATTCGCTCTTGGCAATGTCCCAGTGATACCGATGCTGATGCCTAAAACGGTATCAAATTCCAAGTCCTTTCACGGCAAATGATGATTAGCTCCAGGCAATATTCCAGTCGCAGCGATGCTGATGCTAAGATCGGCACCAGATTCCAAGTTCATACTCGTGGCGAAAAATCAGCGAGCCAAAAATGCATATGAAATAGCCGAAATGATGGGGCAACTTGCAATAAAATCAGCAAGTAAAAATATATGCATATAAAATAGCCGAAATGGTTGGGCAACTCGCCATAAAAAACAGCGAGTAAAGAAAAAGAAAAATAGCCGAAATGGTTGGGCACCGCGAAAAATAGCCGAAATGGTTGGGCACCGCGAAAAATAGCCGAAATGGTTGGGCAATCGCGACTTTCGCGATACAAAAAGCTGAAATGATAGAGCATCGCGGAAAGGAAACAAAAAAAATAATACATATAACATGAAACTTTTGCCCTACAGATGAGATCACATCAATCCCCGTATACAATCCAAGGGCACTAACAAAGAGGGAACCATATCATCCCACCAGGCTCCATCAGAAAGAGAGCCAAGTCTCGATGGCAACATCTACAACCTAGAGATCAACAATGGCGTTCTTTCTCATTCTAACCAGAAGCAGATGCGACGTCAACAAACGGAGCTATGGTAAAAGTCCCTTAGTTCCAAATCTCGAAGGTTCACAGACAGCCTAGAGACTATCTCGGAGCCACGGCAGAGTCCCTAGTTCTAAGTCTCGACGGCCACATCAGATAACCTGGAGACCCACAACAGCGTTCCTCCTCATTCCAGGAAGATTCGGACGCGACAATCAACCTCGGAGCTATGGCAAAGTCCCTAGTTCCAAATCTCGACGGTTCACAAACAACCTGGAGACCACCTCGACATTCTTCTCATTACAGTAGACGCAACGTCAACAAAGTGGAGCCATGGCAAAGTCCCTAGTTCCAAATCTCGACGGTTCACAGACAACCTAGAGACCACCTCGACATTCGTCTCGTTATAGTAGACGCAATGTCAACAAAGCGGAGCCATGGCAAAGTCCTTAGTTCCAAATCTCGATGGTTCACAGACAACCTAGAGACCACCTTGACATTCGTCTCATTACAGCAGACGCAACGTCAGCAAAGCGGAGTCGCGACAAAGTTCCCAGTTCCAGGACCCGGCGGTGCACAGACAACCTAGAGTCAACCCCTGACCCCGTAGAATACGGCCAAAGTCAATCCTGACCCCGTGGAAAATGGCCAAAGTCAATCCTGACACCGTAACGGCGAAAGTCAACCCTGACACTGTAGAACACGGTCAAAGTCAATTCTGACCCTGTGGAAAACGGCCAAAGTCAACCCCTGACACCGTGGAAAATGGAAAAAGTCAATCCTGACACCGTAGAAAACGACAAAAGTAAACCATCGAACCCCCCTCGAAGCAATGCTTTGACTTGGGAGTAGGTCAACTCATCAACCACTTACGAATCCTCTTGACTTGTAAGAAAGAAAATTCTCTTGTGAGATCCTTACGACTCTAAAGAGAAAACACACTTAGGAATCCTCACGATTTCTAAGGAGAAAATACACCTACGAGATCCTCTCGATTCATAGGGAGAAAAATCGTTATAAGACCCTCACGGCTCATAAAATTGAAAAGTCTTAGGAAGCAGACCTGAACCTGTTTCCTAAGCCATCGCTACCCTGCAAAGAGTCTAAGATGGACAGCTACCTACTATCTACAGGCCACACTTGCTAAAATCACATGACGACAACACAACAAAGAGAAGAAAGCAACCGTGGGAGATAAAAAAAATGTGTATCTTTTATTCATGAATTCAATTGAGTACAAGACGAATCATATAAAAGAATAAAAAAAAATGGATACATATTATTCAAAGATTGCAAATGTTTAATTGATATAAAGGCAGCTACTGAGAAGGAGGCGTTTTCAATAAATCAGCCAGTTGCTCGTGCGCTCCTCTCAACTCTTTTTCATGGTTAGCCGCTGCGGTCAGCTCCGCTTCGACTCGAGTCCGTTGCTGCAAACAAGACGAAAGTTTCTCATCGATTTCCCATTGAGCAATTTCACGACTCTGCGTAACCCGCTCCAGAAGGTCGAGCTTTTGCCTTAGCGCTAGCCCGTCCAAAATGCATCGTTGCAAATTGTCAAAGACGGCTCTCAATTGCGCAGCGTTTGCTTCAACCTGGGCGCGCAGCCGGACGGATTCACCTGAAGCCTCCTCGTGTTCCTTTCGCCTCAAGGTCGCTTCTTGTTCGAAATAGCAGAAGAAGGGAACGCTTTGCTCAACCCATGCAACCCGTTGAGAATTCAAAGCCAACATTTCTGAAATGGGACGCCTGAGCTCAATCTTAAGCAGACAGGCCTCGATCTTCCTGCAGTAGTTAACCCAAGACTTGACGACGTCCTCGCTATGGAAGTGCACGAGCATCGCCAATATAAGATTAACTTCAGCGGCAAAATCTGCAGCAGATGCAAAGGCCTCGGCGTCAAGGTCCTCGACGGACTCGCTTAACATCCGCAGGCTATTCGCAGCACCCCTGGAAGAAGGGCGTTTAGCAAAAGGCCCTGCCGGCATGGGAATCTGAGACTCGAAGGGATCTGGAGTCGGTGTGATTTTTGCAAAACAAATCATAATCAAATATCAACTTAAGAGATAAAGAAGATGCAAGAGCGATGAAGGCTGCTATACCGGCTACGACAAGTGGCAGAGTTGGGAGTACCGGTGGTGCGACTATTCTCTCGTCCCCTCCTTCAATCTGTAGTATTGCATTCAAGACAAAGAAGAATTAGCAACGACTTGGTTGCCCGTAAAAAAAGGGGGGGAAAGATATTGGCTAAAGACTATACTCACCGATGCTACCAAACGGAGCAATCTCCGACTGGAAGGAGAAATGTGGGTTTAGCACCTGATACAGATGGTCAAAAAGGACTCCTGCGAGGGTGTAACAATGCGATGTCAGTACATAAAGTATATTACCTACAATGAAACCAATAAGTCGCAAACATATACCTTCCAGCATTTCAGAAGACATGGGAGAAGGAGCAACAGCCGTCATTACGGCGACCCGAGGTGCTTTAGAGGACACAAGAGAAGGCGAAGAGTCAGCGACCGTCAGAGCAGCAACTGGTGATGCTTCTTCGGGTGGCATGGCCTCAGTGCTCACCACGCCTGCATTAGAAACAAAAAATTCCATCAGAAGGAATTGAAAGGGATTGCGAAATAGAAAGGAAAACAGTAACCCAAGATATACCTGATAGGTCGTCAATCGAAACCACAACAAGAGCATCACCAGGCGCAGCGACTACTTCGCTTTCCTCCATTGGAATGGTTTCGCCGCCCATGGCTTCATCCCCTGATTCGACGACGGCCATTGTGACACTCATAATGCTGGGTGATGGCAAGGAACCGCAAGGGGAAAGAGTGGCAATTGGAGCAGCCCGGGCTCCTGAGAAAGAGTGGCCACTTCAGGATCGGTGGTTGCCATCATCTCACCTGCTGCCTCGTCGCTAAGACTTAGATTTGCAGGATGTGATATAAGAGAATTTGAAGATCAAATTCTAATAAAAAGACCCAGTATTATGCTACCTTGTGGCGGCTTTTCGATTGCCTCCCGAGACGCGTGCAAAACCTGTCTATGAATGGTAAACATGGCAGCTGGAGCATCTTCGAAAGAAATAGTGATGGATGGAATAGCGCTTGAGCCTGCACCCACAGCCAAGCTAGCATCACGTTCCCTCGCTGCACGCTTTCTGTCAGCCCTGGCGGTAAAAAAAGACCTCCTCAAGACCTCCGTCAAAGTGACGTCATCGTCTGAACCAGGAGCTACCTCTGGAGCATTACAATGCCCGTCATCGGCTACTTGAGCGAGGCCTCTTTCGGCAATACTGGGAGAGCTGGGATTTCAACAGCTGACCCTGGAAGCGTCGCCAAGCCACCATGCGGGATCGGCACTGCACTCGGGATAACCTGAGTCGAGGTGCTCCCTGCAACAAGATGAAAAAGAAGGGTCGGACTACCCATGAAGAAAAAAGAGAACGAAGGCACAATGAACCGAAATATACCGAGGCCCAAGAAAGCGCGAAGCCTTTCCTCCTCTTCGAAAGTCTTGAGGGAAGCTGCAAGAGATTCTTCGGCGGAGATACCTGTTGAAGAAGAAAGCGTTAGTCAAAGCATAGTAATTAAAATGACCACGGAAAGATAAAACTGAAGTATACCTGATTGAGAAATGGTGATCAGCGCTGCCTCATTGCGAGCCAGTTGCGCTGAAACAGCGATAGCAGCCTCCAAATCGGTATCATCCGGCGCCATGAATAAACCTTCATTGGTCCCGTACTCACTCAAAGCATCGCTATAGGGAGCATGAGGCTCTTGGCCGAGTACGACGTCGAGAGAAAACATCGACTTCTTTTTCTTCTGCGAGCGAGTGCCGGGAGCCGATAACACAAGCTTGCGCTTGGCGGGCAATTTGGGGCGACGGGGCCCTATCTCCGCACCCATGCCGGACTCGAAAGATGCCTCATCTACCGCTTTTACAGGCACGCAGGGTAGGGGCAGCTTAGGAATAACACGTGGTACAACAGCCGTAGCAGCTTCCCTCAAGGGAGGACGGACAATGGTCCGTCGCTTCAAGGGAACAACTGGATTACCAGCCGGGGCGGTGCCCTTGCGATCAAGCAGCAATCGCTTTTCTTCCCTAATAATGGTGCCCATCGAATGTTGATACCACGCCACATATACGTTCAGGGCTTTCGGAACATAACTCGGCTCACTGATGAAGAAATTGGACCCTGTGTTTAGGCGCATGAAGTGGTGCAAAGTGCTCCGGATACCCTCTTCAGTAGCAACCGGTTCTTCCAAGAAGGCCTCAAGCGGGACGCCCTGATTATAACTTGATTGCTGGGCAAAACAGTGGGGGTTATATCTCCTGAACAAAGCCGAGTCGTTCTGCCTGAACACCAAAGTAGCCCGGCCTGATCGAATATAAATGAAGAATCTCCCGAGCTTTCAAGGTAGAAGCTCCGTCCTTAAAGGTGTCCCGCAGCGGCCGCACCGTCTTGGTGGATTCATTACCGATAGTCATGACCTTATCAACAAAGGTCATACCATCACCGACTGTACGCGGGCGAAGAATCAGACCCCGAGCCTCTCGCTGATTTCGCTCCAAAGCAGAAGCATCGACCAGCCGCATGACCCAGGGAAAGTTTCAAGTTTCATAGAAATAGGGCCGCTTGTGAATTCCAAAAGTACTAAGCATATGTAGCTCGAGCCATGAAGTAAAATAATGCATCAGGAAGTTCACGGGCTGCACCCCCGGTTGAGTAGTGTCGGCCGCCAAGCTAAGGCCATGATACAAATAAGCCAGCCCGGCAATCCCAACGGCAACCTGGGTCCCTCCGACCATTCGGTGAGCCGGGTAGAAAACAGACGGTCTCATGTAACGAGGGTGCATGGGGAGCGCAAACCAGCTTAGCCATAAACTAAGAAACCCTAGAAAGAACACCTCTTCATCGATGTCCTGAGTGGCGAGTTCTGAAAAGGGGACGACCGTGGCATTCGGGAGGAAGAAACACTTTTGATCTGCTTTCGCTATCGGCCGGCTATCCAAGCCAAAACCGAAAGGATCGTCGAGTTTGGCAAACTTTTCACCTTGTTGTGACAAAGCTTCTGGACGAAGAAAACGGGCGATGATGTCCGCAAAGCTGACCCCGTGGCTTCCAGATTCGAGAAATAAGCCCTCGTAAATATTTAGCACCTTGATTAAGCTTGGGAACCGGTGCTGAATGGCATTCTCTGGGGTCAGACCCATCATTACCGATCGAGTGGCGAAAATATACTTGTCGGGGGGTAAGATCTCCTCGTAGTGCTCCCCAGGCAAGCCGGAAATCTCCGTAAACTCTTCCAAAGAGATCGAAACTTCTCGATCTAGTAGAAAGAAAGTATGAGTTGGAACGTTCCATTGTTCCAAAAAGGCTCTGACCCACCATGCAGGAGGTGTGGAATACTGGAACAAAGAAGCATAGATCGCGGGGTACAACCCGAGCCTTAGCAACTGTGACTTCTTTGCCGATAAGATGTATCGGGCCTACTGCAAATATCTGGCTGGGTGACGGGGAGTTAAGCCTATGTTGTATGGCTGTCCCCAATGGCGCAACTCACCCTGACATATACGCAGCCTCAGGATATCCAAAGCCATCGGCGGCTGCACGGGTATCGCGGCCATGGAAGGTTGGGGACAACCCTCTGAGGTCCAGTCGACCTCCTCCACGGCATAGTTCACCGAAGGTGCGTCAGCATAATGGATCGACGAAATGGGCTCCAAAGGTGTTGCGCAAGAAAAGCTATGCCGACGCCTGATGATCTGATTGTACCACGTTCCCCATAGATGAAGGTTCTTCCGCTCTGGGTCATGATCCTTGATCAGTGCAAAAACTTCCCGGTCTACTGGCGCGTCAGCAAATACGCTCTCCGGACGAACAAAAGTGAATGATGTGTTGAAAGACATAGTGCCTCCACGAAAAAGAACAAAAAAATTATTATTAGCCGTCGATGCTACAATTTAAGTTCTGGCACTTCGTACTTTAAATTCGTACCGCACTGCAATGCAATGGAAAGGGACCAAGGGGGACCCACATAATCTAGATAATGACTCAACATTAATAAAACAGTCTCATTATTTGACGAGACAGTCATTAAATAAGGAAATTCTTAAAGGATTCTCATTTAATAAGCACCCCTTTGGGCCAAGGAGTAAATCTCCCTTGAGAGCAGCGCTCTACAACAGAGTGACATCTGTCAGTTATGAGGATAAAAGGAATAAAAACTCCTCAAGAAAAAATTATGAAAAGCCATGCTCTGTAAAGATGATGGAATAACCCATCAGAAAACTTAAAGTAAAGCTTTTAATGAATTAAAAATTCCGAGATCTTCAAGATCTATGAACAAACTCTAAGAGTTCTTCATAAAAGATTAACAAATCTACATGATTTGAAAAGGTAAAGCTCTATTAATAGGTTAAGAAACCCTAAGAAAGATCTCTTTAGATCTATGAAGAGCAAAGCTCTATTGAGAAATCTATATGGTTTGAAAAGAGCAAAGCTTTGTTAATAGGTGAAACCCTAGATTATAAAATTATCTCTTCAAAAGATTTGATTTTTACCTAAAACTTTGACAGAGTTCTGTCTCTAAGAGAGTTCTTAAAACAGAGAGCTATACTCTAAAAGAGAATTAATTCTCAGAAAAACAAGAAAGGAGATGAACAGAGGTCATCTCAAAGGCCAAAGGCCCTATTTATAGGCATTGAAAGTCGTTTCAACTTCTGAGTTGATCCAATGGAAGAGATGCCGCCACCGCTGCACTCAGGTATAGGCCACGTGAGCGCAACGGTGGGAGGGGATTTGTTTCCCCAATCAGAATAAAGCTCTGTTCAAATTTTGAAATTTGAAATGAAGCAGCGCTTCATAGCAGCGCTAGCGCTAAGAGTCAAAGACTCTGATGCAGCGCTCATGTGCAAAGCACGAGCGGCAGCCCTGAGAGTCAAAGACTTTGAAGCAGCGCTCACGTGCAAAGCACGTGAGCGCTAGCGCTTAGAGCGCTGCACTCTAAGCAGCGCACCACGTGCAAATCACATAAGCGCTAGCAATAGAACAAAATGTTCTCGGCCCTTGGATCAAAGATCCAACGAACATGATTAAAAATCATCAATTGACCAGAATAAAATTCTGTTAAGGAAACATTTCTCAGAATCTTTACAAACAGAAAAGATTATGCTCTGAAAATCAGAGCACCAATGGATCAATGATCCAATGGTGATTAAAAATCACCAAAATACAGAATAAATTCTGTATGGGAAAAAATTTCCCAATCTTGTTAAAAACAAGATGATTGCCTTCTGTAAATCAGAAGCACTTGGATCGAAAATCTAACGGGGAAAACATTCCCAAATCAATTAGAGAAAAGATCTCCTTAACTGATTCAACAAATCAGCCTACTCTATATAAAGGCCCCAAGACTTCAAGTCTGGGAGAGAAGAAAAAACTCCCCATAAGTTTCATATAGAGAGGAACCCCCCCCCCCCCACACACACACACAAGCTTTGAGAAATTTCAAAGAAAAGAGCAAGCTCTGAGAAGAAGAACTTTTCTTCAAGCTAAAAACAGAGAGATAAAAAACATCTCATCAAGGAAGAAGAACATATTTCTTTTTCAGATCATAGATTTAAAATTGAAGTATACTTGGGGTTTTAATGTTGCTGATAACACTTTAAGTATCTATCTCTTTACAATAATTACAAGAAGGAACTTGTGGCTCATTGGTAATACCTTGCACTGCTGAACTAAGCCACCAGAGATCGAATCCCATACCCCACATTATTTTATTATTGATTTTTTAAAAAACCTTTAGAATACCAAGAGTTTACACGTGCATATCTCATAAAAACCCCACTACACCCAAAGATGTAACACTTGCAGAGGGTAGATGGACCGTCGGGGGAGATCCAGGTCACCGGACTCGGTCGGGAATCGGCCAACTCGGCCTTGACTCGGCCGACTCAGTGATCCGACCGAGTCACGGCCGAGTCACCCCCTTTTAGGCCGATTCCGGCAAGGGTCACAACATGAAAGTTGTGTCTTTTGGTATTCCCTACTCACCTGCAAAGTTTCAGCCCAATTCCACTTCCAGAGATCTTTAAAACCCCCAATTACTCCACTTTTAATACATTTTTATTACATTTTATCACATTTTTATTTTATAACTTTTCATCTACCCTAACCCTAGCCTAGCCCTATATAAAGGCCCCTACCCTCTACCTTTTCCCCTCACAACTCTAAGTATACTCTCTAAAACTCTTGAGAACTTGGTGCAAAGAGCGAGAAGCGAAGCGCTGCCGAAACCGACGACGGATTCCGGCGACCGGATCAAGACCGACGTGACGTTTCCAACGAATCGGCAACCACCACACCTTTTAGAACGCTTAGCTTGTCCAAACCCGTAAGTCCCAACCTTCTACCTCTCTTTTCTATATTTGCAAAATACGACTTTTTGAAACCCGACGGAAATCGGACAAACCGATTTCCGATTCGGTTTTTCTTAAAAATTCCACTTGTCACCTAATACATATTATCAACCCTCTTGCATGTTGACTATTAATCACCCTTAAATCAAATTTAATTGTACTTTTACACATGAAATGATAAGTTCTTTAGAAAACCGTATTTCTTGCATAAAAATACCATCAAGTTAAATTTTAATGTTCTATTTAGATACCCCACTCCTAATCATGTTTATTTTGATAACAAAACTTGTTTCATTCAATTTGGATGAAATTTCACACATGAAATGATAACGTTTATGAATACCGTATTCTTGCACCTTAATACCCTTAAGTTTAACATAGCTTATTTCACCTTGAAACTTCACCAAAATTTAATATAAGTCACGGGGTAATGACCTACCCTTACACACACTCATTATAACCCTAATTGATAAATAACAAAAATACAGAATACGATATTATAGGACTTTTTCACTAAAATACCATAACCTTTATAACTTTTAGTTTAACCCTTAAATTGTAAACTTTTCTAAATAAAACTTATATAAAATGAAAGTACGATTGGTCATGGACATCGATCGTTTATCTAAACTGTCTTGTGGGTCTAGGCAAGTGTGTCTAAGGCTAGTGGTTTTTAATTAGGCCCACGACTGTGGTTCCTTCCCACTTAGCTGGCACTTACCTGGCTGCATTCGACGGTGAAGAGGCGATTTGAGGCTTCTAATGACTCATCGTTTAGACCATAGAATATAGGTTAGATGGTCTAGGAAACCCTAACAACTAAAATATGGAGAACTATATACTTTTACAAATAAATACCCTATATTTAGAAAATCTTTTCCCTAAATTAAAAGTATTTATAAAACCTGAGCAAGGTGCCATTACAACCCATTCGTGGGGAACCTGTTAGGGATAGCACGGTTCATCGTGCAACCGCAGGCTAGTAGTGCGAGATTCAGACCTCCGCAAGGAGCATTCGGTCTCGAAAGGTTTAAATACAATATTTAAGGAAAGTAATTTTTTTTTTGTAAATAAAATATTCATTTAAAAATCATTTAAGTGTTTTATTATATATAATTATCATTTAAACATTTATTTTGTTATAATATAAAGTTTCCACTTTTTCCTAAAAATCATAGATTAAAAGTTACATTAAAATACCACGAATTTCAAATAAACAATTAATACTTTTATTAGGATATATTCACTAGAATAACACAAATAAAATTCACATCCATTACAATAATAAAGACGATTATTAAATACTTGAGGTATATTTTGAAAACTATACAAAAGTACTTTTTACATAAAACCCCCTCAAGTTTCACAAATTACAATAAGGCCCCTAGCTAATATTGAACTTCAAATTATCTTTCTTTTAGTCTGACTCGGGTTAGAGTCTGACTAATTCTGACTTGAATATAATTCAAGTCAATCTATATTTCAATCATATTCCAACACAACTTGAAATCATGAATCCCTGAATACAGTTAACAATATATTCATTTTTGACTGAATCAAACCATGGATATTCATTCCATTATCCTGATATTCCATTTACCTGATTATACAGTTGCAACATGTTTACTGATATCATGGTTTTGGTCAGTCACTCAATTTACATATTCCATTACTACAACACTGTTAAAACATTACGGGGTTTAAAGGGGTAGATTGGCACGGAAGATGTTAAAAGTGGAATGAGGTGGTCAGATTAAGACACCTAACATGAATACTGTTGCTGTTGTACCGTGGCATAACGGTTCCTTGTACTCTCCGTTTGCACTGATCTCTAGCATATAGAGATCCCTCTCGTATACACTGGCATTCTTCTGTACCAAGCTACAAACAACTGCGTTAAACAATATTCCATAATATTCTATAACATAATACTCTAGAAAATACTGTTACTCTGCCATTCTCACTCCACTTTTCTTTGGGACTTACCGAGCGACCTGTTCGCTGACGACATTCTATTTCTTTCTTCTTTGAATGTCGTCAGGTGCGTTGGACCAAGTTGAGACCGAGCCAACAACTGAAGATTTGGAGCAGTTCCAAGAAGATCCAGAGCTCTAGACTTTGTACTTGTTCTTTCCAGTATTTCCTTTTATTATTATGCCACTGTTTAGGCATTGTTTTTTTTTCATTCCAGTTGTATTTTCATTTCATGCATTGTATAAAGAATGTTATTAATAAAAGTTGATATTATCTCAATCTCATTTGTCTCTTGTGATTATTTTATATTGCTTAGTTACGCTTAGCGTATGTACTTCTGAGTACATACGTAGCGGGCCTCGTCACGACCACTTCGCCGTACATTGGGAAGCGGGGCGTGACAGGTTTTGTTGGTGGCCCCTGCAGGTCAGAGCTGTATGAATCCCTATCATGCAGTTCTGGTCTGCGTGAACAACCTAAGCAATGTAACACAAGAAACAGCAACTAAAACATTCTTTACAATTCATGTTATTTGAATCTTACAAGTCTTTATTCCTTGAATCTTATCATTTCATGTATTTGAATCTGTCCTAATCCAAATTTTTCTTCAGGATTATGGATTCCCCAAACAATTCCCCGAACAACACCAGCACCAATGCCAACAACACCCCTTCAGCACTACCTCTCACTCCAGTTGTTCCCGCACCATCCACTGAGCAAACCATGCTTTTCGATGCGATCCGCAGTCTGCTAGAGGGACAGCAACAACTTCTGAGTCGTCCTGAGACAGATGCACCGGGAATCAAACAGTTCAGAGCTTTGCACCCAAAGCAATTCTCAGGTAAAGGAAGCCCTCTCGATGCAGAAGAATGGGCACAAAGTATCGAAGATGATCTGGCAGCAGCTCAAGTGCCAGATAATGCTTGGGTCCGTGTAGCGAAGCTACAGCTCACGGACAACGCTCGAAATTGGTGGAAGGCAGAAGAAACCCGTCTGGCCCAGCCGATTGAATGGAAAACATTTCGCGAGAAGTTCGACGCGAAATATTTCCCTGTGACCGCCAGGTTCGCTATGGAACAGCAATTTATCCACCTACAGCAAGGATCAATGTGGGAGAAATCTGTAGATGAATATGATGCTGAGTTTACTATGTTGAGCCGGTAAGATCTGTCACAGTAGTTCAATTTTTAATATCATATACTACACAGCTAACACAACCTTTAAACAGATTCGCGGTACACCTGATACCGACGGACGAGATCAGAGCCCGTCGTTTTCAGCAAGGTTTGGACACCGAAATCAAGGCTGCTCTAGCCACCGGGAAGTTTTTGACTCACGAGGAAGCCCTGGAAGCTGCCCGCAGTTACGAGGCAGTGATAAAAGAGAGGGGAAGACCTCACTCTGTAGGAGTCAAGCGTCCTGCCAACCAGATGGCAGGTGGAGCCACGTCCAGACCATCCTTCGTGCCGAGGCGTCCCGGAGTACCAACTCATCACCCTAGCCCAGCCTTTTGCACCTACTGTAAGAGAAAGGGACATATGATGAAGGATTGCTGTCGAGCCAACCGCCTTTGCTTGATCTGCGGTTCAGCCACTCATGACATTGGATCCTGTCCTCAAAGGCAGAACTCAGTTGCTGCAACCCGGCCAGCTAACAACTATCAGCAGCGACCAACTCTTCCAGCACCTGCTACCAGACTTGCACTACCTGCACCACCTAGAGGACCACAAGCTGCACCACCTCCTCGACAGTTCCATCAAGCCCAAAGGAACGTTCAGAGGAATGCTCCTCAGGCCAGGAGGAATGTGCCGAAGGGCCAGGCTTTCATGATGTCTGTTGAAGAAGCTGAGGCCACTGGCCAAGTCATTACTGGTAAATTTCCTTCCTAAATTTATCTCCTAATTTTGGTTACCTACACACTTTCCCTATACCTAAAACCTATCCCATATACCTTAGGTACAATTCTAGTAGCTTCACTACCTGCACTTGCACTGTTTGATACTGGAGCATCCCACTGCTTTATGTCGCAACGGTTTGTCCGAACCCATGCGATTCCAGTCTCACCGCTCGTATCCTGCTGGAACGTCAGTTCTGGAAATGGTGTTCTAAAGGCAACTATGGGATACAGCATGTGTCCGGTCATCGTCTGCAGTCGAGAATTTTACGCTGACTTCAAAGTACTGGACATACCGAACTTTGATGTGGTTCTAGGAATGGACTGGCTTGGAACCTTTTATGCTACCATCGACTGTCGCCAAAGGAGGGTAGTATTTGAGATTCCAGATCATCCGATCTTTTACTTTAAGAGTGGAGACCGTACATTGGAGCCAAGCACTTACAAAGCAAAGCCAAGGGAAGCAATAGTTGCGGCAGCTCATGCAGAAGAAGAAGCAAGACCGGAGGTAGTTCGAGAGTTCGATGACGTATTCCCTGACGATATATCAGGTTTGCCTCCTGATCGAGCTCTTGAATTCAGTATTGACTTAGTACCAGGAGCACAACCAGTAATCAAAGCACCATATAGACTAAGTCCAGAAGGTTTGAAGGAAGTACGAACACAGTTGGACGAATTACTGGCGAAAGGATGGATTCGTCCCAGCACTTCAAGTTGGGGAGCACCTGTACTGTTGGTGAAGAAGAAGGAAGGTTCATACAGAATGTGCATCGACTATAGGGCCTTGAACGAAGTAACTATAAAGAACAAGTATCCACTCCCGCGCATCGACGATTTATTCGATCAGCTAAGTGGATCTTGTGTCTTCTCTAAACTAGATCTTCGTTCAGGATATCATCAAGTGAAGGTCAAGGAGGCTGATATTCACAAAACAGCTTTCAGAACTCGCTATGGACATTACGAATTTCTAGTAATGCCATTTGGAGTGACCAATGCACCAGCAATCTTCATGAACCTTATGAACCAAGTTTTCCGGGAGTATTTAGACATGTTCGTTGTCATCTTCATCGACGACATCCTGGTATATTCTAAGAATCGGAAAGAGCATGCGGAGCACTTACGAATTGTCCTGGAAACCCTTCGACAACATAAGCTTTATGCCAAATACAGCAAGTGCGAGTTTTGGCTAAAACAGGTTGGTTTTCTTGGACACATCGTATCAGGAGAAGGAATTTCTGTGGATCCAACAAAAGTCTCAGCAGTCAGCGAATGGCCTACACCAAAGTCTGTGAAGGATATTCGGAGTTTCTTGGGTTTAGCTGGATATTACAGAAGATTCATTGAAGGCTTTTCGAAGATAGCAACACCCCTGACCAAGCTCACACGAAAAGATGAAGAATTTGTGTGGTCAGAAGCATGCGAGCAAGCTTTCGTAGAACTTAAGTCGAGACTGACTTCTGCACCTATTCTTGTAATACCGGATCAATCTGGAGGATTTGAAGTGCATTGCGATGCATCCGGTAAGGGATTAGGATGTGTTCTACATCAGCACGGTAAGGTTGTGGCTTATGCTTCAAGACAACTGAAGACTCATGAGCGCAATTACCCGACGCATGATCTAGAGTTGGCAGCCGTTATTTTTGCTCTCAAGATTTGGCGCCACTACTTACTTGGCGAACGAGTGAACATCTACACAGACCACAAAAGTCTGAAGTATGTGTTTACTCAGAAGGAATTGAATATGCGGCAGAGAAGATGGTTAGAACTTATGGCGGATTTCGACATCAATTTGCAATACCATCCAGGAAAGGTGAACGTAGTACCTGATGCTCTTAGTCGCCAACCATTAGCAATGAATCTCATCGCCCAGTGGAAGCTTCAGCAAGACCTACATCAAATGGAGATCGAACTAGTCATGCCAGGTGATGTTTCAAATTTGATGAATCTACAAGTTCAATCAACTATTGTTAATCAGATCAAAGCAGCTCAAGCCAGCGATGCTAAGTTGCAAAAGATCAGAGAACAAGTGGAGAATGGACTCAGAACAGATTTCATCATCCACGAAGACAGATCTTTGAGATACGGCAGCAGATTGTGTGTACCAAAGGGTCCTGTTCGGGAAGAGTTAATGAGAGAAGCTCACAGCTCTCCCTATTCAGTACATCCTGGAGGTACCAAAATGTACAAGGATCTACGTCAGAATTATTGGTGGCATGGTATGAAGCGTGAAGTAGCCAAAAGCGTCGCAAAATGCTTGGTGTGTCAGCAAGTAAAGGCTGAACATCACAGGACTGCTGGATTACTTCAACCGTTACCAATTCCAGAATGGAAGTGGCAGCACATTACGATGGACTTTGTAACTGCTCTTCCTCGCAGCACAAAAGGTAACGATGCGATTTGGGTCATTGTGGATCGACTCACAAAGTCGGCTCACTTCATCCCATTTCTAGTTGGCCAATCAACTGAGACATTAGCGAAGAAGTACATGGAGGTAATAATCTAATTTAGATTTAAACGAAATTCTACATAATGTACTATCTCTGATACCCATGAACTCAAACAGGAAATTGTGAGACTTCATGGAGTACCAGTCTGCATTGTCTCCGATCGTGACACCAGGTTCCGATCATAATTTTGGCAAAGTCTGCAAGCTAGCTTGGGAACAAGTCTGAACTTCAGCACGGCTTATCATCCACAAACAGATGGTCAGTCGGAACGAACTATTCAGATCTTGGAGGATATGCTCAGAGCATGTATGCTCGACTTCAAAGGATCGTGGGAAGATCACTTGCATCTTGTGGAGTTCGCGTACAACAACAGCTACCAAGCAAGCATAGGAATGGCACCTTTTGCAGCATTATATGGAAGGAAGTGTCGATCGCCATTAAGTTGGGACGACATTGGAGATAGGGAACTCCTTGGACCAGAGATGATAGTAGCGACCGTTGATGTGGTTCGTACTATCAGAGAAAGAATGCGCATAGCCCAAGATAGACAGAAACATTGGGCTGATGCAAAGAGACGACACTTGGAGTTCCAGCCAGGAGACCATGTATTCTTGAAGATATCTCCGAACCGCGGAGTGATCAGATTTGGAAGACGGGGAAAGTTGAGTCCGAGATACATTGGACCGTTCGACATACTCGAACGAGTCGGTGAAGTGGCATACCGATTAGCGCTTCCACCCTCATTGGAAGGAGTGCATAACGTGTTCCATATATCCCAACTCAGAAAGTATGTGAGTGACCCCAGCCATGTACTTGATCATTCCAAGCTTACGATACAGCCCGATTTGTCTTGTGAGCAACAACCTGTGGAGATCCTGGATAGAAAGGTAAAGACACTTCGGAACAAGGAAGTTAATTTGGTCCGGATAATGTGGAGAAAAGACACTCCAGGAGAATCCACGTGGGAAAGGGAAGATGAGATGCGTGCAAGATATCCGCACCTTTTTTTTTGTAAATTAGTCCTTAAATAAAAGTTGTAAATTTCGAGGACGAAATTTTTGTAAGGATGGTAGATTGTAACAACTCCAATTTTTGTATACCAAAATTTGATTTAAAATTGAAGTATACTTGGAGTATTAATGTTGCTGATAACACTTTAAGTATCTATCTCTTTACAATAATTACAAGAAGGAGCTTGTGGCTCATTGGTAATACCTTGCACTGCTGAACTAAGCCACCAGAGATCGAATCCCATACCCCACATTATTTTATTATTGATTTTTTAAAAAACCTTTAGAATACCAAGAGTTTACACGTGCATATCTCACAAAAACCCCACTACACCCAAAGATGTAACACTTGCAGAGGGTAGATGGACCGTCGGGGGAGATCCAGGTCACCGGACTCGGTCGGGAATCGGCCAACTCGGCCTTGACTCGGCCGACTCAGTGATCCGACCGAGTCACGGCCGAGTCACCCCCTTTTAGGCCGATTCCGGCAAGGGTCACAACATGAAAGTTGTGTCTTTTGGTATTCCCTACTCACCTGCAAAGTTTCAGCCCAATCCCACTTCCAGAGATCTTTAAAACCCCCAATTACTCCACTTTTAATACATTTTTATTACATTTTATCACATTTTTATTTTTTAACTTTTCATCTACCCTAACCCTAACCCTAACCTAGCCCTATATAAAGGCCCCTACCCTCTACCTTTTCCCCTCACAATTCTAAGCATACTCTCTAAAACTCTTGAGAACTTGGTGCAAAGAGCGAGAAGCGAAGCGCTGCCGAAACCGACGACGGATTCCGGCGACCGGATCAAGACCGACATGACGTTTCCAACGAATCGGCAACCACCACACCTTTTAGAACGCTTAGCTTGTCTAAACCCGTAAGTCCCAACCTTCTACCTCTCTTTTCTATATTTGCAAAATACGACTTTTTGAAACCCGACGGAAATCGGACAAACCGATTTCCGATTCGGTTTTTCTTAAAAATTCCACTTGTCACCTAATACATATTATCAACCCTCTTGCATGTTGACTATTAATCACCCTTAAATCAAATTTAATTGTACTTTTACACATGAAATGATAAGTTCTTTAGAAAACCGTATTTCTTGCATAAAAATACCATCAAGTTAAATTTTAATGTTCTATTTAGATACCCCACTCCTAATCATGTTTATTTTGATAACAAAACTTGTTTCATTCAATTTGGATGAAATTTCACACATGAAATGATAACGTTTATGAATACCGTATTCTTGCACCTTAATACCCTTAAGTTTAACATAGCTTATTTCACCTTGAAACTTCACCAAAATTTAATATAAGTCACGGGGTAATGACCTACCCTTACACACACTCATTATAACCCTAATTGATAAATAACAAAAATACAGAATACGATATTATAGGACTTTTTCACTAAAATACCATAACCTTTATAACTTTTAGTTTAACCCTTAAATTGTAAACTTTTCTAAATAAAACTTATATAAAATGAAAGCACGATTGGTCATGGACATCGATCGTTTATCTAAACTGTCTTGTGGGTCTAGGCAAGTGTGTCTAAGGCTAGTGGTTTTTAATTAGGCCCACGACTGTGGTTCCTTCCCACTTAGCTGGCACTTACCTGGCTGCATTCGACGGTGAAGAGGCGATTTGAGGCTTCTAATGACTCATCGTTTAGACCATAGAATATAGGTTAGATGGTCTAGGAAACCCTAACAACTAAAATATGGAGAACTATATACTTTTACAAATAAATACCCTATATTTAGAAAATCTTTTCCCTAAATTAAAAGTATTTATAAAACCTGAGCAAGGTGCCATTACAACCCATTCGTGGGGAACCTGTTAGGGATAGCACGGTTCATCGTGCAACCGCAGGCTAGTAGTGCGAGATTCAGACCTCCGCAAGGAGCATTCGGTCTCGAAAGGTTTAAATACAATATTTAAGGAAAGTAATTTTTTTTTTGTAAATAAAATATTCATTTAAAAATCATTTAAGTGTTTTATTATATATAATTATCATTTAAACATTTATTTTGTTATAATATAAAGTTTCCACTTTTTCCTAAAAATCATAGATTAAAAGTTACATTAAAATACCACGAATTTCAAATAAACAATTAATACTTTTATTAGGATATATTCACTAGAATAACACAAATAAAATTCACATCCATTACAATAATAAAGACGATTATTAAATACTTGAGGTATATTTTGAAAACTATACAAAAGTACTTTTTATATAAAACCCCCTCAAGTTTCACAAATTACAATAAGGCCCCTAGCTAATATTGAACTTCAAATTATCTTTCTTTTAGTCTGACTCGGGTTAGAGTCTGACTAATTCTGACTTGAATATAATTCAAGTCAATTTATATTTCAATCATATTCCAACACAACTTGAAATCATGAATCCCTGAATACAGTTAACAATATATTCATTTTTGACTGAATCAAACCATGGATATTCATTCCATTATCCTGATATTCCATTTACCTGATTATACAGTTGCAACATGTTTACTGATATCATGGTTTTGGTCAGTCACTCAATTTACATATTCCATTACTACAACACTGTTAAAACATTACGGGGTTTAAAGGGGTAGATTGGTACGGAAGATGTTAAAAGTGGAATGAGGTGGTCAGATTAAGACACCTAACATGAATACTGTTGCTGTTGTACCGTGGCATAACGGTTTCTTGTACTCTCCGTTTGCACTGATCTCTAGCATATAGAGATCCCCCTCGTATACACTGGCATTCTTCTGTACCAAGCTACAAACAACTGCGTTAAACAATATTCCATAATATTCTATAACATAAT
The DNA here is from genome assembly GCA_030015575.1 of Agapanthus africanus. Lineage (NCBI taxonomy): Eukaryota > Viridiplantae > Streptophyta > Magnoliopsida > Asparagales > Amaryllidaceae > Agapanthus > Agapanthus africanus. The sequence goes on along the minus strand of JASDDO010000004.1, from coordinate 305,296,207 downwards.
ACTCTAGAAAATACTGTTACTCTGCCATTCTCACTCCACTTTTCTTTGGGACTTACCGAGCGACCTGTTCGCTGACGACATTCTATTTCTTTCTTCTTTGAATGTCGTCAGGTGCGTTGGACCAAGTTGAGACCGAGCCAACAACTGAAGATCTGGAGCAGTTCCAAGAAGATCCAGAGCTCTAGACTTTGTACTTGTTCTTTCCAGTATTTCCTTTTATTATTATGCCACTGTTTAGGCATTGTTTTTTTTTTCATTCCAGTTGTATTTTCATTTCATGCATTGTATAAAGAATGTTATTAATAAAAGTTGCTATTATCTCAATCTCATTTGTCTCTTGTGATTATTTTATATTGCTTAGTTACGCTTAGCGTATGTACTTCTGAGTACATACGTAGCGGGCCTCGTCACGACCACTTCGCCGTACATTGGGAAGCGGGGCGTGACAGTAGGGGAATCCGAGTTCCGAATTATCCTTGCCTAATCAAACTACCCATCCCCGTGGTTCAGTATAAAGGTTTGGACGGATTAGAGTTAGTGCGTATACCTCTAGACATGGAATTTCCACATTGTATAGGCGTCCACACTTTGGACTGGTCACCCGGAATATCGGGATCTTCATGTTTATAGTCGCCCATACTTTGGACTGGTCACCCGGAATATCGGGATCTTCATTTTAGTATAGTCGTCCACACTTTGGACTGGTCACCCGTAATATCGGGATCTTCATGTTTATAGTCGCCCATATATTGGACTGGTCACCATGCCTGCAGAGATCTTCATAAAGTATTCCATACCTAGGTCCGCGCATTCTAACCCTAACCGTATCATGTTTTGTGTATATCATGTTGTCATAAACTGGGAAATTTAGAAAGAGTAGATCTCGTTTAATATGGCCTTCCACAACCACTCGTTTTATCTTTTAGAATTTGTAAAGTACTTCGTGTTCTTCAGAAAAAGCTTAGTTAAAATAATAAGGTTTAAATATCGTTTATTCCTTTTAAGAAAAACCATAATATTTGGGATATTTATTATTTTGGAAAAGCATGAGGTTTTACAGAAAATATCCTTTTGATAACAGGTTGTGGTGTTTATTTGAAAATCTTTTGTAAAAGGTTTTTATTTAAAAATCTAGACTGCTCCTAATATTCCAAAAGGATAAGTTATGAGGTCCTCAAATCCCCTCTTCACCGTCAATTGTGGCTAGGTAAGTGCCAGGTAAGTGGGAAGGTACTCCACTACGTAAGTAGTGGGCCTAATTAATAACCACCAGCCTTAGACACACTTGCCTAGACAGCACAAAGTTTGGTTTAGATAAACGATCGATGCCTACAACCTTTCCTTTATTTTAGATTGGTGTTATTTTAAAATTCCCTTTTAAAAGATACTAAATATTCTCTTTTGAAAAGATATCGTTATTTAAATAATATTTTCTTTCTTAAAAAGTTGAGGGGGTTTTAAAAATATTTGTAAGTAAAATATACGAATATTGTATCTAAATTATTTATTTTACATATCTTTAAAATATAATATTTAAACGAGAGTATCTTGTGGAAGCAACCTATTTCGAGATCATTTTTATAGTATGGGTATGACAGAGCTGAAATGACCAATTCATGGGTTACATCAGATTCCAGCTATTATAGGTGTGCAATATAATTGGGTACAGATGAAATTTAAACACCGTTTTAAAAATATGGGTTAACATTATCATGATAAAGGGTACAAGGAAAAAGAGTATGCACAAATATTATAACACCATTTTAAATGGAGGTTGAGAATTAGAAGTTGGAACTAGGTTATTGAGATAGAAGAAGGTGACAGGAAAAGGAGAGAGAGGCGGATCTTACCTTTGTTTGAGTCGGAAAGCCGAAGAGCTGAAAACGTAGTCTCGTACTAAATCCTCAATAACTCCGCGTCCCGATTTTTCCTCTGCGATTGGATGGAGCCGTAGCGTCGGCGTCGTCGATACGAAGGCACCGGTATTTTTTTCAGAATTTTTGGAGTTCTGAGTTGTGAGAAATTGAGATTTGAAGGTGCCTATTTATAGCGTTTTCACAACCATAAAAATCCAAGATTTCCACGAAAATCTATGCTGCGCAATGATTTCAGAATCATTTTCTCATGATTAGCGCCCGCCGCCTAAAACCTCAGCCGTTGGATTGGGATCAACGGCTGAGATCGCGCCGCCCCGATCATCAGGTGATGATTGCGCCAGCCGCCAACGCTTCGTGGCCGTTGGATTTGCATCCAACGGCTCACAGCGCGCCAATTCGTCGCCACGTGTCGCGAGCTCATTCGCGCGCTGCCGTGGGTGAGGATCACGCGTTTTCGCGTGGTCCCCACCACGTGGGCGCCGACAAAGAAGTCTGGGACGTTGGATCTTGGATCCAACGGTCCAGGTTAAAAGGTTATATATATATAAAATTTAAAATAAAATAAAAATAAATAAAACAGCATATTATTTAAAATATTGATTTGGCTTTGAAAATTTTGTTAAAAATAGTAAAAAATACGGAAAAATTATGGAAAAATTCCAGAAAATATATTTTATTATTATCTTTAATATAAAAATAATTTTGGGCTAAAAACAATTAGTATATCTATTTCTAAATTGTTAACTAGTTATAATAATTATATAATATCTAGTTCATCTTTAAAATATTTTAAATTATGAATTAATTATCTTAATTGATAATAAAAATATGTAGATTATTTTAGGATATTATGAAATTTTATTAAAACATTTTAGGCCTGTAAAACAATAAGTAGAATTTAGAAAATTCTTTTAATCCTATTCGATGTTCAGAAAATTATTAAAAACATTCTTTTACTCACAAAATAAGTAAATAACCACTCGACTCTAGAAATTAAAAATAAAAGTTATTTTATTAGAAATCTCGACCGTTACAATCTACCCTCCTTAGAATAATTTCGTCTCCGAAATTTCAAAGGAGTAGTCACTACAAGGCACGGAAATCAGTAATGCTACTAGGAATCCTCTTCGCTGCAAGTGTCGCTCCTGCGAGTTAGTGTATTACTTGATGCATGGAAAGTCTTTCTGTTGTCTTTCCACGTGGCATCAGCCTTCTCGGCCATCATGGTGAAGGTCTGACGTTTGGGTCCATTCCTTTGTGCTAGCTGAAAAACACGCTCCTGTGATAGCAAGGGTGGTCCTTTTGGTGTTGTTGGTTGGCCGGTTGGTCGAGTGGCGGAAGGTGGCTAGTTTCCCTGTCGTGGTGTCACATAATTAGCTGGCTTGTTGACGGGGCCTGATTGTCTCCCTCTCTGAGGACAGTCCCCAATAGCATGATCCGGAGACCCACAGACTATGCAAAGTTTGTTCAAGATGCGACAGTCCCTCCTATAGTGTCCGGTCTTACCATAATGGTTGCATGTAATGGCTGGCTTTCCGAAGATAGTTGGTGCTGCTGGTCTCTGAGGTTGTGATCTCCCGTTGAACCTGGAAGATGATCCCTCAAGAATTTGATTGGCTGGTCGCTTAATACCAGATAAACGGTCATCCTTCCTCATCCGTCTCTGAAGGTCTTCGAAGTTCTGTGCCGCTTCTAAGATTTCATCATAAGTTGATAAGGTAGCAGAAGACATGGAGGACTGCGTCTTCAGATCTATCCCCTGTCGGAATCTTTTAGCATATAGCTCCGGGTTTTCCACCAGGTGATGCGCAAACTGACTTAATCTCACGAACTCCGTAGCGTACTCGTCCACCGATTTATCACACATACTTCCCTGTTGGAACTGTATAAACTCCCGTTCCATTTTTAGGTATGCTACGGTGGGGAAGTATTGAGTGTCGAATCGTCGTTTGAATGTTTTCCAGTCGACGGGCTCTTTCAGCCTGCTTTCCTCGGCCTCCCACCATATTCGGGCATTATCCGTAAGTTGTAGCTTAGCAATGTTCACCCACGCGTCCTTCGGAATTTGGGCAGCACTGAGATCATTGACTGTTCCCTTGAGCCATTCCTCAGCTTCTAAAGGGGTTTCCTTCCCTGAAAAAGCCTTAGGGTGGAGTGATCTGAACTGTTTTACTCCCGTCGCTCCTTGAGGAACTCGGACCGGTGCCTGCTTTAAAACTTCTACTTGCTGCTGCCTACTCTCGCGTAGCTCTTGATGTAGGGCAGCTGTCTGCTGCTGCTGTTGGTCCAGTAGTCTTTGCAGCATTTGTAGCATCGCTGCGTTTTGAGCAGTGGCTTCTTTGTCTCTGTTTCCCCTTCGGTTGCGGTGATGGTGTCGTCCGGCCATCGATGATCTGAATCAGAACAGGCTGAGGTGAGACAAGATAACTTGCATGAAAGAACAACAATTAATGTAAGGGAGAGACTAAGAAGAGCAAGAGACGCAAGAGAGATTATTGCTCGAAACTAAGATTTTATTATCCGACTTCAATATGGAGAGTACAACCGGAAGTAAGGGCATGCCCTTAATGTTCTTACATCGTTTTATTCGGCCAAAGAAAGGAAAAAGACTTATTAGTCTTGATTACAGGGGTCCAACAAGTGATGATAGGTCCTCGATCTAAGAAAAATACGACTATTCCCACGGTGCCTTGCGGGGACAACCGCCTGAGAGTCTACGACTTTACCTTCTGAATCTTCAGATGTAGCTTCAAACTAATATCGAACATGCCATCCTCGTTGGAAAGATTTGCCATGACCAGAAAGAAAGGTCATGGTCAGAGTACAGAATGTCAAGAAAGGGACAAGGGACATAGGAAAACTATGATATCGGTATAGATGGATGAGATTCACAAATATAATAAGTCAGTTAATGGTTTCATTTTAGTACACAAGAGGACCTGCATGGGCCACCACAAAAAACCTGTCACGCCCCGCTTCCCAAAAGAAGGAGAAGGAAGACGCGGTAAGGTCCGCAACCTAACTGTATTGAAGGTGGTCTTTTCAATACAGTTACGTTAAGCGTATAAATATTTAATTTGCAGGATGTGTACCAAAACAAAAATAATAAAAGCAAAAGGCATTTTATTTCCATTAACCAAACTTTATTACATCCCAAAAGAAATAGTAAAATAAACTAAATAGTTTAATTACATCAAAGGAGAAACAAAAAGTCCTAAACATGTGGACAACAACAAAAATTAAAACTATCTAATCTTCCATTGTACTGTCTGCATAATCTTCATAAGTTGACTTCACCTTGATCTTCACTGTAATGCTCATTCTTATCTAACGGACATTCCAAGGATAGAGAAAGAAAAGGAAGGTCCGTCAGCGAGTTATACTCGGGTAGGATTGCTGATTATTGTAGGGATTTTAAGATCAAAAATATTTTTACCGCAATCAAGAACGGCATCGCATGAAGCTAGCCGGTGAATACGGGTCGGTCCACATGGATGTGTAATTTTCCTAAGTGTTCCCACAAGTTGATTCCAATGGTTGTTTGGTTTTGTTTTAATTGAATCTAAAACTAAATTGTACGATGATAAAGAAACTTGCTAGGGTTAGGTCTAAGGTAGGGTTTGATAAGATTGAATGTCACATCTCTTCCATTGCCCTAAATGAAATCTTTTAGAAATTATAGCAACTATTAAAAAAAGGGATTAGGATGATTGGGAAGAAACGAAGTTTCTTCCTCTAGATCCTTGTCCGTCCTTTCCTATGCTCTAACCTTCATGGAAGATATGCATGTCCGGTCCTTTATACTACGGTTTCACCGTTACCTCATGGGTAGGGTGCCGTAGGGAGCGGATCATGCATGCATGCATGAAGTTCTAATTATGAAAAATAATTGGGCATGAAAGAGATGAGAGATATTCATCTCTCAATCCTTCCCTAATTCCTAACCCTAACAAGCGAGGAAATTACTCGCTCATTAGGGGATCTTCTAAAAATAACATTTTCAAATAACTTACCTACGGCAGTTTAAGAAAGATTACACTAGATTAAACTAGGGCAAAAGATTAATTAGATCTAGGGCAATAATTAAATTATCAACTAAGGCAGAAATTAAAATAAGAACTTACAGAAACGATGCTCTTCCCACTGAATTAAATCTGAATTTTATTTCATTGAAAGGAGGCATCCCCATTACAGTATTTTGATTACAATTTTATAGGTAAACAGGGAAATTTAGGGTTACGGGATTCGCACATGTGCGATTACAAAAATACCCCCGAAAAATCCTAACCTACGCACCGATGCACCGTCAGAAGAAATTTGCACCGACACGTGCGTCAGATGGCCGCGGAACCGCGGCAAATGTGGGGGTAGGGCCGCGGTTCCGCGGCCCTTTGATGAGATCACTGAGTGAAACTTTCTGTGCTGCTTTCTGATGTCTTGTTCTCTTTATTTCTTTAGTACTTTTCTCTATTTGGATTCTAGATCTTCTCCAGATCTTTCAGTGAAACTTGTAGTGGTCTTTTAACTGTTTCCTTTGATATTTCGGACCATGCGTTGCCTTGTACACTTGTGAATTGTTCTTCGTCTAGGCTTGACTAGGGTCCTTCTACTTGTTGGTCAAAAGTCCCTCTTTTGTATCATCTTTTGTCTTTTTCACTGTTTTCGCTCCAAGAACCTGTATCCTGTAATATGCAGCAGACATGCGTAAAAAGCACCTGTTTATTTATAAAACGAATAAGAATGAGGAATGTAAAATGCAATATTATGATCTGAACAAATATCCCCAAACTTATCTTTTGCTCGTCCTCGAGCAAACTTATTATTTTATTCTCGATAAAACATAACCGCACTTTCGCAGGGAAACGCGATTGCACTAAGCTCGTGCAACAAGCCGTTAAACCTCTAGGTGTCCCTAATAGGAGGAGTGTTGTCTCCTGAGGGTTTTCAGCGGATACTACCCGCAAAATCCTATCAATTTGGTTCATTAACTTTAATTCTCCAATTAAGTTTTATAACAAGGAATTCTATTATCATTGACTTATAAATTACCCATCTATATTCTTCACACTTCCTCATAATTTAACTTAAGATTATATATGTTCGATAGACTCACTCAGCTTTCAGCATTTCTTAAGTTTTCCTTCTAAGGCTCCATCTCCACTTGGGAATTTTTCTATCAACTCTACTAAAGATAAAAGTTTTATTCTTCATTCCTTTCTCTTATCTCAATTCTAATTATATATCCCCACGTGTGTGTATAAATCACCCCTACACTTGGAAATTCAAATCAAGCAATCATACTCTTGTCCGTTGTCCAAAGGACTAATTAACTGGTGAATTCACATCCTTCATGCGACTGTTAATACTTCTTGAGGTACCAACAACCGATTACAAGATATGTTTGCACTTTAAAGCGTAATTCCTAGTCTTGCAACACCCAAGACTTTTAGCAGTGACTCCCAAACCAGTTGGTCTAAGGCACTAGGTGATGAAGCACCCTTACTAAATATTTTTCTATTTTTGCAGCCTTCAGTAATCACAAACACCAGTGTTCATTTTTTTATTCACATTTTTTTTTATTTTCTTCGTACTAAGGACTTTAGACAAGAGCATTTCAAGGTCTCTTCTACTATTCCAAGTTTCAAGGTGCGTGATTGTGCAATTTGTAGGGTATACATTTTCAGAATATAGACTTAAGCTAGGAATTATTTTTCAAATTTATACTCTAATAAGAATATCAATATTTTTCCTTTATTTCAACTTAGCCCAAAAGGTAAACTCAAAATTTGCCTAGTTCTAAATAAACTATAAAGACATTTACTTTCTACCGTTAATTTTTAAAGAAGGTTATTTTTAGTGTTTTTAATTTACTACGTCAAAGATCTAGTTGTTCCTGGCCAGTTAACCTATCTGTCAAACTCAAGTTAAATATGGTCAAAATTGAATACAATAATTTTTATAATTTTTGAAATTTTCAATTTTTTATGGGTTTACAAATAAATATGAAAATGCAAAAATATGTACATATGAATGCGAAGGAAGAAAACGTACCGAGCATACCCCCAAACTTAAACTGGACAGTGTCCTCACTGTCATGCTACACCAAGTGGGTCGATAATGTCGGCATTCCCCTGTTTATTAACATATTTACAAATGATACACACCCCAAAACTTATTTGAAATAAAGTTTTTTGGAAAAATTGAATGGAAATTCGGGGGTGAAAGTGAAGGAAGATCAATCAGTGTAAATCGGCTCCTGCAACAACAGGAGCTCCTCCGATGGGTCCGCTGTGAAGAACGGTTTCAATCGATGCCCATTCACTTTGAATAAAGTACCGTCTTCTGGATTTTCAAGATCAACCACACCGTGCGGATAAATGGTGCGGACTACAAAAGATCCTCTCCATCTAGAACGGAGCTTGCCGGGGTGATAATGTAACCGAGTATCATAGAGTAAAACCTGTTGACCAGGTTCAAAAGTTTTTGGCAAAAGGTGTTTATCGTGGAACACCTTAGTTCGGTTTTTCACAATTACGGCATTATCATATGCCTCATCCCGCAGCTCTTCTAGTTCATTCAGCTGCAGTTTTAGGTTGCTGCCCACATCTCCTAAAGATAAATTCAGCCCTTTGATAGCCCAAAATGCCTTGTGCTCAATCTCTACTGGGAGGTGGCAAGCCTTCCCGTAAACAAGCCGGTATGGAGACATACCAAGATCGGTCTTGTATGCAGTACGGAAAGCCCATAGCGCATCGATCAGTTTAAGGGACCAATCCTTACGGTTCTTTGAAACCGTTTTCTCCAAGATTTGCTTTATTTGCCGATTTGAAGCCTCGGCCTGCCCACATGTTTGGGTATGGTATGGCGTTGACAGCTTGTGGGTTATATAATATTTGCGCATTAAGGACTCAAAAGTCCTATTGCAAAAGTGAGAACCATTATCACTTATGATCGCTCGAGGGTGCCCAAATCGATAAAAGATGTGTTCTTTAAGAAATCGAACGACAACCTTATTGTCATTCGTTCGGCTAGGCACAGCCTCGACCCACTTTGAAACGTAGTCAACAGCCAACAGAATATAAACATTCCCGAAAGAATTAGGAAATGGTCCCATGAAGTCTATACCCCAAACATCAAAAACATCGACAACCAAAATTGGTTGGAGTGGCATTTCATTTCTCCACGATATCCGGCCCAAGTGTTGGCACCGGGAGCAAGTCTTGCAGTATTCATAAGCATCCTTGAAGAGTCGTGGCCAATAGAAACCACACTGCAAGACTTTTTCGGCTGTCTTCTTTGGGCCAAAGTGCGCGCCACATGCTTGATCGTGGCAAAAAGACAGCACACTCTTAACCTCATTTTCCGGTACACACCGATGAATGATTTGGTCGAAACAGTATTTAAAAAGATAAGGTTCATCCCAGTAAAAATGCTTTACTTGGGACAAGAATCGAAGTTTATCCTGTTTCGACCAATCGTTAGGTATCAAGCCGGTGGCCAAGTAGTTTACTATATCAGCGAACCATGGTTCACAAGAAATGGTCAAGAGTTGCTCATCGGGAAAAGCATCAGTGATAGGAAGTTCAAGTGTGGGCGAAGAAGGAAGTCGTGAGAGGTGATCGGCCACTACGTTTTCACATCCTTTTTTGTCCCTTATGACAAGGTCAAACTCTTATAGCAGGAGGATCCAACGTATTAGTCTCGACTTAGCATCCTTCTTCGCAAAAAGGTGGCGAAGAGCTGAATGATCTATATACACAATAACTGGAGAGCCGATTAAATAAGGCCGAAATTTTTCAAGTGCAAACACAACCGCTAAAAACTCTTTTTCTGTTGTTGTGTAGTTTAGTTGGGCCTCATTTAATGTACGGCTAGCGTAATAAATCACGTGCGGCATCTTGTTAATGTGCTGTCCAAGAACAGCACTAATGGCAAAATCTGATGCGTCGCACATAATTTCGAAAGGTTGCGTCCAGTCTGGAGATGAAAGAATGGGCGCAGAAATGAGAGAGAGTTTCAAAGACTCGAATGCTTCCATGAAAGTTGAGTCGAAGTCAAATGTTGTGTCCTTGGCCAATAAGAGAGTCAAGGGTCTAGCAATCTTGCTAAAATCCTTGATGAACCGTCTATAAAATCCGGCGTGGCCAAGGAAAGCTCGGATGTCTTTAATGCATTTAGGAGGAGGAAGATTAGAGATGACTTCAAGTTTGGCTCTATCAACCTCTATGCCGTTTTGCAAGATGACATGTCCTAAGACAATGCCCTCTCGTACCATAAAATGGCACTTCTCCCAATTCAAAGTTAGGTTCTTATCCCTACAATGAGTAAGAACAGCGTCAAGATGTCATAAACACTCATCGAAGGAGCACCAAAAATGGAGAAATCATCCATAAAGATCTCCAAGAACTTTTCAACCATGTCTGAAAAGATCCCCATCATACACCGCTGAAATGTAGCGGGAGCATTGCATAACCCAAAGGGCATGCGACGATAAGCAAAAGTGCCAAAGGGACAAGTAAATGTGGTCTTGTCTTGATCCTCTTTGGCTATGGGGACTTGGTTATAACCGGAATAGCCATCTAAAAAGCAGTAGAACTCGTGCCCCGCCAATTGTTCGAGCATTTGGTCAATGAATGGTAAAGGAAAGTGGTCCTTTCTTGTCGCGGCATTGAGCTTTCTATAGTCGATACAAACTCGCCACCCTGTTTGGATGCGAGTGGGAATTAACTCATTTGCCTCATTGGTAATGACCGTGATGCCCGATTTCTTTGGCACGACATGAATGGGGCTGACCCATTGGCTATCCGAGATAGGGTAAATGATACCACTATCAAGACATTTAACAATCTTCTTCTTAACGGCCTCTTTCATAATGTGGTTGAGGCGTCTTTGTGGATCCCTTGCTGGCTTGGCATCATCCATCAAGTGTATATGATGTTCAACAATGAGGGGACTAATCCTCTTGATGTCCGCCATGGACCAGCCAAAAGCTTGCCGATTATTTTCTAAGACCATTAAAAGGGATTTCTCTTGCTCAAGAGCTAGAGAGGCCGATATGATAACGGGTAAGGTCTCATTATCACCTAGATAAGCATATTTTAGGTGTGATGGCAAAATCTTTAGTTCGAGTTTAGGAGGTGAAACAATAGACGGTAACAATGGAGTAACTGTTTCAAACTCGAAGGATTCCATCAAAGGTTCAAATCGAGTGTACGCAACCAAGTCGGATGGTTCAACTAACTCATCCGAAAAAGCAAAAGACTCAAGCTCGGGTGGTGAGTCTTCAGATTCGTCTACAAAGGTGAAACACTCATAATCGTTGTCCGCAGTGAAAGCTGTGTCGGATTCTAGGAGAAACGCACTAGTGGCGTCAACATTGCTGTGATCGAACATGAAATTTTCAAACTCACAGTCCTCCTCCGTGATCTCATTGATCGAGCAAACATCAAGTACGCTAGCATTAGGCTCGGCAGGCTGATTTCCCAACTTAAAAATGTTGAGTTCAATTGTCATATTGCCAAAAGATAGATTCATTGAACCGTTACGACAATTGATCACAGCGTTAGAAGTTGCCAGGAATGGTCGACCAAGTATCACCGGAATTTGATTCCGGGGGTTAGCGACAGGTTGTGTATCCATAACAATAAAGTCTACGGGGAAAATGAAATCCCTAACTCTAATTAACACATCCTCCAACTCTCCCCTAGGATGGGTGATTGATCGGTCGTCCATTTGGAGAGTGCAGTAAGTGGGCTTAAGCTCTCCAACGCCTAATTGCTCGTACACAGAATAAGGTAGCAAATTGACACTAGCACCAAGATCTAATAGCGCTCTATTGATGTTTTTGTCCCCAATTGTTATCGAAATAGTAGGACAACCGGGGTCCTTTTGCTTTGGGGGTAAAGAGTTTAAAATAGCATCACTAATAGCACTAGCCATAAAAACTTTCTTTGGTACTTGTGTCTTCCTCTTTTTGGTGCATAAGTCCTTTAAGATTTTTGCATATGAAGGAACTTGTTGGATTGCATCCAAAAGAGGGATATTTATGCTGACCTGTTTGAACAACTCTACAATCTTCTCCATCTGTGGAGTTGGTTTATTGGATCTCAACCGGTTCGGAAAGGGAGCATTTTGAAATGTTGTTGAGTCCAATTTTTGTGGATCAGATTGTTGAGTTGGAATGGAACCCCGTGTAGATGTGTTCGTGTTGTGAGAAGTGGGTCCGTTCAAGCTAGATGAAGTAGAGCCATGTGAATGATGGAGAATAGGCTCTAACGAAGAAGAAGAAGGTGAAGAAGATGAATAAGGGCCACCGGCAGGGGTGTCATTGTGAATACCCACATTGTTTTGCAACACTTTTCCCGATCTCAACGTGGTCACAGCATTTACGTTATGATTCTGCTGTTGATTTGCAGCATGTGCGTGACCAGGATTGGGCAGTGGTTGAGATGGGAGCTTTCCTTTTTCGCGCTCGCTCAATGCCGCATTGAGTTGTGCAATTTGTGCCTCAATAGATTTGATGCTTTGATCGTGTGAGGCACTGTTTTGCACCAAAGATTGAATAGAAGTCTCTAGTCTTGCTGTAGACTGTGTAGATTGCTTTAGGAACGCATCTAAACTTCTTTCGAGCGAGCTAACCTTGTCATTATTAGGTTGAACAAAATTGTTTGGCGGGTAAGAAGTGTTAGGCACAAAATTGTTCACCTGATTAGGGTAAGGTTGCTGTTGAAATTGAGTTTGTGGAGGTGCTTGTTGTTGTTGTGGGGGAGGCCCTTGAAAATTGTTATTTCCTTGGAATTAATGATTTTGGTTCCAAGCGAAATTTAGGTGACTCCTCCAACCCGGATTATATGTAGAAGAGTACGGATCATTTCTTTGTCGTTGCTGAAAGGCAGCATTGACTTGATCATGTCCTTGAGTAGATGCATTGTAAGGACACTCTTCGGTTAAGTGTGATGGAGTCGAACAACAAGCATACACAGTTCGTGGAGGCATAACAGGGGCAGGAGAAGGCGACGAGATTTTGGTCTCAATCGCTTCTAGCTTTTTAGTAAGAGCGGCCATCTCGGCCTTCATAGCAATTGGCATCTCTACTTGATGGATGCCTGCCCTAGATTGACCACTAGAAGAAGATGATGTGGTCTTGGTGCCCTCCCACTGAATTGTTTGTTCACTAAGATCCTCAAGAAACTGCCACGCTTCCTCACTAGATTTGGAGAGAAAGTGACCTTGACAGATGGTTTCTAGCAACTGCTTCGTTGCCGAGTTCAATCCCTCGTATAATGTTTGGCAAAGTTGCCAACTTTCGATCCCAAGATGAGGGCATTGAACGAGTAGGTCTTTGAATCTTTCAAAACACTTCCAAAATGGTTCGGAAGGAAGCTGTAAGAATTGTATAATCTCATTACGGATTCTAGCAGTTTTGTGGTGAGGATAGAACTTTTTAAGAAAAGCTTTCACAAACTCGTCCCAATTTCTAATTGAATATGATGCGGTAGTGATAGATGTTTTCCCCGCTTAGATCCGGTGGCTCACAAACTCTGCCTGGGGTGGGGGTACCTATTATTCAACTCTTAGCGTCTTTCACGCTCACTCTCTAAGCATTCGATGTTGTCTTTGGGCCGTTTCACTTCTCCGATCGACGCTGGCTACTGTATAGCCACTTCTCGGCTAGGTGACATAAGATGAAAGGAATGACCCTTAGCCTTATAGCGTCATCACTTAATTGGGTCATTTTCATCATAGCACAAACGTTTTGGAATTTATTAATAAAAATATACGCATCTTCTGATTCCAAACCATGAAATTTTGGCAGCATATTGATGAAATGTGGTTTTATTTCAAAATTGTCCCCATTTGTCGGTGGGGGTGAAAGACAGGTAGGTAAAAAAGTGCGGACAGGATAGAAGAGATCCTGGAGCGCAACTCGTGCGGGCGCTTCAACAGGCGGTTGATTCGGGTTATTCACACCTAACGGAGGCGGAATCATTCCCGTCGGTAAGGTATTGGGGTTGAATCCCGACATGCCTTCGGAGGAAGAATTTGAAGGTGGAGGTAAGAAAGTGGACGGAACTTCGACTTCGGTGTCGAAAGGTTCGTCGGTCGGTACCAATGAAACACGGACTAATCGGGCGTTAGTGTCCCTAGTCTAAAGTGCATACACTAAAAGGGTAGTGTAGTCAGGAAAAAAAATGAAAGACAGAATGTGGAGGTAAGATAACGTCAATAAAAAGAAGTGGTGTAAGTGAGGTGCAAGTTTTCTTTAGCGACAAGTTGCAAGTTTTGAAAAGATTTTTCTTTTTGATTATTATTTATATTTGTGAGAATTTTGCAAAGAGATTTTTGAAAAGAGACTTGAGACGCAAACATGATCAACCACACATGCACAATCAGGCCTAGATCTAGGGTCACCTAGGTCAGCTAGACAGCTCCTAACTAGGGCTAGAAATAGGACCTCAAACCGCCTCTTCACCGCCAATTGCGGCCAGGTAAGTGCCAGGTAAGTGGGAAGAAACCACAGTAGTGGGCCTAATTAATAACCACTAGCTTTTGACACACTTTCCTAGACACCGCAAAGTCCGTTAGGATAAACGGTCGATGCCTGTGTCTAGTCCTTTGTCTTATTGAGCTCGACGTCCTTAGGGCCGAGTCTAGTATTTTTTAATTAAAAGTGGTCGATGCAGATGCTTTAAGTGCTTTCTGGGGTCCTGGGAAGGGTAATGAAATCCCCACCCAATTTTAGTTTGGTCAATAGCCCCTTAAAGTCCGATTAAAATATGCAAAACATTAAATTCACTTGCAATCAATTATTTTTAGCGCGGCGCAAAGAAACCTGCAGAAAATCTGTTATTGAGAAGGGGGACGAAGATTTTTAGCGCAAAGAATTCCTGCAGAAAATTTCACAAGAGATATATGGAGGTTGGCAGAGGGGAGAATGAGAAACAAACCGACAAATTTTGAGGAGCTGACGTGGCCAATTTGCGGCGGAACCGCGGTGTGGGGCCCACTTATGCCGCGGAAACGCGGTCTGTAGGAGGGATCACTCTCTGGAAAAAATTGCACTGTTCTGTTATCAAATTTCCCCTCTGTTCTGATGTGCACTTTTCTGATTTGCCCTATGTAAATTTCCAGATCAGAGATTCTTTGTTGTTCCTGCAAGATTCAAACAATAAAACCCTTCAAACAGATAAAAATTGATAAAATGTTTTTGTACTTTTTTTTCTATTTTCAGATTTTTATGATTTTTTAAAATTTATATCAACCCGAAATTACACAAAAGAAATTTTACGTCATCCCCGGCAACGGCGCCATTTAATTATTGTAGGGATTTTAAGATCAAAAATAATTTTACCGCAATCAAGAACGGCGTCGCATGAAGCTAGCCGGTGAATACGGGTCGGTCCACAGGGATGTGTAATTTTCCTAAGTGTTCCCACGAGTTGATTCCAATGGTTGTTTGGTTTTGTTTTAATTGAATCTAAAACTAAATTGTACGATGATAAAGAAACTTGCTAGGGTTAGGTCTAAGGTAGGGTTTGATAAGATTGAATGTCACATCTCTTCCATTGCCCTAAATGAAATCTTTTAGAAGTTATAGCAACTATTAGAAAAAGGGATTAGGATGATTGGGAAGAAACGAAGTTTCTTCCTCTAGATCCTTGTCCGTCCTTTCCTAATATTTGCTCTAACCTTCATGGAAGACATGCATGTCCGGTCCTTTATACTACGGTTTCACCGTTACCTCGTGGGTAGGGTGCCGTAGGGAGCGGATCATGCATACATGCATGAAGTTCTAGTTATGAAAAATAATTGGGCATGAAAGAGATGAGAGATATTCATTTCTCAATCCCTCCCTTATTCCTAACCCTAACAAGCGAGGAAATTACTCGCTCATTAAGGGATCTTCTAAAAATAACATTTTCAAATAACTTACCTACGGCAGTTTAAGAAAGATTACACTAGATTAAACTAGGGCAAAAGATTAATTAGATCTAGGGCAATAATTAAATTATCAACTAAGACAGAAATTAAAATAAGAACATACAGAAACGATACTCTTCCCACTGAATTAAATCTGAATTTTATTTCATTGAAAGGAGGCATCCCCATTACAGTATTTTAATTACAATTTTATTGGTAAACAGGGAAATTTAGGGTTACGGGATTCGCACATGTGCGATTACAAAAATACCCCCGAAAATCCTAATCTACGCACCGACGCACCGTCAGAAGAAATTTGCACCGACACGTGCGTCAGATGGCCGCGGAACCGCGGCAAATGTGGGGGTAGGGCCGCGGTTCCACGGCCCTTTGATGAGATCACTGAGTGAAACTTTCTGATGTCTTGTTCTCTTTATTTCTTCAGTACTTTTCTCTATTTGGATTCTAGATCTTCTCCAGATCTTTCAGTGAAACTTGTAGTGGTCTTTTAACTGTTTCCTTTGACATTTCGGACCATGCGTTGCCTTGTACACTTGTGAATTGTTCTTCGTCTAGGCTTGACTAGGGTCCTTCTACTTGTTGGTCAAAAATCCCTCTTTTGTATCATCTTTTGTCTTTTTCACTGTTTTCGCTCCAAAAACCTGTATCCTGTAATATGCAGCAGACATGCGTAAAAAGCACCTGTTTATTTATAAAACGAATAAGAATGAGGAATGTAAAATGCAATATTATGATCTGAACAATTGCCTCATAAGATAGTAAAGGTATAGAAACGAACAGATGTGTATAATGAATATGATGTACATGTGTCTAAAGGTATGAAGTTATGTACAAATTGGATATGTGATTATGAGTAGGTTATATGTTGTAAGTTATATGTAGATGAAGGTAATAGTATGTATTAGTTTGTTAAATAAGGGTCCGGATACTCGTGATTATTCCGTTGTAGCCACGGAACAACAACTGGGGAAGTGAAATGTACCGTTTCACTTCCCGGGATCATGATCGAGTAGTAGAGGAATCCGAGTTCCGAATTATCCTTGCCTAATCAAACTACCCATCCCCGTGGTTCAGTATAAAGGTTTGGACGGATTAGAGTTAGTGCATATACCTCTAGGCATGGAATTTCCACATTGTATAGTCGTCCACACTTTGGACTGGTCACCCGGAATATCGGGATCTTCATGTTTATAGTCGCCCATACTTTGGACTGGCCACCCGGAATATCGGGATCTTCATTTTAGTATCATCGTCCACACTTTGGGCTGGTCACCCGGAATATCGGGATCTTCATGTTTATAGTCGCCCATATATTGGACTGGTCATCCTGCCTGCAGGGATCTTCATAAAGTATTCCATACCTAGGTCCGCGCATTCTAACCCTAACCGTATCATGTTTTGTGTATATCACGTTGTCATAAACTGGGAAATTTAGAAAGAGTATTGATCTCGTTTAATATGGCCTTCCACAACCACTCGTTTTATCTTTTAGAATTTGTAAAGTACTTCGTGTTCTTCAGAAAAAAGCTAAGTTAAAATAATAAGGTTTAAATATCGTTTATTCCTTTTAAGAAAAACCATAATATTTGGGATATTTATTATTTTGGAAAAGCATGAGGTTTTACAGAAAATATCCTTTTGATAACAGGTTGTGATGTTTATTTGAAAATCTTTTGTAAAAGGTTTTTATTTAAAAATCTAGACTGCTCCTAATATTCCAAAAGGATAAGTTATGAGGTTCTCAAATCGGCTCTTCACCGCCAATTGTGGCTAGGTAAGTGCCAGGTAAGTGGGAAGGTACTCCACTACGTAAGTAGTGGGCCTAATTAATAACCACCAGCCTTAGACACACTTGCCTAGACAGCACAAAGTTTGGTTTAGATAAACAATCGATGCCTACAACCTTTCCTTTATTTTAGATTGGTGTTATTTTAAAATTACCTTTTAAAAGATACTAAATATTCCCTTTTGAAAAGATATCGTTATTTAAATAATATTTTCTTTCTTAAAAAGTTGAGGGGTTTTTAAAAATATTTGTAAGTAAAATATATGAATATTGTATCTAAAATATTTATTTTACATATCTTTAAAATATAATATTTAAACGAGGGTATCTTGTGGAAGTAACCTATTTCGAGATCATTTTTATAGTATGGGTATGACAGAGCTGTAATGACAATTCATGGGTTACATCAGATTCCAGGTATTATAGGTGTGCAATATAATTGGGTACATATGAAATTTAAACACCGTTTTAAAAATATGGGTTAACATTATCATGATTAAGGGTACAAGGAAAAAGGGTATGCACAAATATTATAACACCATTTTAAATGGGGGTTGAGAATTAGAAGTTGGAACTAGGTTATTGAGATACAAGAAGGTGACAGGAAAAGGAGAGAGAGGCAGATCCTACCTTTGTTTGAGTCGGAAAGCCGAAGAGCTGAAAACGTAGTCTCATACTAAATCCTCAATAACTCCGCGTCCCGATTTTTTCTCTGCGATTGGATGGAGCCGTAGCGTCGGCGTCTTCGATACGAAGGCACCCGTATTTTTTTCAGAATTTTTGGAGTTCTGAGTTGTGAGAAATTGAGGTTTGAAGGTGTCTATTTATAGCGTTTTCACAAACCATAAAAATCCAAGATTTCCACGAAAATCTATGCTGCGCAATGATTTCAGAATCATTTCCTCATGATTAGCGCCCGCCGCCTAAAACCTCAGCCGTTGGATTGGGATCAACGGCTGAGATCGCGTCGCCCCAATCATCAGTTGATGATTACGCCAGCCGCCAACGCTTCGTGGCCGTTGGATCTGCATCCAACGGCTCAGAGCGCGCCAATTCGTCGCCACGTGTCGCGAGCTCATTCGCGCGTAGCCGTGGATGAGGATCACGCGTTTTCGCGTGGTCCCCACCACATGAGCGCCGACAAAGAAGTTTGGGCCGTTGGATCTTGGATCCAACGGTCCAGGTTAAAAGATTATATATATAAAAAATTTAAAATAAAATAAAAATAAATAAAACAGCATATTATTTAAAATATTGATTTGGCTTTGAAGAATTTGTTAAAAATAGTAAAAAATACGGGAAAATTATGGAAAAATTCCAGAAAATATATTTTATTTTTATCTTTAATATAAAAATAGTTTTATGCTAAAAACAATTAGTATATCTATTTCTAAATTGTTAACTAGTTATAATAATTATATAATATCTAGTTCATCTTTAAAATATTTTAAATTATGAATTAATTTTCTTAATTGATAATAAAAATATGTAGATTATTTTAGGATATTATGAAATTTTATTAAAACATTTTAGGCCTATAAAACAATAAGTAGAATTTAGAAAATTCTTTTAATCCTATTCGATGTTCAGAAAATTATTAAAAACATTCTTTTACTCACAAAATAAGTAAATAACCACTCGACTCTAGAAATTAAAAATAAAAGTTATTTTATTAGAAATCTCGACTGTTACACGCTCTGCGCTCATTGACTGGCACACAACGCCAAGTGCGCCACGTGATCCTTACGTGTGCGCTACTTAACAGAAGCGCTCTGCGCTCATTGACTGGCGCCAAGCGCGCCACGTTCTCCTCGCGTGTGCTTACTTAATAGAAGCACTCTGCGCTCATTGACTGACGCTCAGCGCCAAGCGCACCACGTGCTCATCACGTGTGCGCTGAGAGAATATAAACTGTTCTTTAAATAAAGCCCCAGAGCTATAATGAGTGCTCAGCACTCAATAAAAGACAAAAACGGTTGTCAGAACCCAAACCAATGCTCAGCATTGTTAAATGAAAAAGGACTGAGCCTAATTAAATGTCCAACATTTTAACGAATGGGCCGAGCCCAAGTTGACAACAGATCCCTAATTCAGATTAATTGAGCCCATATGCTCATAAATCTTTGATCTTAGTCCCAAATTGGACTACGGATCTCCCAACCAATATTGGTTTAAGGGTACATCTCTTCACTCTTTTGATATTTGTCGTTATAATTCTTCAACGTCTTCAAAGAGGTGACGGGTCCCAACCAGACATTCCACGGACTGTGGGGTCCTTAAACTCATGGACTATGATGTCCTTAAACTTTATGGACTGTGAGGTCCTTAGACTCATAGACTATGATGTCTTTAAACTTTACAGAGTATGACGTTTTTAAACTATGGACTATAATGTCCTTAAACTTCATGGATTACGATGTCCTTAAACTTATGGACCGCAATTTCCCTAAACTAAAACAATAGAGCTCAAATGCTCTTTTGTTGGATCTAAATGATCCTGTTAAGTAGATCTTAGTCTAAAATTAGACTAACGTATCCTTAACAAACGTTTAAGTTGATCTTAGTCTCAAATGAGATTAACGATCTTTAAACCCAACCCAAAACCAAATCTAAGAAAATACGGATTTGGACTAATCCATGCCCTACGTGCGACAACATAAATTAGTCTCCGAATACAATCCACGGGCAACCAAAAATAAAACAAACATACACGACACGAAGTGACCATCTGGAGAAGGAGAAAGTGGTTACCGCGATTCGGTAGCGTAATTTACTGCAGCAGCTTGCGCCTGCAGGGAAGAGCGTCCCCACAATCAAAACCCCCTCAAATAAGGGGGAATCTGACAAAATCTGCTACAACGGCTGCATCCATCTAAACCTCCGTTATACGGTGCCATAAATTAACTTGGCATCTTCGGAGAGGTAGAAAGATCAAACCAAATAGTATCTGCCCCCAAATTCAGGCTGAACATCCCAATGTCCCGGCCACGTCTTTCGGCAGAGAACACCGGCGTTTGGAAAGAATTATTATAACGTGCAGAATTGTTGGCAGGATTTTGAAAAGTTTGTGGTTGTAAGGGGTAATGATTCTGTAGTGGTTGCTGTTGCTGTGGAGGAAGAGTTTGATAATTATTTTGGTTTGGAACCGTATTTTGAGTTTGGTGTTGGTTCCAAGCAAAATTAGGGTGGTTCCTCCAACCCTGATTATATATGGAAGAATAAGGATCGTTTCTAGATCGCTGCTGAAAAGCAGCATTAGTGTGTTCTTGACCTTGAAACGAAGAATTCAAAGGACATTCTTCCGTCAGATGTGATGGATCGGAACGGCATCCACACACGGTTTTAGGAAGCGTCACCTGGTTTAGGGAGGCTAATAAAAATTTGTTTTCCATAGCTTCGAGTTTCTTTTGCATTGCTGCCATTTCGACTTTTACTGCTATAGAAACATCAAGTTGATGGATACCTCCCTTAGATGATGATGAACTAACGCTTTCCCATAGCAAAGTGTTTTCAGCAAATTCTTCCCAGAATTTCTAGGCTTCACCATCATCTTTAGGCATGAAATTGTCTTGACACATGGTTTTAAGCATCTGTTTTGTCGTTCGATTAATGCCCTCAAATATAATTCGGCACAAATCCCATCTATGGATTCCGTGATAAGGACATTAGACAAGCAGATCCTTGAACCGTTCAAAATATTTCCAAAATGGTTCATTGGGAAGCTGGGTAAACAGGTTGATTTCGCTCCTAACACAGGCGGTCTTATGATTGGGATAAAATTTCTTAAGGAATGCTATAACGAATTCATTCCAATTGGAAATAGAGTGTGCGGTCGTGTTATAAAGCCACTTTTCAGCTAAATCGCATAAAGTAAATGGGAGAAAACGTAAACGCATAGCATCCACAAAAAGTTGTGAAGTGCCCATCATAGCACATACGTTTTCAAACTTGGTGATAAAAACGTATGCGTCTTTAGATTCTACACCGTGAAATTTAGGCAAAACATTGATAAAGTGTGGTTTGATTTCATAATTATCCCCATTGGCTGGTGGTATAGAAAGACAAGTAGAAAGATGACCACGTATAGGGTAACATCTCTCTTGGAGAGATATACGCGGTAAATTCTGTGCACCTGCGGGTGATGACAGAGTGGTGTTATTAAAATTTGATGGAGAACCGTCCATCTCGGTGGATGTTGTGGGTGGTGAGGAAAAAGAAGATGAAGAAATACCGACTTCGGAGTCGATAGAAGAAACGCAGACAAGACGGGCAGAATCCCGTGTCCAGCCGAGCATGCACTAAGCGGGTTTAGCGCAAGTGGCAGCGTATGTGTAAATTAAAAGAAAGGTTTATTTTATGGTTTGTTTCGAAAAAGACGGATTTAGACAAATCACAAAAATACACAATCAACCCTAGATCTAAGGTCACCTAGGTCAAGTCACTAGACCGCTCCTAGACTTCCAGAAGACAAATCGCAGGATCAATCCTCTACCATCTCTTTATCCCTCTTGTGTCCAGGTAAGTGCCAGATAAGTGGGAGGTATCCGCTATGTAAATAGCGGGCCTAATTAAGTAACCACTTGCTTTAGACACACTTGTCTAGACACCACAAAAGTAATGTGGATAAGCAGTAGATTATCCATAACCTTCTACTGTCCTAATTGAGTGCGACGGTCCTTAGGGTCTTGGTCTAGATATGTTTTTTAATTAATGAAGGGTGATGCAGATGCTAGTTTTGTGATTTGTGGGGCTTAGGAAGGGTAATGAAATCCCCACCTAATCTGAATTTGGTCTTTGCCCCTTAATTTTCCGTATTACAATATGCACAAACAACCAATATCAAAACACGCAACAAGAATTTTTTAAGCGGCGATTTTTTTTTTGCAAAGAATCCTGCAGAAAAATTGTTATTGGACTTTTCAGAGGAGAGAGAAGAAGATAGGAAATATACGAGAGAACTTTGAAGACCTAATTCACCAATACCACCGCGATTCCACCGCAAGAACATGCATAATGCCATGGTTCCGCTTTCGTGTTGAGAGTTCTTGGACTTCTTTTTTCTACAGTTGCTTCACTTGCTCCTATGGTACTGATGAAATTCTCTAAATTTTTATCTCCCTACTACAGTGATTCCAGATTCCCTTGCAAAAAATTCTCACACTAATCGTTAAGCACACGATACGTTCTTGATTTATATTTCGATAGAATAATAATACTTCAACCCAAATAGCAAGAAAGAACAAATTACGCACTGATCTCCGGCAACGGCGCCATTTGATTGATGTTTAAATATTGTTTCTTCTTTTGATTAAAAGAAAAGTAAAGGAAGTAAATAAGAGTGTTGAAGTCAAAATTTGCATCCCGGTTGACCGAGTCAAAGTCAAGGTCAACCCCCAAGCTAGGTGGGCCCAAGCCCAGGTCAAGCGGGCTCATGCCCAAGTCGACCCCGCGGCCAGCCTCCTCATGCCAACAAAAAAATCATGTAATAAATCATTTTTATGTAACTTTTTATACATGAATGTATGCAAAATGGGCATAAAGCCAATATCTTGTAAGCCCATGGCTTATGTGCAAAAATGAAATGGCACATGAGCCATGAGATGGGCAAAATGCCATTTTTGTAAAGCCCAAGGGGCTATATGTAAATATGTAAGCCTATATAAGGCAAAATGATGATGAATAAAGTAACACTTCCATTCTCTCAAAAAACCTAGGGTTTGTGCCTCTTTCCCCTTTCTGAGGGTTCCAAACCTTCTTCTTTTTTTGAATTAAATCAAGAGTTTTACTCTTCCTTTTCCAAAACTAAATAGTTTTTCACCACAAAACCCATAAAGAGGAACTTGGATCTGTCATTAAATCTTAAAAAGAAGAGATCTTTAAAATCTCACATCTCGTGATCTTCAAGATCCGGCCAAACAAAGGAAGAAGGAGACTCATCTACAGAAACCCCACTTTGGGGAAGAACTAGGGCTCAATGGGAGAAGCCCTTCATCAGCTTCAAAATATCCTAGGAGTTTTAACTCCATATATATATATATATATAATATAAATATTTCCTTTTTGAAGCATAGCTTCTGGTTCTGGGACTAAAAGCCCCCTTTTTTTCTCGTCGGCGCCCAAGTGCTCAAGCGCCAAGCGCCCACGTGCCGACACGTGGCGCGCTGGCGCTCGAGCGCCCTGCGCTCAAGCGCAAAGCGCCCACGTACCGACACATGGCGCGCTTGCGCTCAAGCGCAAAGCGCCCACGTGCCGACACATGGCGCGCTTGCGCTCAAGCGCAAAGCGTCCACGTGCCGACATGTGGCGCGCTAGCGCTCTTGCGCTCAAAGCGCTGGCCCCACGCATCCTTTGGATGCCCTTTCCCTTTTATGTATATATATATATATAGTTATATATATACACACACACACATACTCTTCAACACTATCCCTCCCAAAAATTTTTGGGCCGGGACGCTGCCCCGTACCCCACAAGGGGGCTGCTGGTCCCCTTGACCCCCAGCCCGCTATCCGAGTAGCGGGACCCCCGTAAAAACTCTGCGTGGCTCCCGTTATATCCGTAACCCCTTCAAAACACAACACTGCACATTTAGTTCGCATGACCAGTTTAACCCCTCAATCGGAGGTTCTCTCGCTCTAAAGGCGAGGGGTAATTAACGGCAACTTAGTCCGCGGCTGCCGGAGATTCTGATCCCCACAATCATTAAACCCCGGCCTACCCTAGGCAGGGGGAATCTGTAATGCGCCTGACAAGCGCGCGCGTATTCCCATCTCAATAGGGTGACGAAAAACACCCTACAAAGAGATGTTTTAGTAGTAAAGTAACCGCAATCAATAACGGTGTCGCATGTAGCTAGACCTTTAGTGAGTACGGGTCTTCTGGGATTCGTGGAATTTTATCATTTTTACTTTAGATCGAAATAATCAAGAAAATTGTTCAAGCTTTAGTTGAAGTAATAGTTTCAAGAAAATCAAGAAATTGTTTTCGAGAAAGGAAATCAAGAAAATGTTCAAGATATAATTATCAAGAAAATATGAAGAAGGCTTATAGGATTCGATCAGATTTAGTAGCCATGGATGACTAATAAAGGTGACCCATCTTATCTCTTGACAGTTTAACACCAGATTGATGGCGATGAATGCGGATTAGGGTTTTTTGGAAGAAACTAGGGTTTCTTCATTATAGTCCCTTATCCTTTCATTTATCCCATTCATTTTCTAGCCCTTCACAAAAAGATCATCAATCTTATCTCAAATCATGGTCAAGATTATCAAGAATTTGATATCACGTCCGATGAGGATGTTAACGATTCTTTGCGAAGGTTTGTAAACTTCATAAGACTAAAAAAAGTATAGAATTTTATCATCCATCATCTACCCTAATCCTACGAATCCTATCAAGCGGAGATTTACTCGCGCATCATGAAAATCAAAGAAAAATTAGAAAAAGAACTCATAATGCGGAAATTAAAAGAAAGCGAAATTGAAACTAATTATCACCTTTATTATTCAATTTCAAATTACAACTTCTTTAATCCGAGATTACAAGAAGAATTGTTCTCGATCACTCTCTTGAAGAGGTAATTTTTCCGTCGATCTTCACGTCGCTCGATCACCATGAGTCTTGGACCTGTCGTGGATCGCGTGCTCGTTGATGATGATCGGCTTCGTATAAAAAGGTCTTGAATGATGTCGCTCGATGAATTTCTCAATAATTCCATATCTTGGATCTTGGATTTGTTGAATTTGTTAACTCTTTTCTTGATTTGATTTGATCAAGAACTAGGATAAAATTGGAAAAGAAATTGGAATTAAAAATTAGACCCTTTTAATGTAGCCCTAGGTCCTCTTTATAACCCCTTAATCAAGTTTCCCCAACAAGCTAGGTTGTTATAAAGAAACTTCCAGAACAAGCTAAGTTGTTACAAAGAAGCGTCCTCAACAAGCTAGGTTGTTACAAAGAAGCTTCCAGATAACTCTCGAACCCCAAGTCCCTGAATCGGCCGCGGATCCGCGACGTCTCGGCCTGACTCGGCCGCTGTTCCGCGGCCAATTGGTGGGTTTGTTGCTTCAAACTTCTGTGGTCTTATTCTGTTGATCTCCGGGTCTTAATGTGATATCTGGAATCTTCTTATCTCTTCTGAATTTCTGCCAGTATTTGATTCTTTGATTTTCTTGTATTTTATCGGCAGATTCCTGATTCCCGATGTCTAACCTGAGCTAATCTTGCACAAGATCTTAATGAAGAATGTAAGATACAAAATATTATGCGTAAAAATATTAAACATACAATTTCCTTCATAATGTTGATTATAATGTATAACACATGGTAAATGATATTTTGCAGATGAACTTCTAATATGTGTTATATTTATAGCAAATACCTTTAGATGATTAAGAAAAGTAAGGAAATTGTCATGTTAAAAATGCACTATTTTCGACTGAACAAAGGCCCTTCTCCTCCTAGCACTGGCTTTCGGGCCCGGTCTGTTTTTGACCCGCCTGTCTTTCTCTTATCTTCACTGTCAGACTCATTGAAGGCATTGGTCTTGTTGGAGCTCCCACTTTTACGGTTGTTGTCTTTTCTGCTCTTCCAAGACTTGTCATCCCGAGAGTCCAGGGTAGACTCTTACTTCGAGCGTTCCAACATTTGTACTCTCTTGGTCAGCACTTGAAACGTATTGAGGCCTGTTGTACATAAGAATGGTACCATCCAATTGCTGAGGTTCCCAATGAGGAGGCTGACGGACTGGTCCCGCTCTAGCGGCGGTTCGCACTTGATAGTGAGGTTGCGCTATCGGGCAATAAAGTCCGTGTTGCTTTCGTTTTTCCCTAGCTTGGTTCACACGAGATCAGCAATGGAGATTTTGTCACTAACACTCATGAATATTTGCTGAAATAGAGACTCCATTTGGACGAAAGTAGTGACGGACCCGTCTGGTAAACTTGCGTACCAGTCGAAAGAGACACCAGTCAGGCTGTTAACAAACTGACGAAGAAGGAGCGCATTATTGCCCTCTGTATTTCTGCACGACGCTTTAAAGTGGGCGACGTGCTGATTTGCATTTCTTGCCCCATCAAATCTTCCGAAGTTAAGAATGATGTAGTCGCTCAGGAACTCAATCAGATCGTATTGTGCGGGATATGGTCACCCACTACTGCCAATTTCTTTCTGAGCTACTGCTTCGGCCACCAATGTTTTAACCTTGCTGGTGACCAAATTCATTATCCGATCTTGTGTTAGCGGGATAGTGTTATCTGAGGCCAAGGCGTCCCCAGAAACAGAATGTGGCCGGCTTTCGTGCGGCTCACCCAATCTTGGACCCAAAGGGGTAGGCATCAGTTGCTTCGGGTTGTCATCACCCGGCTCATGAGTAGAGACATATGCCTGATTGGAAGGCGCCCAAGCAATTTGAGCCATGAGCTGTGTAGGGTGTTTTTCGTCACCCCATTAAGATGAGAATACGCACGCGCTTGTCAGGCGTACTACAGATTCTCCCTGCCTAGGGTAGGCGGGGGTGTATTGATTGTGGGTATCCAAATCTCCGGCAGCCGCGGACTAAGCTGCCGTTAATTACCCCTCGCCTTTGGAGCGAGGAAACCTCCGATTGACGGGTCAAACCGATCATGCGAACTCAATGTGCCGTATGCATGTGTTGTGTTTTGGAAGGGTTTTGGATATATCGGGGGCCTCGCAGAGTTTATGGGGGTCCCGCTACCCGGATAGCGGGCTGGGGTCAAGGGGGCTAGCATCCCCCTTGCGGGGTGCGGGGCAGCGCTCCGTTAGAAAATTTTTTCAATGGGGGACGTGTTTTGGGTGTGGTGTGCATGGAAAATGAGGGGTAAGGAGCGTCTTAAAGACGCGTTCATGGCATGTGGGTGCTAGGCGCCCGCGGGTCATCTGCCTGGCGCATAGGCGCTTGGCACCCGTGGGTCACATGCCAGGCGCGTGGGCGCTTGGCGCCCGCGGGTCACGTGTCCTGTACGCAACCGCTGAGCGATGGGAGTCCGTGGGTCACGTGCACGGCACGCGACCGCTGAGCGATGGGTTCCCGCAGGTCACGTGAGCGCCACGCGACCGCTGAGCGCTGTGTGTCTGGGGGTCACGTGAGGCGCATGTGGGCGCTGAGCACCCACGGGTCACGTGCTCGACACGCGACCGCTGGAAACACCATCGGAAAAGAGGCTTATCCTCTGGGCTGGGAGTTGAACTCCCAAAGGTTTTTGAAGTTGAACTCCGAACAGGGATTATGTATAGATTTGGAGTTAAACTTCTAAAAAGGGGGTTGATTTATGGAGTTAAACTCCAACAGATCTTGAATGGAGTTAAACTCCTAGAAATCTTTGAATCTTCTTTTGAGCCTCGGATCCTCCCGGAATGAGATTTTTTTTTTTGGAGATGGGTATCCTTCATCTACTTCTTTGTTGGCTGGATCTTGAGGGGAAAAAAAGGAGGTGAGACTTAAAATCTTCCCTTTTAGGGGTTTGTTGGCAGATTCGAGCTCTCCATTAAAGGTTTTATGGTGAAAAACTATTTATTTTGGGAACAGGAAGAGTTAAACTCTTGATTTAATTCAAAAGAAAAGAAGAAGGTTTAGAACCTTGAGGAAGGAGGAAGTACAAATCCTAGAATTTTTAGAGAATGGAAAAGTTCTCATAGATATTTTCATCATGTTTGCCTTTATAGTCTAAATTCTTTACATATAGCCCCTTCGGTTTTGCCAAATGGCGCTTGTGCCACCCCATGTCTTATATGCTTGTTTCTTTTTGCACATAAGCCATAGGTTTTATAAAATTTCGGCTTTCTGCCCATTTACATACATTTATTTCTAAAAAAAGAATTACATTAAAACTAATTTATGGCTTCATTCTTTTTGTCATGGGGCCAGTCCCTTCCATACTCGGTTCTGACCTGGGCATGGGCCCACTTGGCTTGGGGTTGACTTTGATCTTGACTTGGTCAACTGGGTATAAATTTTGACCCCAACAAACTGCATCACAACATTCGTCAGGTCATCAATTTTTAAGTAGAGCTTGGCCATCTCTTTATCTTTTCTCCTGAGCTGTTTCGAAGCTCTTGAAGCAGCTCTTGCTCTGCGGTCCTGGGACGAAAAGTCGGCTCTTCCTCGCTGTCCGAGCTTGACTCCACATGGACTGAGAGGTCCTTCTGCTTATCGGCCTCATCGAGAGGGGTTTCATCATCCAGTGGAGGCGACTGATCTTAGGAAACGGCAACCACATTCAAGCCAGATTGGGTTTGGGATGTGGAGGCCCCATCCTTACTTTTTCTGCGCAAGTTGTCGCTGGGATGCCCGCCCGCCATATAGACCGTATGGATAACATATCCAACCATCTTTTCATTATTGGTAGCTGGTATAAATTTTGACCCCAACAAACTGCATCACAACATTCGTCAGGTCATCAATTTTTAAGTAGAGCTTGGCCATCTCTTTATCTTTTCTCCTGAGCTGTTTCGAAGCTCTTGAAGCAGCTCTTGCTCTGCGGTCCTGGGACAAAAAGTCGGCTCTTCCTCGCTGTTCGAGCTTGACTCCACATGGACTGAGAGGTCCTTCTGCTTATCGGCCTCATCGAGAGAGGTTTCATCATCCAGCGGAGGCGACTGATCTTAGGAAACGGCAACCACATTCAAGCCAGATTGGGCTCGGGATGTGGTGGCCTCATCCTTACTTTTTCTGCGCAAGTTGTCGCTAGGATGCCCGCCCGCCATATAAACCGTATGGATAACATATCCAACCATATTTTCATTATTGGTAGCTGATTTTGCGAACTGATGTCGTGGCCCTTCTTTTTCGGCAATGGGCAATCGACTGAAAGCGGCTGGCCTGACCAGGTTCTTGAATGGTGCCGGCTCTTCTTTTTTGGTTTTGCCCCACTGTTTTCGCGTGGCACAGAGCGCCTGATAAACTCTTGAAGAGACCGTGTCATGCTTTCTCTGTTGGGGCTGGGATACGTCTCTTTGTAGAATCATTCGGATAGTTGTCTTCCTGATTCTGGCGGTCATGGCGTTTTTCTGAACCCACTTCAGAGGTTCGAAGGAATTGCTAACTTTTATGGCCGACTCAGCCGTCGTCGCGGGGTGACCCTGCTCTTGGAACTTCACAAGATTCCATTTGGCCGGAGTTCTGGCCCTCTTGTTGGCTCGATACCTGAGTCGTTTCTGTCTCAACCTTTTTATTTTGAGCACTTGACTGGCTACAGCTCTTCGGGAAGCCTCCGTAAACAGGGCGATGGAGGGCTTTGGAGATACGCCTGATTGTGCACTTGTTGGAGTCGTCGCCTGAGCTCGTCCACAACGTTTGATGATGCCTTTTATATCGGAAGTCTTGCTCCCAGCTGGAGAACCAGAGAGTCATTCGGACACTGTCTTAAGTTTTGGTTGTAGTGCCTTAGCGATCACAACGTTCGGCCTCTTGCCCCTTGAGACTGGTTTGGCCACCTGGATTGCCGGGAATTTTGCCAGATGAGCGCTTCCAACAGGGTAGATGGTGACGAAACCAAATTGGAGAGATAACTCCTCCCATTGCCGGCTGAGATTTGCAAAGAGAACCACGCGGCCATTGATTTTAACCATGTAGAGAATCGGAGTTGCGTCAGAAACGAAGTTCGTCTTGGGAGACATAATTGCTGAGTTCGAGATTGTGACTAAAAACTTGTTAACCTATACACATAAAAAAATGACTTCAGTACAGGTAATCGATATATATATATATATATATATATATATATATATATATATATATATATATATGTTGATTGAGTTCGCATGAACGTTCCCGAAATATAGGAGGAGAGAAAGGGTCCCATCGTGCGTGCCAGAATCTGTAGGGTGTTTTTCGTTACCGTATTGAGATGGGAATGCGCATGCTTGTCAGGCAAGTACAGATTCCCCCTGCTCGGGGCATGCCGGGGTTTATTGATTATGGGGATTCGAATCTCCGGCAGCCGTGAACTAAGCTGCCGTTAATTACCCTTCGCTTTTGAAGCGAGAGAACCTCCGATTGACGGGTCAAACTGGTCATGCGAACTCAATATGCTGTGTGTGTCGTATTTTGAAGGGTATTTGGACGTATCGGGGGCCTCTCAGAGTTTACGGGGGTCCCGCTACCCGAATAGCAGGCTGGGTGCATAGCAGCCCCCTTGCGGGTTGTGTGGCAGTTCACCGTTAGAAATATTTTTTCTAACAAGAGATGTTTTTTTGGTGGGAAGTGTATGGAAAAAAAGGGGATGAGGAGCGTCCTAAGGACGTATGGGCGCCAGCGCTTCACGCGCCCGGCACGTGGACGCTGAGCGCCCGCGGGCTACATGTAAGGCGCCAACGCCTCACACACCCGGCACGTGGGCACTAGGCCCCCGCGGACTACGTACAAGGCGCATGAGCGCTGAGGCGCCGGCGCCTCACGAGCCCGACACGTGGGAGCTGGGTGCCTGCAGAAAAAGAGGCTTAGCTCCGAGATCTAGAGTTAAACTCCCAAATGGATTTTTATTTATTTTTTATTGTGGAGTTCAACTCCAAAAGAATTTTTATTATGGAGTTAAACTCCAAAAGATTTTAAATGAAGATAAACTCTTAGAAGGATTTTATTTGTGGAGTTAGAGTCCAAAAGATTTTGAATGGAGTTAAATTCCGAAAGACTCTAAAAGATTTTGACGATTGGAGTTGAACTCCCAAAAATCTTCAGAGATGATCAATGGGGACTCCTTTCTTTTCCATTTAGCCCTGGGTCTTCTTTTGAGCCTTAGATCTTTCCAAAGTGGGAATTTTGGAGATGTGTCTCCTTCCTTCTTCTCTCTGTTGGCTAGATCTTAGAGTAAAAGAGGGTGAGACTTAAAAATCTCCCATTTTGGAGATTTATTGGAAGATCCGAGTTCCCCTTCAAGGGTTTTATGGTGAATGTATTTTTTTGGTAAAAAAAAAAGAGTTAAACTCTTGATTTAATTCAGAAAAGAGAAAAAGGTTTAGAAACTTGAGGAAGGAGAAGGAGACACAGAACCCTGACTTTTGGAGAGAATGAAAAATTGTTGATTTTTCATTATGTTTGCCTTTATAGGCTACACACTTTACATATAACCACTTGGGTTTTACCAAATGGCACTTGTGTCATCCTATGCCATATGTGCTTATTTCTTTTTTTACATAAGTCATGGGGTTTACAAAATTTTTGGTTTATGCCCATTTTTCATACATTTATTTCTAAAAACCTGTATTGAACTAATTTATTGCTTCATTCTTAGTATGGAGTCGGCCCCTTCTATTCTCGGTCTTGACTTGGGCTTGGGCCCACTTCGCTTGAGCCTGGGCCCACTTGACTGGGGGTTGACTGGTTTTGACTTGGTCAACCGGGATGTAATTTTTGATCTTAACATCACTATCAGCACACAAGTCTTCAATGATGTGTAGTGCCGATAAGAAAACGACCGAGGGTGTCTCTGACCGGATTTGAATTAAGGTCTTCGATATGAACGATCCAAATATCCAACCTTGCGTTCGTGAGTTGTTGGGTTTAGACCCGATCTCGGTTAAGGCGAGGTAGTTGGCCCCTGCTCGGTCTGGGCTTATTAGTCTGAGTGATCCGGATGTCCAATTCTGCACCGGGTCGGATGATCCAGAAGTTCGGTCCTATGTCCGAAGCTATCATAGAAAGACCGATCACCTATATATGAGCCGACGGACCTGACTCGAATTAAGGCTCTTGTCGTAAGCGATCCAAATGTCCAGCGCCGCGTTTGCGTGCCATATACACAGATCAGGTCTTGGTTCAACAATATACAAAAAAGGTTTTTATTTTATTTTATTTTTTATTGTATTTGCTGACACGAAATAAAGTAGTTAATGGGTTAGATAGAATTATCTTTTTAATTCGTTTATCGGGTGCGTGATAAATCACGGGGTCGAATTCACTGAAATAAAGTTCTTAGCTTCTTTTAATGATAGCTCATCTTAGACATGTTTGCTAGGGCTATTTGTTTAATCAATGCAGAAAGAAAATTTAGCGGACAGATGCAAAACAACCTTATCCTACTTTCAAATACCCAATAAATTTGAAATCAACAGAGAAATGAAAATAATGCAATTTATTTAAAATAATCTTGGTCGCAATATCTATTAGACCTTCAAAACATAACCCTTTGTTTAACTACAAATTTTTTATCATAAAAAACAACAAAATAATGAATCAAAAAATTTCAAAATACATTGCATGCCTCTGTAATCAACAATTATCTCTTAATACAAAAAAATAAATCATACAGTATGAATGTGTAATTACAGAAAATTACTACTTCCTTAATCATTGCCAACTTCAATGGAGATCATGGTTGATCACTTGTCTCATTTCCTGAGGAACCAATCCCAACCTGCAACCAAGGAGAGACCTCTCCACGCTCATGAATGTCCTTGAGCTCACTAAGCTTAGCTAGCTTCACCTTGCTTTCATATTCATTATCCCCAACATTATTGTTACTCACACTACAGCCCCCCTCATTCTCATCGTTGTTATTGTTGCTGCTTGTGGCATGTAGATACAATGCTGCAGCCGGCACGTCGAGCCTCAACGGGCTACCGATGTCCTCCCCCCGTGCGCCGCCACCACCGATCTCGTTGGATGCTGGGAGGTTGAGATCCAGCGTCTCCGATGCATCGAACATCGGCCTCATCAACGTCAACACTTGATGTTGTTGTTGGTGCTGGCCTCCGAGGCCGTGATGGTTGTTGGGACGGTTGTGAGTCAAATCTAGCATCTGTGGGGGCTTTTCCATCGAACTCGTGTCCCCGGAGTTCGAAGTGATCCAATGGCACCGCTTGTGCCCGCCTAATGCCTGGCCCGACGCAAACTGTCGGTGGCATATCGAGCACTCGTGCACTTTGGACTTCTTGCTGAGCGGCGTGACCGCCAACGGCGCGTTATGGAAAGGCACGATCGCCATTGCCATTGCCGCCGCCGCCTCCTCAGGATGCGTGCTGTCTACGTTTGTAACGATGTCCTCTTCGGGAGGGGCTTCGTCGAGGTCGTCGAGTTTCGCGGCGAAACATCCCTTGACCTTCTTGTGGCTGGCTCTATGGCCGCCTAGGGCTTGATGAGAGGCGAACACTTTCTTGCAAGCCTTGCACTCGAACATCCCTTTAGGTACAGGATTATATGCTTGCATCACCGGCGCTTTGCATTTATAATCTGGGGCGCTGGCCATCCGATACTGGCGGCGGTCCTCGTCCTTGCTGGCGGATGCGCACGACTCCTCCGGCTCACCATTGACAGGCATCACCGGCTCCACGCGAGCGGACGACAGCAACATCAGGCAATTCGCGAGATCCTCCTCCTCGCTGGACGCGACCACCGCCGATTTAGTCCGGCGCGTCCGCTTGCCCTTCGACCAATGCCCTATCCCCGCGTCATCGTCCCCGTCCGACCTAGGGGAGGACATATACCAATCGTCCGCCTCGTCATCCGAGCTGCATTTCCCATGCTCAAGGAAAGACTTCCAGGAAACGAACTCCTTGCCGCAGTTCTCGCAGACCCTGCAGCTCTTAAGATGGTTAGGGTTGGTGCGGAGGGAGTACATCCGCTTATTGCTCGGCGGCCTGTCGCCGCCGCCTCCCCAGTCGCTACAGCCGGATGGGTCGTCGTCCAGGTCGGCATTATTGTTAGGGGAGCAATCGTCGTTGATTCCGTGGGCCCTCATGTGGCCCCCGAGGGCCCGGCCGCACCCGAACCCCTTCTTGCACACCCTGCAGTAGTGCTTGTAGGCCTGCTTCTGCTGCTGTTCCTGTTCCTGTTCCTGTTCGTGTTCCTGCTGCTGCTGTTGGTCGATCATCATGGCCATATTTTAGAATGTGCCTGCGGAAGGAGAGGTTTGTTTCCGGGATGTTATTTGTAGGGGTTGTCGACGATGTCGGGTGGCGTAAGACTAAGCTCTAGCACATGTCTGTTTTTGTGTCCAGGTTTATAGTTGGAGGGAAGCTATAGGGTAGGTGACAAGTGGGTGAAGGAGGAGGAAGGGAGGGTGCGGGTGAATAGGGGGAGCTAGGCGAGCCGGCGACACTGGAGTCAACAGGGCCACATATGACGATCGATGAATCATCGTCTGTCTATCTGTCGTCTCTCTCTCTCTCTCTTAACACTTTGGCAAAAAAATTGGACAGTGGAGAGTGAGCATCTCCTTGCCATTGCCTTGCCTTGCCTTGCGCATCGCTTTGATTCCAAGCCAGAGAAAGGTGGACAACTAGGCAGGAATTGTGGATGGAAAGGGTCGACTGTGGGCAAGACATCTTGCTTGCTTCTCCTTTTATGTAGGGCTCCCCCTGCTAACTATTTCTCTCTCTCTTTTACTTATTTATTTACTTATTTTTGAATAATAGACGGATGCGGCATTATTAGGACATCGAACCTTTTTGTCCAACCGCGAGAAGCCTTTACCACTAAGTTACAGTGTGGCAGTCGCACATTCTTCTTTATAGACCGATGCTGCATTATTAGAATTGGATTTTGATATTAAGATCTGAATTTTATAATTAAAATCCCAGTTTATTCTTTTCAAATTAATAAAGAAGCTTGAGCAATTTCACTTTTTCAATAACTATTTCTTCATTTATTTATTTTTTTAAAAATAGTTATTTGAAAAACCGTCGGTCACGTCTTGCTATATATCTTCAAACTAGATGACATATATACGATATGATTCATCATCGTTATGATCTAAGTGTTGAGGTTTTATTGTTAGGCATGGAAGGAAGACGAATAAGAATAAGAACACGCAACACCAATATTTAACATGGTTCGACCAACGGCTATTCACGGGGCAAATATGAGAATCTCTTTATTCATGATCAACAATACCGATACATTTTATATTCTTTCTTATCTCGCTCTGGATAAATCCCTCCACCTTCATCTGTGTTGACTGGCATTCGTCTCTGCTTTCGTCTCTACAAATACAAAGACTACTCACCTTCACCTGTGAATGATTGCCATTCGTCTCTGCTTTCGTCTCTGCCTTCGTCTTCTCTTCTTCTTTTTTTCTGGCAACTTTTCTCTGATTAGACCTTTATGTATTTATAGCAAAAAATAATAGAATTCGTACTCCAATTAGGATATTATCAAATCTTCAAAATAATCTCTAACAGAGCTTCAAATAATTCTCCAAAACAATTTTTAAATAAATTTTCAAATATTTCTCCAACAAACTTTTCTAAAATATGTCAGAACTCGTCGACAAACGTCTAGAGCAAAATGTTCAGACGTCTGCTTGCACTCTGAATTTCTGAATTTTTCTTTTTCAGACGTCTGAGAAACATATCTTCATATGTCTAACCGCTCTCTATAATTCTAGAATATGCATTTCAGACGTCTGAAGTACTATACCTCAAACGTTTGACGAATAAGATTATTGAATACAAGTCAATTTCATAACAATTTCCATCTTGACTTGTATTTAACAAGCCGTCTTCTATATTCCCTTCTTCAACGCCTTAAGCCGCTTCTTCTTTTCTTCAAAGCTTCACCTTGATTCGAACTTCCTCCATGTCATCTTTCTTTACCGCCGCAGTAAACTTAACGTTCTCCATTGCATTTTTAAACCAGTACTTTCGAAATTACAATATAAAAAGATGAGGAGCGAACACAAAGCGTCGTCACCCACTGTAAACTTAGACTGCAGTATTGAAGATCTTTCGGTTCTCTACGCTCCGATACCAATTGTTGAGGTTTTTTCGCTAGGCATGGAAGGAAGACGAGTAAGAATAAGAACACGCAACACCGATATTTAATGTGGTTCGACTAATGGTCTATATTTATGGGGCAAACATGAGAATCTCTTTATTAATGATCAAAAATACCGGTACATTTTATATTCTCTCTCATCTCAATCATATCTCAACGTTCATACAAATACAAAGACTGCTCTTGGTAAATCTCTCCACCTTCATATGTGGATGACTACCCTTCGCTTCTGCCTTTGTCTCTACAAACACAAAGACCACTCTTCCGGTGCTCCACCTTCTCTTGTGGATGGCAACCTTCGCCTTCGCTTTTACCTTCGTCTTCTCTTCTTCTTCTTTTTCTTCATGTTTTAGCCACTTTTATCAGATTAGACCCTTTTTTATTTATAACACAAAATAATAGAATTTCTTCTCCAATTAAGATCTTATCAAATCTTCAAAATAATCTCTAACTGATTTTCAAACAAATTTTCAAATAATTCTCCAAAACAATATTCAAATATTTCTCCAACAAACTTTCCTAAAATACTCTAGAACTTGTTGACAGACGTCTAGAACTTAAATGCTCAGACGTCCACTTATGCTCTGGATTTCTAAATTCTTCTTTTTCAGACGTTTGAGAGATATATCTTCAGACGTCTAACCGCTCTTTGTAATTCTAGAATTTGCACTTCCGCTGACGTACAAGGTTGTTGAATACAAATTAATTTCATAATACTAATGAGATTAACTCTGTAAATTATGCAGATGACGACCAAGAAAACAATAAATAAATAACTTGTGAGAGAGAGAGAGAGAGAGAGAGAGAGTTGAAAGTTGAACCTGAATGACTGCTGCAATCGCCTCATATGGGAGACAATAGATATTGCACTTCAGTCTGAAAGATATAGAAGAGAACCTCATCTACCATATTGAATGCTCACGCGCACACATGTGAACCCAACACTCCACATATTATAATAATAATATAGTATTGGAGCTCACATCTAATGGTATCTTTGAACAAACAATCTACAAGTACCCCAAAAAAAAAGAAGATAAGCTTATGATAGATTAGTTCTACAATGTTACATGCTCAACATGACAAACAAGGGGGGGAAATATGAAGATCTTGATTGCACATGAATAGTATTGTAAATTGAAATGAAAGAGCGTTGGAATTTAGCCGCATTGAAAATAATAAAAAATAATGCACATGAGTATAGGCCATTGCAAACCGGTCCGCGTTTTTTAGAAACGGAAACTCCCGATCTACGACATATTTTAACGAATTAATCCGTTCTAGTTCATCACCCTATCCTGAAATATATATGTATGAAAAATCAAGGTATATAAAGACATCTAACCTATGCATCGGATGATGTATATGTTGCATTATTGAAAGATGTTCATTTTTGCACCCATAGATACACAGGCTAGAGCTCTTTAAATCTCTTGATTTTCACAAACATATATTTGAGAGTAGGATGATCAATTTGAATGGATCGGATTGTTAAAACATGTCATAGATCGAGAGTTCCCTGTTTTTAAAAATCCGTGGATCAGTCTACAGATGGATCACTCTCCCATGAGTATAACATATAGGTGGACCAATAGTCTTAGGTTTTGTAGATGAAACCCATATTCAAAGCCCATGTACTTACATCGGCCCAACTCTCAAAATATCAAATTTTAACAATTATGAGTACTCCACATTGGTGACAAAGATCGAGTCCAAATTGTCTTTTGTTCTCTTAAATGTCTTTAAATCTAAATTTTTATAGGGTAAATTGTCAAAAATCCCTCGGTCCGCTTCAGACTTGTGTAATAATCGTTGGGCCTTTTGCTCTTGTTAAAAACCCCTGGGCCCAATTAAGACCCCGTTTATACTAGTTGCCTGTAATACCGAAGCAGTTGCATGTAATATTTAAAATGTTGTCTGTAATATTTAAGCGGTTAGAGAGAATAAATGCATAAATGAAATTCAGCCTAGGGGTTTTTTCACAAAGATTTTAAACAGTAGGTCTTTCCCAACAATTTCGAAAACATCATGGTATTTTAAACTACTCACGAGCAGACATAGGGCTTTTTGACAATTTACCCATTTTTATATGTAGCACGTGATCACCACCGGTACAGACGAATCAAATTAGATTAGGAATAGTGTTCATAATATTATTTTTTTCATATATCTTTAAATCAAATTAGAATTTCAAAAGTTATCAATAGAGACGACTTAATGTATTTTTTAAATAGAAATTGAATTTCTATTATAAGAATTGAGTTTTTGTTGAGTATAATAGCGGTGGTGGGTCCTTCACCGGCTGCCAACGTCACGACAACTACAACATTGTCGAGCGGCCAATGGCAACGGAGGCAGTAGCTCCGGGGCTGGCCGTGACGGTTGCAAAAGAACAGCCACCAAACAGCCAAAAATTAAAGCCCAAGCACCAATCTCTAATCTTGTGATGCCAACTCCAAAGCTGTGGATTATGTCCTCAATTGACCGCCTCAATTTTATAATAAAAGAATTCAATAAATAAAATAAATTTCTCAATCAATTCTCTCATTTAAACCATCAACATCACCATCCCATTTTGAGAATGTTATATCGCTCTTTCATATCACTCTTTCAAAGTCAAATTTAAACACTCCTTATAAAATTTACCAAAGAACCACTTTATTTAAAAGTTAAACTGATAGGCTGTGGGCTAACACAATATATCAAGAGAACATAATAATACGTTTTTAACATTTCTTCTCACATAGGTCTTTGAAGTTCGGACTATATGGAAAAGCCTCTAGCGTAAACTTTCGCTAGCACACGTGGAACAAATGGAAGTAAACAATAGAATTTATTATTGTTATTATTATTTGACCGCAACGATGCCCACCAGCTCCGCATGCCCATCTTTGAAACACTAAATGGGAGATCCCGGGTTCGATCCTGGGTCTCGCTCCACGAACTCCTATTGCCCACCATTGGACCATGTGCCCCTCAAAAAAAAAATTAATAATAGAATTTAGGCTTACTTCAAAAAATAACTATCATATAGTTTTGCCCAGTTACTACAACTACCAAATTCTTTTAAAATTATGAAAAACTACCAGGCAAACAGTCATAACCAATCAACGTTAACGTGTTTAGTTTGCGTGTAAAATGACCATTATACTTTTAAATAAATTTAATTATTTAAATTATTTAATTAACTTTTATGAAAGAGATGGTCATGGTCAACGGTGGGTGGTGATGGAGGAGATGGTCGGCGACGGGGGTTGGGGGGAAGAAGTAGGTGGGGTGGGTGAGGGGGTGGGGTCAGGAAGGAGGTGGTCGACGACGGGGGTTGGGGAGGCGGATCAAGGGAGGAGGGGGGCGGATCTGGAGAGGGGGGGGGGGGGGGGAAGAAGCGAGGTAAGATTAGGGGAGGGGGACGGGGAGGAGGCTAGGTAATGGTAGAGGGAGAGGGGCTGTGGAGGGAGGTGGAGGGCTTTGCTGGCGGTTAAGGCTAGGGCTAAGGCTAAGGCTAGCTAGATTTCGGTAGAGAAAAAAAAGGATACTTTTAGAATTTTTTAGATAGTTTGATGGCGTGACAGTTTTAGTGACTTTGCAGTAAAATGGCTCTGTTAATTGTAATAACTTTTCATAATTTTAAATGTTATGTTGTAGTTTCTTGTGTATTTAATAAGAATTTGATAGTTTGTAATAACTAGGTCAAATTATTTGATAGTTTTTTTAAAATTAGGACTATAATTTAAATTGTTAATAACGAAATTTGAACTAGGACCTCTTGAATCTGGTATGCTC
This sequence comes from Agapanthus africanus, assembly GCA_030015575.1. Lineage (NCBI taxonomy): Eukaryota > Viridiplantae > Streptophyta > Magnoliopsida > Asparagales > Amaryllidaceae > Agapanthus > Agapanthus africanus. Next base: position 305,256,087 of record JASDDO010000004.1, on the reverse strand, counting down.
TGTGAACCGCTTTATCCAAAAGGTTAAATTGTTAGGTTGTGGGTTATAATGTTTATCAAGATAGCATACTAATATTTCAACACCCTCCCTCTCTCCATGTAAAGCATCACCATTTAAATTTCCATTCCTTATTCTTGAGGCATGTTTAGAAATTCATTTACAAATTGACAATATCTAAATTAGATAAGATTGCTTTTAACCCGGAAAGATCAGCTATACATTCACATGCATTGTATGTGTAATTAACTGGTCTTATGTATCTTTATACTATTATAACCAGTATTCAAGAGGTCCGATCGTCTTTATTTTCATTTTTTCCAAAAAAAAATTCAAGTGGTCCACATCAGCAAAAGTTCATCTCTTTCTCTCTCCCTCTCCCAGAAATGAAAATAACTTAGTGGAATCCACTAATTTTAAAGTTTATTTTTATTTTTATTTTCTATGCAAAATATATCTAGGGCATGTCATTATGCGTGCAAAAGCCATAGTACATCTAGTGGTGATGATACTGATAAATGGGAATTCCCTAGATCACAACACATAGCAGATGACGCGTCGTCCATGTAAACCCACTAGATTCCTAGAGGCTATGGAACCGGAATAGGCATGAGGCATGATACATTGGGGACATTCCTCGGCGCTTAGCCTCCGAGGTTGCACCCGACCTTTTGGAGGCTTCCTCTGAGTACGTCCCTCTTTGCCTGACCACCAGCCAATTGCTCGTCTCCGAGCAATCATAAAATTAAGCTTCCTTAGCTCCCTTTCTTGTCTCCGAGCTATCCTATCGCCGAGGTTTCTCAGCGTCCCTGTTTGGCCGGGAGCACGGAGCACGAGCGCCCCTGTAACGGCTCCGTGTATCTCGCCACGACAAGATGTCCGCCGCTCTATGTCCTGCATTCCACGCTAGCGTATCTCGCCATTAATGGACTATCTCGCCATCAACGTGGACGTGACGCAGGGGCGAAACGGACAGCGAGAATCTCGTGTTGGCTCGCTCTAATGCGACCCCTATATAAACCCCTCCTCCAGACGATTCAGGTAACTCGATTTGATTCCAATACGCCGCTACTCTGCCCAATTATTCGTCGGTACTTACTTGATCGTCGGAGGATCCTACAGTGGTTTCCCACCCCCAGACTTCCTTTGCAGGTAACTCGGCGACAACAACAATTAACAACCCATTGAGATTCACACCCAACCTCCATCACAAATCTCAACTGTTCAGCCCCACTGGTCGCAAAATCGACGGAAGACAACACATGAGGGAGATTCCAACCTCCATCAGTGAAAGTATGTCTTAGCACCTCTACAAGAGTTATATGAGCATCAAGTATGCAATTTAAAAAATCTAGAGGGCTAAGTACACCAAACAAGAATCGAACTAGAGAATTAGGGTTTCAAAGTTAGCAAACTAGATTCTAAACTAAGTGAAGAGAGTCTACAATCTTTGTAGTCAAGTTCTTCACTTCCAAAGCTCCAAATAGTAGTCCCTAGAACTCTTCTTTGACTCCACTTGAAAGATGGAATGAGCTTGCTTGTAGTCTTCGTCATCGAAGATGATCCACCTTAAGGCAACTCACACTCAAGCTCATATTTCACTAATCAAGGTATTAGTGAAGATAACAATGTTAGGAATATGTATGCCCTAGAGGCCATTATTGTATGATATAGTGGATACTTGGACATATATATAGATGACTTTCTTGCTCGACATGATAGTATGTGTAAGTGCACGGCGGCGCCCCGGCCTTCAATCCGACGGCCAAACGCGGAAACGGTGATAAACTTTAATTTTGCGGACTTAGCAAACCGGCACCACCGCGCACTAAACATCCGGATCGTAACCATTAACAAGTCTAAGCTACTAACAAGAAAGGGAAGAGATGTACCGACTGATCCGAGTCCTCCGGTCTTCATCTCCACTCCGATCTCCTCGCGGGATCTCCGGTCGTCGCCTCCTCGCCGGAAGGGCACCACATCGTCTGCATCTTTTACGGGCTCCCGCCTCAATACCGAGGCAACTCGGGCGCGAAGTAGGCTAGCCGACGCATCCAAGATTTGCTGTAGAATGTAGTGTAGAGCATGCCGGTCTCATTTGGGGTTTGTTGCCATTTGTAGATGATGGAGGAATCAAGGTAAGAAAAATGGTGCTTGCATTTTTCTAGCATAAAAAATGAGATCAAGAATGCTACTCTCTCAAAGATGAAGCTCTCTCCTTCTTCTCTCTTTTCTAAAAATGAAAACCTTCTTAGAAAATGGTGGAGGAAAGATTATGAATCATGAAGGGAGGTGATGGTAGTAAAAGGAGGAGGGTGACCACATCCAAACATAATTATCACAAAACTCAAATCCAAATCAAATCCATTCACATCACAATAAATGCATGAAAAGCAAAGATGCTTTCATAATTAATCATCTTGCAAATAAATCCTCCACAATGTGTTATTTGCAAACTTGCAAATAACCCCTTCCATCGGAAAAGTCCGGCCGGGAAAGAACAAAGGAAAACCGGCCGGAACGGAATGCAAACTGGCAACTCCAGAAAACTGGTCCTGTAATAAATTATAGGAAAACCCTGATACTGTGCATACACACCCGCATCTGTATTCCGTCCGGATACAAATGCAATGAGACAAAATCTACACTGTACTAAACTAGGATCCGGCTTAAACTAAAGCCGGCTAGTAATATCCGTCCGATCCTGATCCGTGCAATACCGCACGTATCTGATCGAACCCTGCCATATAACCATACGGCCACTAGTACTAACCGTCCGATCCTGATCCGTGCAATACCGCACGTATCTGATCGGACCCTGCCATATCTCCATACGGCCTCTACAGCGTTTCGCCCGGAAGCTTGAGTAACTGAAAGTGTGGTGGACTCTAAAGACTCGTCAATACTATGGCTGTGGATTTAACCACTAGCACGTCAGAGGTATAAGCCAATACGTGACGGGCCACCAGCTATTGACCAAAAGGGACGTCGATGAGCGAACTCATCCTGACACCCTACTGAGCCTGTCAGTGACAATATCCGTACAGTCCGGTCCGTTCGTCTATGAGCATCGCATGTCGGGCCTAGGGGGTTGGTAAAAGTCAGACCCCTAAAAGCGGTACAAGTCGTGTCGGAGTGTAGCCCAGAACACCCTGAGATACTACTGGAATACCTACCAGTAAATCTCCTGCCTTGGCCAAGGACTTTGTGTAATGGCTCTCCTAGACACAGCGCGACCTCACCCCCAATACCGGGAGAGACGAACCCCCGAAGATCCGCTCACTGCCTCCATGTGGCTCGGGACTGTACCCAACTAAAACCTGTTTGCACGACTCCTTTGAGCCGTGGTAGGGTAGTAATCAAAGTACAGTGGGAACTCACACGAGACAAATGAAGATCCCCAGGTCGATGAACTAACCTGTACACATGTCACCAGGGAACTGCTATCTGACGTCAAGTATAATCCCAACTAGCAGGTTCCCAGCGAGTCCTGTCCGGTGTACTCATAACCCAATGAGCACCTGTATACATCTTAGGTGAACCAACTGACACCAGTGGCTTGTGAGACCGGCCACCGCCCCTCGTCGGGGTCTCGATTGTATACACTAGTCTACTCTGGAGAATCGATGCCCTGTCTCGAAACTCCCACGACTAGGGACCTTTAAGGATGTGCTTATATACTCCAGCTCTCACTTATATGATCGCCCTCATGCTGCTGGCAGTCAAGCAAGAATCCTAGGGGCTCTATCAACGTGCAATAGCGACATGTCAGGTCACCTAAAGCAGTACACGATGATAAAGGTAAACCAGATAGCGTACTATCATCTCGAGTAAGACTGTCTTCCCGGGATAGGTCCTCCATCAATCATTGCAATCACGTGCCTGTGACCCAATAATTGACTCTGAGGGCACTATCTCCAACAATCTCCCACTTGCACTCAAGGCTAATTATTGCGATGTCGCATACTCACAGCCCGTGTGATACCGAACACCCAACTCCTCTACTAGTCAGTCTCACAAAAACCGTTTGTGAAACTATTGCGTTCGAGGAATAGCCTCAGTGAGTGGATCCGCCTAGAAGTTTCTTTCTATGTCTCTCTATGTCTCAAGTTCGCGGAGAAAGCCATCTCCCGAAATGAGCAATACCTGTCTTAGAATGTCTGGATGTCTGATGGGACCTAGCTCATAAATGAACTCCAAATCCAAACTTCTTAGACTGTATCGTCAACTGAACTTAATCAGTATCCTGCGCCATGCCATCCTCAGTATTGCCTTGGACCACCTGTCCAAAAAACTGCCCCTCGTTAGAAGGAAAACTATAACTCTGACAATCACCCTGTCGTCCATGTCACCTTGGAAGCCTGGAGTGATAACCGTCTCCTAAAGGAGGCAGCCGTTATCATATCCCTAGAACACTCACTTATGTTTTAAAACTGCTTCCGACTGTTTCCCCAGGATTGGATCAATATCAACTTATTGCACCTACTGCAAGAACAACATCTGGTGTGGTACTTGACATCTCATGATTGACTCAATTGCCTGAGCAAGTGATCCGTCAATCATGCACATCCCTCTCCCCTTTAGTCTGTAAGACACCTTTAGAGAGGGTGACTCCATTACCTGCAGGTACACTACCATGCCAGGAGTCGTCCATTCTAAATACTCTTAGAATGCTGTCTAAGTACCCAGATTAGGAAACCACCCAAATCTAGATCTAAAACCATAGATCTAGTAACCAGTATGTCTGATATAATGTCCAAGTCCTTTGTGGAGAAACCACTGTGTGACGACCAAAGTATAACCGATCGTAGTATAGGAATGTCACTTCCTACTTTGTGTATGTCATCCAAAACCCGGATATCACACCCTACTACCTTCTCAACAGATCCATCTCCTATTCTGATGACGTCAAACCTATGACTGTCACATCAGAAATAGATGATCTATCTCCGCTATATCTGCTTTAGTCTATAAATAGATATAAGCCTGATGTCCACCAATGCTTCCGCTGCTCCCACTGACTACGACAACCCTCTGACAGAGTCATATAGATGTGCACTTCTAAAGCTAGTTTAGAACGACGCTATACTCATCCTTCTGCCGGGTCTCGCAGCCTGGAACAACAACAATGGCAAGTGTGGGTAAATAAGAACTTCCCTGTCACCGTCCTTGAGGCTACCGGAGTACCTCTCGGGTGCCTGAAGTTACCCACCTTATCTGCGGAGTGGCCAATGGAATGTCAAATCAGATTGAATGTTTAGGTTCCTTATCAAATCTTCGGTAATCGTTTGCGGTTCTGGAATCACTTCCAGCTCTACCATACTCCCACTACTGTTTTTGAAAAAATCCATTTTTAATAAAACTGTGGCGAGTCTAGAACAATATTTCTATTGATCTGCCAGATGGTAGAAAGTCAACCCTCGTCATAGCCTGGGTCAACCCACAAACAGCCATTACAGAAACGTGCCTTGAGTTATCCAGAGTCTGGTTTTAATCATAAGCCGGACAACTCCCCGTACCTTAACAATGTTAAGATATGAACTGTACTATATCCAATATAGAACCAAAGGCACTGATTTAATTTAATCAGATTCAAATCATGCAGCTGTCTCCAGTGCATGTCAACTAAATGGAGAGAGGCCGATTAGCGTTACTCAACTTAGGAATGCTTCCAATTATGAGTAACCCGAAAGAGAAGCAAGTTCTCTTAATCATTACTATCAACTGAATACCATACACAAGTATCTACATCTTCGATCACTATGAAGAATCCCGATACTTGCAATACCTGGTTCTCTACTTTATTCAAATACCTATAACTTCTCAAAATCCGGACTCTGTGTTTCCACGAAACACTTGTCTAAAAACTAGAGAAGTCATAAGTAAACCGAATATAGTACGAGGACCAACCCCTCTGTCCTGATGGACCCTGGACAATATACAATACTCTGTATAAGTCCCCTGAGTCTAGTGACTCATTCACTGTGTGTCGTAGGTTGAAAACTGTACTTTTGGTTAAGAAGAATTACACCGTTGTTCAATGCTCCTTACCTAACCATCCACTGGTATAGGTAAATGCCATAGATATAATTTCAAAAAGGTATGTCTCACTCTATAAAAATAGACGTACAGATATATCAATTTGAAATTGGTGCACAACAACGGATATTCAAAACCAAATATTTGCCGACCGGCAAACAACCCAGGTGGCATCCTCAAATATCACCAATTGCAACGAATCCCGATATAATGAGGATGGTCACCTAACTCCCAATAACTTACTCCCACTCATCATCTGTAAAACCATACAGATGTGAGAATCATACCTGGTAAATACATACCCTGGAGCAAGTGTCTAATTGGGAAATCAGTTTTCTATTAACTGTACACAGTGAACCTGAAACATTGAAATGTTTCGATGGGGTATCCTGGTATTCCTAGTAATGCCTCTTCCATCATTCAGATTCACAACTATAACCGTATAATTCTTTGCCACCTCTCCAAATCCCTTTATATGTCTTTAGTCATTACCTTCTGTACACCCCTTTAAGCCAAATGGTTTTCTTCCTTCCCTACCGTTCGGCACCAGCCTATGGTTTGGAAGAAGACTATCCAAAAAGCATAAAGGGTGTACTGTCCTAATCCTAGGAGCACTCGCAATGCGAGAGAAGGTGAAGATAAAAGACACCTGAATGTACTTTATTCCTATTTCTCCTGAACCAGAATCCATCCCCGAACTGGAACGAGTTCCTTTCGAGTTCGTATATAACCATACGATGGATTATCCAAATAAACTGTGGATCTTCGTAGTGATACGGAGTGTCCTGGAGAAATACAAAGGTGATTTAGGATTGGCGAAGAAATACTTGGTTTGGTCGTGAATATCAGTCGCAATTTACTTTGCCCTCCTACTAATCCCTTTCTTTGTCTGAACTTAATACCTTCTGTACACCGTTTAGGCTAACTGGTTTTCTTCATTCCCTACCGGTCGGCACCAGCCTATGGTTTGGAAGAAGACTATCCAATTTGCGTAATAGGTGTACTACTCCTAAACCAAGGAGTACTCGCAACCTGAGAGAAGGTGAAAAGAAAAGACAACTGAATAGTCCTATTCGTTTTCTCCAGAACCGGAAACCATCCTCGAACAAATTCCTTCGAGTTCGTATCTAACCATACGATGGTTTTGTCCAATGGAAGTGGACGTTCGTAGCAATACGGGGTGTCCTGGAGAAAAGGGTAAAAGTAGGAGTGGCAATGAGGTTTGCAACTCTGACAGTCCAAAAGCCAGTGTTAAGAAGGTTCGGTCAACTTGGTCACTGAGTCATAGTCTTAGGGTCGGGTCAATGGTCGCTGCCAGAGAGAGAGAGAAAAGAAACACTCAGCGTGCACTCTAACCTAGATCAGAATGGTTACCAATTTATCTAATCTGGAAACCTCCCACTGTACCTCAAATTCTCCTCCAAACCTGAAAGAAGAATTAGTCGGGGTCACCCGAGGAGTAAACCAACTCATCAGTGGGAATCGGGATCCAACTCTCATCGCATGATAACGTGACGGAATCCGCTCACGGTACCACACTCCAGAAGGTATGCGCATATCTGGCAAGTTTCAGTTCTTTTGAAACTCCCGATGTGATTTTTACCCCATGCTCTTATGACCTTGACTTTGGCCAACATATCATAAGTCACATGTCAAGTTCAACCCGTCATTCTCCAGGTTAATTTGAATCCACCCGTACCTACCCTTGACTTTTGCCAAAATGGCAGTACGACTGTCCCAAACCAACGCATCTATCTATGCTGCATATGAATACCCAACAGCTACCAAACACTGTGCCTTGACTTTGGCCAACATACACAGCTTGAATACTATTGACTACCCATATGAAATGACGGAGGGCTACGAATGGTTTCTGGCGAAAACCTTTAACGTAATGAACTTGATATCGTTGAAGGAACGGATAGCTTTTTAGAAAATATAGTGACGAAAACCTTTACTAAAGAGGTCACTCCCGGTGAAGGGATCTCGGCTCTTTCCCCGTAGAATGGGGTGCAGGATATCCCAAATGAATACCACGATGCAAAGCAAAAGTAATCGGCTATAGTGAAGTTAATGCCCTGACGCAAACTTCTGTCCAAGGGGTCACTCCCGGTGAAGGGATCTCGGCCCTTGCCTCGTCGACTGAGGAGCAGGATATTCCAAATGAATACCACGATGCAAAACAAAAGTGAACGTCCTTGCAATAACAGCTTTTTATAAAAGTGTTCCAACAACATCAGAATAGGTTTGTTTAACTTGCATTGATCCGAATCAACGCAGTCCCATCAATTGATCACACCACAAAGAACAAAAATATACTGACGTACGTATATGCCATCCGCATTCGCCACTGGGTCCCGTCATCACCCGTTAGGTTAGCTAACTAACGGCAGAGCGGGGACTGGACTAGCGCGGATGAAAAACATATACAACATCTACTAATATATATACCAATATATTATATTTCGCTCAAGGCGTGAAAAGAAATGCAACATCACAGAAATGTACAGCATCACAGAAAAATACAGATATCTGGGATCCCCGGGTTTCACAGAGCCACTACTGAAACCCGACGTTCCCCTGGTCGTGTGGATAGCCTGTGCAATGAAATCCTAGACCCCTACGGGCGCGGCAAGTTACCCGCCAAAACCTGAAGCGAGGCAGCCCCCTTCAGCGCCGTGAATGGACCACCCAGCACTTCACGGAATCCGGTAACTTGGGCACCCCTCCTGGGTCAACCTGTACCCCCTACGAGTGCGGCGAATAGCCCGCCAATTCTAGAGTGAAGCCCCCTCCGTCCCAATGCCATGAGATGCGGGCTTGTTGCCCTCTAGAACCCGGCTATCCGTGCACCCCTCCGCGGGGTAATCCTAGTACAGAAAGTAAAATATACATACAACGGGTACATCGACCGCAACCAGGTCGTGCCCCAAAAGAATAATACAAACAGGCAGTGACGGCAGTCCACATGTCGGACGCTCGCCCCGCAAAATCAAATGTACATAATACAACAGCACTGTACTAGCATTGCATCCAGGCTATCCCCCACGACCGATCCGCAACAACACAGCAAAATCACAAAACATCAACGTGAAAGTCACGTTCGCAAATCCGTCTAACCGGGCTATAGCAGTTAGACCGGATTTACCGATCGAGTGACATTCACGGTCGCAGATATAATGTAAATACTGTGAAAAATGTGTTTAAAATTTTCCGATTGACCAAAAATTAACAAGTGGGCCCCCAAGCAATACTGTAGCACTCACAGAAATAATTGGCCCAATTTTAATATTCCAAAACCCCTAAAAATAGCCCAGAAGCCCACTGGGGAAAAATGATGCATTGACAACTCCAATGTGCGGCGGAACCGCGGCCCCAGGGGGGGTTTGGCCGCGGTTCCGCGCTCCAATCATCGACTGAATGCATCGAATTTTTCCAGTAGTCTTATAGTCTCCAGTCCATCAATTTTATACAACCTGAAAAATTTTTGGAGACCAAAAAATTTCAACAGAAAACTGTCGTGAACTAAAATTTAGATTTTGGAATTTTGGTCGATCGGAAATGCAAAACACATCAAACGAAGCTAGACGAAGTTAATGGCGAGGCTCTGATACCACTGTAAGTGCACGGCGGCGCCCCGGCCGTCAATCCGACGGCCAAACGCGGAAACGGTGATAAACTTTAATTTTGCGGACTTAGAAAACCGGCACCACCGCGCACTAAACATCCGGATCGTAACCATTAACAAGTCTAAGCTACTAACAAGAAAGGGAAGAGATGTACCGACTGATCCGAGTCCTCCGGTCTTCATCTCCACTCCGATCTCCTCGCGGGATCTCCGGTCGTCGCCTCCTCGCCGGAAGGGCACCACATCGTCTGCATCTTTTACGGGCTCCCGCCTCAATACCGAGGCAACTCGGGCGCGAAGTAGGCTAGCCGACGCGTCCAAGATTTGCTGTAGAATGTAGTGTAGAGCATGCCGGTCTCATTTGGGGTTTGTTGCCATTTGTAGATGATGGAGGAATCAAGGTAAGAAAAATGGTGCTTGCATTTTTCAAGCATCAAAAATGAGATCAAGAATGCTACTCTCTCAAAGATGAAGCTCTCTCCTTCTTCTCTCTTTTCTAAAAATGAAAACCTTCTTACTTAGAAAATGGTGGAGGAAAGATTATGAATCATGAAGGGAGGTGATGGTAGTAAAAGGAGGAGGGTGACCACATCCAAACATAATTATCACAAAACTCAAATCCAAATCAAATCCATTCACATCACAATAAATGCATGAAAAGCAAAGATGCTTTCATAATTAATCATCTTGCAAATAAATCCTCCACAATGTGTTATTTGCAAACTTGCAAATAACCCCTTCCATCGGAAAAGTCCGGCCGGGAAAGAACAAAGGAAAACCGGCCGGAACGGAATGCAAACTGGCAACTCCAGAAAACTGGTCCTGTAATAAATTACAGGAAAACCCTGATACTGTGCATACACACCCGCATCTGTATTCCGTCCGGATACAAATGCAATGAGACAAAATCTACACTGTACTAAACTAGGATCCGGCTTAAACTAAAGCCGGCTAGTAATATCCGTCCGATCCTGATCCGTGCAATACCGCACGTATCTGATCGAACCCTGCCATATAACCATACGGTCACTAGTACTAACCGTCCGATCCTGATCCGTGCAATACCGCACGTATCTGATCGGACCCTGCCATATCTCCATATGGCCTCTACAGCGTTTCGCCCGAAAGCTTGAGTAACTGAAAGTGTGGTGGACTCTAAAGACTCGTCAATACTATGGCTGTGGATTTAACCACTAGCACGTCAGAGGTATAAGCCAATACGTGACGGGCCACCAGCTATTGACCAAAAGGGACGTCGATGAGCGAACTCATCCTGATACCCTACTGAGCCTGTCAGTGACAATATCCGTACAGTCCGGTCCGTTCGTCTATGAGCATCGCATGTCGGGCCTAGGGGGTTGGTAAAAGTCAGACCCCCAAAAGCGGTACAAGTCGTGTCGGAGTGTAGCCCAGAACACCCTGAGATACTACTGGAATACCTACCAGTAAATCTCCTGCCTTGGCCAAGGACTTTGTGTAATGGCTCTCCTAGACACAGCGCGACCTCACCCCCAATACCGGGAGAGACGAACCCCCGAAGATCCGCTCACTGCCTCCATGTGGCTCGGGACTGTACCCAACTAAAACCTGTTTGCACGACTCCTTTGAGCCGTGGTAGGGTAGTAATCAAAGTACAGTGGGAACTCACACGAGACAAATGACGATCCCCAGGTCGATGAACTAACCTGTACACATGTCACCAGGGAACTGCTATCTGACGTCAAGTATAATCCCAACTAGCAGGTTCCCAGCGAGTCCTGTCCGGTGTACTCATAACCCAATGAGCACCTGTATACATCTTAGGTGAACCAACTGACACCAGTGGCTTGTGAGACCGGCCACCGCCCCTCGTCGGGGTCTCGACTGTATACACTAGTCTACTCTGGAGAATCGATGCCCTGTCTCGAAACTCTCACGACTAGGGACCTTTAAGGATGTGCTTATAGACTCCAGCTCTCACTTATATGATCGCCCTCATGCTGCTGGCAGTCAAGCAAGAATCCTAGGGGCTCTATCAACGTGCAATAGCGACATGTCAGGTCACCTAAAGCAGTACACGATGATAAAGGTAAACCAGATAGCGTACTATCATCTCGAGTAAGACTGTCTTCCCGGGATAGGTCCTCCCTCAATCATTGCAATCACGTGCCTGTGACCCAATAATTGACTCTGAGGGCACTATCTCCAACAGTATGCCATCTAGTTGCCTTTATCTTAATATGTTCCCTGGTATTATTATACTGTCTCTCATATACATGTTGATAAAGCCCTCAGAATGTTAGCTTGACTACTAGGACTGTGATGAGGATTATAATACTGGGACCTGGGTAGTCCACAAGCACATCCTTCAATTGTTCCTAGTCGAGAGAATATCGAGACAGGGCATCAATATTCCAGAGTAGACTAGTGTGTATGTTTCTTAACCCTGTATGGGGGCGATGGTTGATCCTATAGCCATCGGTGTTTAACATCAAAGATTGTATACATGTGCTCATTAGAGAATGGGTACACCGAATAGGACTCGCCGAGAACTCCTAGATGGTAATATACCTATCGTCAGATAGCAGTTCTCTGGTGACACTAGTACAGGTTAGTCTGTAGACCCGAGATCGTCATAGAGTCTTGTATGATTCCCACTGTGCTTTGATTTCCAACCTACCACGGCTCAAAGGAGTTATGCAAACAAGTGGATTTTGGGTACAGTCCCGAGTCACATGGAGGTAAGCGATAGGAGGGGTTTCGTCTCTCCCGGTATAGGGAGTTGATGTTGCGCTATGCTTGATTGGCTATAATAGGAAGTCCTTGGCCATGGCTGTTGTTGAGATTTACTGATAAGAGTTATCGATAGTTTCTCAAACCGTTATGAGCCATACATCGGCATGACTTATTAAGTTATTGGGGTCTGACGTATCCACCCCCAGACTCGATATGCGACATATCAGACGAAGAGACCGGACTGTACGGTAAGTGTTATTTATAGGCTTCATGAGATTTTGGACAAGCTTGCTTGTTGATCTTCTAATCGCTCAATACCTGGATAGCCATTACGTCCAGCTAGTACCGCTGACGGCTTGTGGGTGACTGATGTGATCATTACCTACTGCCGGCGTATTGACGAGTCTTTAGAGTCCCACACAGAAGTTTCCTAGTTCAAGCGAAACGAAGTAGGGCACATATGTTGATATGTGCGGGGGCTGATTAAATACGAGTATGTGATACCGTATTCTAATCTGGCGGTTATTTGTTATCAGTTAGGTTATATATGATATAACCAGATTATCGAATCAAGTGTTGATTTGATAATGTGATAAACAGATAAATGATATTAGTCGGTTATATGTGATCTAACCGGATTATTAAATCAAGTATTGATTTAATAATATGATATATATATTTATATTTGATATAATTATATATTAACTAATATTATTGCTCACTAATTATTTGCTTATCTTTATATATATATATATATATATTATATGAAGCATGGAAGGATTTTCTATTTTTTGGAAAATAGAAAAAGGAGGTGGAAAATGAGAGCATGGGTGAAGCATGTCCTCGGTCATTATTTTATTACTCTTGCTACACTATTGAAGCATGGTAGGAATTATTAATTTGATAATAATTCCATACTGCAATAAGTAAGAGGGGTCAAGTCATTTGGAGATCACTTGTTCATTTTTCTTCACATGAGACTTGAGCTCATGTGATGAGTTCTTGCTCTCTAGTTCTCTACATTTTCTTCAACTCCACCTCCAAGCTCAATCCCTCATATGAGTTGTGAACCCTTGAGCTTATGAGCATCCTAAGTGAGCCCAAACACCCCTACTTCACCATCCTACACTTGATTATCAATTAAGTGTAGTGTGTTTCCTTCACTAAAGAGTTTAGTGAAGAAGTAGCTTGGATTAGCGGAGCTTCGGGTGGATCATCTTCGGCACGAAGATCGCAAAGGAAGCTCGATCCAACTTCAAGTGGAGCCTGGTGGAGTCGCGTGGACTACTGCATGGAGCTTGAGAAGAGAAGGACACGGTCTGCAAAGGTTGTAGCCTTTTTCTCTTAGATTAGTTCTTTTGATATCATGTTTATAATCCTAATCATCTAGTTAAGATCTTGGTTAGTGTTGATTAGCATCCCGAATTTTTTTAAATTGGCATGCTTGATTCTAGTAAAACCCAGTGGTGGTGGTAAGAAACACTTTCATGGTATCATAGCTAAGCTAGAAGATTAGACGATGTTAGCTAGATTACGAAACCGAAACAACCCCGAAACTGTAACCTGAAAACCCAAGTTTCTGTCGAATTTGAAATGGTCTCTGAATTTTTTTTAAACAGGTACAGAATGTTGCATATGATGAAACTAGAACACCAAACAAAATTGAGACGCAAACTCCCAAATCTCACCGGTCAGATGCCACTTTTGGCTGGCCTGGCATGTCTTAGGCTCGAATTTATTTGGTGGTCTTCTGTGTTGATTTTGGGGTTTCAGGTTATGTTTGATTAGCCCAAAATTGCATGTGATGTTAATTTTGTTAAGGGGATAATACGGAGTGTTTCGTAGTCGAAATTTTTACATCGTTTCGGGTTTAAGTTTTTTCCACCCAATCAGAGCAAAACCCTTTTTAAAATTCAAATTTTGAAATGAAGCAACGCTTCAAAAGCAGCGTCAAGTGCGCTGCGCCCTAAGGAGCGCACCCCGTGCAAAGCACGTGTGCGCTAGCGCCAAGAGCGCTGCGCTCTGAGCAGCGCACCACGTGCGCTGCGCTCTGAGCAGCGCACCACGTGTAAAGCACGGGTGAGCTAGCGCCAAGTGCGCTGCGCTCTGAGCAGCGCACCACGTGCAAAGCACGGGTGCGCTAGCGCTGGAACTAAAAGCTCCTCACCGTCAGATCAAAGATCTAATAATAATGATAAATCATTAATTAATTAGAATTAAATTCTGTTAAGAAAAGATTCCTCAAAATCTTTCCAAACAACAAGATTGTGCTCTGTAAATCAGAGCACCGTTGGATCAATGATCCAATGGTGATTAAAAATCACCAAAATACAGAATAAATTCTGTATGAAAAGATTTTCCAATCTTGTTAAAAACAAGAAGATTGTCTTCTATAAATCAGAAGCCCTTGGATCAAAGATCCAACGATGGGAAATTCCCCAAATCAATTGGAGAAAAGATCTCCTTAACTGATTAAACAAATCAGCTTGCCCTATAAAAAGGCCTCAAGACTTCAAGTCTCATAAGATTCAGAAGCATAGAGAGGAACCCCCCATAAGCTTTGAGAGATCTCAGAAAGAAGAGCCAAGCTCTCAATAGAAGAACTTCTTTTCATCAAGGTAAAAGAACGGAAAGATGAAATCATCTCATAATTGAAAAGAAGAACTCACTTCTTTAAAGATCATAGATCTACAAGACCAAGGTCTTTCACAAAAAGATCAAAAGATCTCATCATAAAATAAAATAAAAAAAGAACATGATTCTTCTCACAGATCATAGATCTATAAGACAAATTGTCTTTCAGAGATCATGAACATCTTATTATAAAAGGGGGGAGAACAATTCAATTCTCTTAAGGATCACAGATCCATAAAGGCAAAGCCTTTCATCAACACAAGCGATTGAAAACATCTCCTACAAAATAAGAACTTTGTTCTTAGGTCTATGAGACAAAGTCTCTTTTAAAAGAACATAAATTTATTTCTTGAATCATAAAATTGATCAGTTAGCGCTTTGCGCTCACAACTTAGCGCTCTGAGCTCAAGACTGGTGCACAGCGCCAAGAGCACCACGTGCTCCTCACATGTGCGCTACTTAGCAGAAGCGCATCAGCGCTCAAAGACTAGCGCAAAACGCTGCAGAGCCTTAGCGCTCCAAATATAGCGTTCTGCGCTCATGGACTGGCGCTCAGCGCCAAGCGCACCACGTGTCACTCACGTGTGCGCCACTGAACTAATAGCGCAATGCGCTCATAAATTAGCGCACTGCGCTCATCATCTGGCGCTTAGTGCCAAGCGCACCACGTGTCTCTCACGTGTGCGCTACTCGGCAGAAGCGCATTGCGCTCTTTGACTGGCGCAAAGCGCCAAGCGCACCACGTGCTCCTCGCGTGTGCGCTGATTGAACATAAATTGTTCTTTAATAAGCCCAGAGCTATGATGAATGCTCAGCATTCAATAAAAGATAGAAATACTGTCAAAACTCAAATCAATGCTCGGCATTGTTAAAAGGGCCAAGCCCAAATAAATGCTCAACAACCCAAAATAAATGTTAAACATTTTAACTTGATTGGACTTAGCCCAAGATTGACCATAAGTCCTCAACTCAGATGAATTGAGCCTATATGCTCATAAATCTTTTAACAGATCTCAGTCCCAATTGGACTACAGATCTCTCAACCAAAATTGGTTCAAGGGTACATCTCTTCACTCCCCTGATATTTGTCGTTGTAATCCTTTAACGTCTTCAGAGAGGTGACGGGTCCCGACAACCATACATTCCATAGACTATGACGTCTTTATACTGGACTGTGGGGTCCTTAAACCCACGGACTATGATGTCCTTAACCTCGGACTATGGGGTCCCTTTAAACCCACGGACTATGATGTACTTAACCTTGGACCACGATATCCTTAAACAGGTAATCGACCGCAATGTCCATAAACTAAACAATAGAGCCCAAATGCTCTTTTGTTGGATCTAAACGATCCCGTTAAGTTGATCTTAGTCTGAAATGAGACTAACGTATCATTAACATACATTTAAGTTGATCTTAGTCTTAAATGTGACTAACGTATCCTTAAACCCAACCCCCAACCCCAAATCTAAGAAAATACGGATTTGGACTAATCCACGCCCTACGGGCGACAACATAAATTAGTCTCCGTATACAATCCACGGGCAACCAAAAAAAAACAAACACCTGTTCCCGCCAAAAATTTCTGCGCAAAAGAGTCCAAGGTATCAAATGGCAGCGATACGCTTAAGGAAATGCGAACCAGTATATTCCGGCCTGTATTTTGATAAACTCCCGAAGGAGGAACTATTAAATTCTGATGGTATCGAAAGCATCTCGAAAAACCCTTCGATTTGATATATTATGGGCTTCATAATTCATCCGGGATCAAAAGTTATGAGCAAATATGTTATGCACTGTTCCCTGATTAAAAATCAGGAATTACCTCAATGAGGTATCACGTGCTCATACGTGATCAATGGTCACGTGTAAACACGTGATGGTTAAAACTTCATCGAACAGAGGCGAAAACAAACTGCTGAAAAATAACTCAATTGAGGGTCAAGTGCCAGCACGTGCCAGGCTTTGAAAGCCTTACAGCTTAAAAAAATTTAATTCTAAAAGTCAGAAAAAATATCTCAACGAGGTATCACGTGCTCACACGTGACCAATGGTCATGTGCTGACACGTGATGGTTAAAACAACAACATAAACAAACGGCCGTTAAAGAACTCAATTGGGGGTCACGTGCTCACACGTGATCAAGGGTCACGTGTCAGCACGCGACTGGCTTCGAAAGCCTTACAGTTAATAGAATTAAATTCTAAAAGCTTCTAAATCTTTCCAAATGGAAAAAGATTATGGGGACCGTTGGATTAAAGATCCAAGGGTGATTAAATATCACCAATTTATGGAAAAATCTTAGACAAAGAAAGATTTCTCCTAAAATCTCACCGGAAATAACAAACAGAATATCTTTGGATTTAAAATCCAACGGTGAATAAAATTCATTGTGTGATCTAAAGGATCATATTAATTATGAAATCAATTCAAATCTTTCAATGAAAGATTTGCAAAAAAAATTGATTCTTTTCTTTCTCCTATAAATAGGAGCCAAGAAGAGAAGTGAGGGGACCTTTTTGGAGAGAAACAAAGAGAGGAGAATTTAATTCTCAAGAGGGAAGAAAAGAAAGGAGAATTTAATTCTCGACAAAGAAAACCCTAGGTGAGAAAAGGAAAAAGATCAACTTCAAACAGAGAATTTAATTCTCAAAATCTAAGAGTTTAACTCTTCTGCAAATAAAGAACTTAGTTCTTCTTCTGGTTGAAGATCTGCACAGAGCACATCTCCCCATAAGTTGGGAATTTAATTCTCATCGGGTCGCGATCCTGCCATGCAGATCCTAAACTTAGAAGGGGAATTGAGTTTTGAGAATTTAATTCTCCTAAAACAAAACTAGGGTCTAACCCTAATTGAGAATTTAATTCTCCCAAACTAATTGGAATTTAATTCCTACAGAATCATAATTGGGGTTTAACCCTACTTAAGAATTTAATTCTTTCACAATAGGAATTTAATTCCTCCAAAACAAAATTAGGGTTTAACCCTACAGAGAATTTAATTCTTAAAAAACGACTCGAAAGATCTCCATGCATGCAAAAGAGCCAAGGTCACGTGTCCCCACGTGACCCCTGAAAAGATCCCCAAAAAACAAGAAGGAAAAGGCTTTGAGGCAATGCCTCACGTGCTCTCACGTGACCTCCAAGACAAAGGGAATAAAAGCAAGGGAAATCTAAGCTTTGGGCGCTTTCACGTGTTACCACGTGAGCCCTTAGCAAACATTTTAACAGTCAGCGCATAAATCCCCATCACGTGTCAACACGTGATGCTCAGAATAAAAATGAAAAGTGTTTAACACTTATTCGCAGATTTGAGGATAAAACAAAGGAGATATGGCTCCACATTTATGGCGCCCTCACGTGTCCCCACGTGACCCCTAACAAATCCCTTTAATATCCAATGGATGAATGCCTATCACGTGCCCACACGTGATGGTCAGGAAATAAAAAGTGTTTAACACTTGTTTGCAGAACAAAATAAAGGGGATCTGGCCTCACTTTTTGATGCCATCACGTGTCCACACGTGATCCCTCTTTCTTTAGTGTTTAACACTAATTTGGGGACTATATTTCCAGTGTTTAACACTGATTGTTTCTAGTGTTTAACACTAAATTGAAGATTATATCTCCAGTGTTTAACACTGATTGTCTTTTAGTGTTTAACACTAATTTGAGAGTTCTACCTACAGTGTTTAACACTGTTGTTCTCTAGTGTTTAACACTACTTTTAGCCAAATTGGCTAATTTTCCAGAGGCAAAAGTCCCTCCTCCAAATGAATATCAAAATTGAGGAAATCAAAGACAAAATGTTGTCAGAGCCCCCAAACCTCTGTTTAGCACTGCTAAATGATGATGGGCTGAACCCAGACAAATGTTTAATAGCCCAAAGGGCCAATATTTCAAACATAATTGGACTTATCCCAAACTGGCCATAAGTCCTCAAATCATCTTGAACTGAGCACATCCGCTCTTTCAACCAACTCATTGGTTCAAGGGTACATCTCTGAACTCCTCTGATATTTGTCGTTGTAATCCTTCAACGTCTTCAAAGAGGTGATGGGTCCCGACAGCCATACATTTTATGGACCACTATGTCCTTAAACTGGTATTGGACCACCATGTCCCTAAACTGGTATTGGACCACCATGTCCCTAAACTGGCAATGGACCACTATGTCCCTAAACTGGAATAATAGAGCCTCCAAATGCTCTTTTGTCGGATCTAAACGATCACGTTTAAGTTGATCTTAGCCTTAAATATGGCTAACGTATCTTTAAACCCTCAAACAGACTTTAGTCCCAAATTAGACTATAGATCTCCCAACCAACTCATTGGTTCAAGGTTACATCTCTGAACTCCTCTGATATCTGTCGTTGTAATCCTTCAACAGAGAGGTGATGGGTCCCGACGGCCATACATTAAATGGACCACTATGTCCCTAAACTGGAACAATAGAGCCCCCAAATGCTCTTTTGTCGGATCTAAATGATCCCGTTAAGTTGATCTTAGTCTCAAACTGGACTAACGTATCCTTAACGAACGTTTAAGTTGATCTTAGCCTCAAATACGGCTAACGTATCCTTAAACCAAAACCCCCAAAACCAAATCTAAGAAAATACGGATTTGGACTAATCCACGTCCTACGGGCGACGACATAAATTAGTCTCCGTATACAATCCACGGGCAACCACAAACAAAACAAACATCCACAACACAAAGTGAACATCTAGAGAAGGAGAAAGTTGTTACCGCGATGCGGTAGCGTAATTAACTGCAGGGGCTTACGCCTGCAGGGAAGAGCGTCCCCACAATCAAAACCCCCTCAAGCGAGGGGGAATCTGACGAAGTCTGGTACATCGGACGCATCCGTTTAAACCTTCGATACACGGTGCCATAAATCAACTTGGCATCTTCGGAAAGGTGGACGGATAGCACCAATTAGCATCTGCCCCGAATTTCAGGCAAGAGGTCTCTCGGAGGGGAACAGATTCTGGCATGCCCGGTGGGACCTCTTCGGGACCATGCTCCCACCAATGAGCTTCAATGTCCTGATGATGTTGCAAGAAGCCCCAAAGAAGTCGGTCTTTGATTGACTTACCACTGCCGCGGCCCCTCTCAACGGGTCGCCCAATTCCACTGCCTCAGTTTTCAACAGACTAGGCAGAACGTCTACAAGCCTGCGATACCAGAATGCTTTATCCCGAAGCGGATAGCCATCCCTGCTCCCGTTCCAGGCGAAATCACCAAGGTTGCTTCCCCTACTCGGAAGTCTGCTTTTGACAGGTTGGCCGTCCCCATTCAATGGACGTCGGTCTTTAAAAGGCCGGTACCTGCGAATTCTGACCAACACAAGGGGCATGAGGAGGTCACCCCTATGGCTAAACCAACTCTATCCGCACGACACGCTCGACGTCGCCACTGGCGCCGAGTGAGGAAGGCTGGGGGCAACTCCCCCTCTGGATTTACTCCACCAGCTCTGATGATGGGGATCGAGGCTGCTGTTCTAATCGAGAACAGATTTAAACTGCTCAATAAAGTGCGCAGAAACTCTCCTACTGCATTGTTGAAGAGAACTCCTTCACCTGTAGAGAATGATACAAAAAAGAAGTCGGAGCAACCTCCTCAACGGCTATCCTCTGAAATTTACAAAGTTTGGCGACGTGTCCAAGAGTTAGTGGTCGATCAAGACTATCTCCGCCGACAGAAAAAGATGAAGGTTCAGCAGGAGAGGGACTACTCAAAGTCATAAAAAGTGACAGCCGGATGGGTGCCTGCTGCAATGGCGCCCTCAACGTCGATCACTCAAAAGAAAAGGAGGCCGCAAAAAGCCCCTGTGAGCATGGTGAACCGTAAAAGCGCTGAGCACAAACACCCCAAGTCTGGGGGCATGGTGGTGCACACTGTTTATATGGCTTCCGGAAAGGAGGAAGGCCGTGCTTCAACAGGTCACCGACCGCTTACCCGATTCGTGACAAAAGCCCAGGAGCAGCAACAGAAGCTTCAGGAAATAATGACTGCAATGGCTGCACTCACCGGGCCAAAAGAAAGCTCATAGGCATCATCAGAGCAGCGTCACGAACAAGAGATTGATGCTGACTTCTTACGAAGAGTCCTCGAAAAGAAAGACAAAGAAGTCGCAGAGCAAGCAGCTAACATAAAACAAATGGCGCTCCTCTTCCAAGATATGGTAGGGATGATGTTACAGCCGGACCCTCCAGCTGAAGTCCCTCCGATCGTTATTGGAGATGACGGAGGGGAGACATCTAATTCTCCTCCGGCTCTTTCAGCAGCCAAGGAAGAAACCATTTCCAAGGCCGCACTGGATGACTATATAGCTCAGCAAATACGGGCTCATCAGGCGAATGAAGCGGCCGCGCAAATTTTTAGAACCGGACGACCTTATCCAAGCTGGTATGACCAAATCAGTTACCCTCCAGGATATACGATCCCTAAGTTCCACGTATATAAAGGGACAGGTAATCCACATCAGCATGTCGCTCAATTCAGGGCCTTATGCGGAAACACTGGAGGCGACGACAAATTGCTGCTTCGCCAGTTCGTCGGTAGCTTAGCGGAAACGGCTTTTGAATGGTATTCGGAGCTACCTAACGACTCTGTCAAAACATTTGCGGAGATGGAGCTACTATTTACACAAAGATTCGCGAGTGCTAGTGGACGCACCCCGATAACAGCACTGATTAACGCCAGGATAAGGCCAGGAGAAACGTGGGTCCTGATTGGTAGAGTTTTTGCGTGCTAAATTTATTACCGCAATCAAGACGGTTTCGCTTGTAGCTAGCCGGTTGAGTACGGGTCGTCCGCAGGGAGATGGGAATCTTTTTCTATGTGCTTTAACGAGTTAAGTCCAAATGTCCAGGTTTGTTTTTTGATTAACTATGTGCTAAAATGATATATAAAGAGAGCTTGTTAGGGTTAGGATTAGGTTAGTTTGAGTTAGGAGTCGCTCACTTCTTTCGTTGCCACTCTTAATATCGGTGTTACGGTAATCGGCAACAACGGGGATTAATACGACTAGGAAGGAACTTGCGAGTATAAGCTAGGCTTTCCAACGCTTAAGTTCTTCCTTTTGGTGCTTGTCCGTCCGTTCTTGGCTCTTAGCCTTAATCTCTGGTTAATTCAACCACAACCGGTCTCACTAAGGAATCACCGCTATCATGTAGGATAGGGTGCCGTAGGGAGCGGATTGTGGTTCAATTAACGGGAGTCCGAATTAAGATGTTAGGCAAGAAAAGAGTGAGAGAGATTTCCTTCTCTCAAACTTTCCTTATCCTACCCTAACAAGTGAGAAAACTACTCACCCATTACAAGAAAAAGGAAAATAAAACAAAGGAGGAAGATAGAAAGAAAGAGCTTAGAAGATTACAACTAGCTATTTGAGACCTCACTTTGGCAAGGATCAAGCTTAAGCATCATTGTTGTTTAAGGATAAAGAAAAAGAGAACAAGAAAGAAACAAACAACAAAATAACAACAACTAGATTAGCAAATAAAAAATACAAACCATTATAATTAACAATAAGACAAGCATGGTAACAAAAAGAACTCTTTATTCATCACTTCACTCACAAAAGCTCACTACAAGGTTTTAATGGAGAAGAGATGAGAAGAGGAAGAAGAACAACAACATGTATTCTAAAATCTAAATACAAGAATAAGCACCCTTGGTTTTGGCAAGTTCTGGACTATTTATAGGAAGGGAACTGAAACTCTAGGGCAACTTTCAGGCCATATATGAAATTACCAATCTGCCCCCAAAAGATGATCGTCCACTGAGCCAGTATGGCCGCGGTTCCGCGGCCTAAGCGCGCTCATGCCGCGGAAACGCGGCCGTCTTGATGAGTTAGGTCAAGTTTGTGGCCTTCCCTGGTTTGTAGTCCTCTTTAGTGTGGTATAGTACTTTTGTCAGAAGCTCTTCATATTTCTTCCAGAATTTCAGTAGATCAAAAGGTGATGTGATGTGGATCTTTTGCCATGATTTCCTTGAGCTCCGCGTAGATATGTTGGATCTTGTGTTGACATTGAGCTTTGTGCATGAAAATGACATCGATTTGCCATTTTGTCCCTTAAACTGGTGTGCGGAAACATACAGATAGAAAGCGGAGACCCGTGTTTTATCTGTGGTTGGCAGTAATCCGGAATTTGTCGTGTTTTTCCATGAATTTCACTGTTTAGAGCTGAGAACCTGTATCCTGCAATTGACTAGCAAACACGGCTCAAGAGTACTTACCGATAAGCAATGTGATAAAAATTGGGCGGTATAAAAATGCAAAAATCTGATATGAACAAATACCCCCAAACTTATCATTTGCTCGTCCCGAGCAAAGCCAATTTATTCCCAAAAATTCCTAACCTCACTTTCGCAGGGAACACGATTGCACTGAGCATGTGCAACAAGCCGTTAAACCTCTAGGTGTCCCTAGTAAGAGGAGTGTTGTCTCCTGAGGGTTTTCAGCGGATACTACCCACAAAATCCGGTCAAGCTAGTTTTGCAAAATAACTATGATTCAAACCCTAAAGTTTTGTTTCAGAAAATAACAATTCTATTATCCTAAGTCTAGACTATCGAACCTTTATTTTTCACACCTCGCTTCTTATTTAACTTAAGATTTTATATGTCTTTACGTGCAGTGCAAATAGTGTCGTTAAGTTCCAGAAGGATCGATTAAAGTCATCATGTCACACAATAAAGCCCAGATAAAATTTTTAAAAGGATCACATAAGTTTTATAAAGAGTTAAGAATTTTTCAAGTTTCGTTTTCCAGTAAAGTTTCAACTTCAGAATTTCAATCTTCCCTAACAGGAAACTAGGTCTTATTTTTCACTCCACCTTTTTCTTGTTTTCATTTTATACACACCTCTGTGAACGTGCAATAGTCTTTATCATAGAATAAAACCTTCATATCTCCGCTAGAAATATTTTTTATAAAAACCTGTCTTTTGTCAAGATTATTCTCACACAAAGAACCGTTAGGAATTTTAACTTGGAGAGAATACTTGCTTGACTTTGTTTTAATCTGGACTTTCTAGGCTTCTTAACGAGCTTTGGGCCAATGCACCCAAACCAGTTAGTTTTAGGGCATTAAGTGTAGAGACACCCCAGCGGACTTAATTACTCAAGTTACCTAGGTCCAAAAACAAAAGACAATTTAGCGTGAAAATCATGATGATTCAATACGAACGGAGATATAACCGGCAGTTCAATTATTTATTTTTTTTGGATAAAAGACGTGTTTAGTGGGTTCGGTGTGTAATCATTCCAATCAAGTTCCAGATGGGTTATTTTTCAGACTTAGTTCCAATTAAGGTATCAATAACATTCCTTCATATTCACTTCACTTCATAAACTATTCTTGATATTACTTATTTCAGAACAAACATATTTGATCCTCAGAAAATCATTTATCTATTTAAAAGTTTTTAGACATAATAGACTTGTCATCTAATTTCCAAAACTCACGACACGTGTAGTGTGATGTAAAGATGTATATCAGCTATAGTTAACTTCAAAGGAGAGTTATCTTTCAGGTTTTCAAAATCTAAAAAATAAGATTTAGTTATTCTTATCTTATCAAACAAAACCGTCGAAATGTTGAATCAGAGTTCTCCCACTAGCTAACTTGACAGAAATATTTTTATGTTTTTAGAAAATTTTCTGATTTTTATGGATTTTATGGATTTTAATATGTAGATGCAAAATATACATATGAATGCGAATGTTAGAAATGCGTACCGAGCGTACCCCCAAACTTAAACTGGACAGTGTCCTCACTGTCATTGCATGAAGAGATCATTGAAGGGTCAAAATTGTCGGTAAGATATACACAATTTTTTTTTTGTTTTTAAAGAAAAGAAAAATAGTAAAAAAGGAAAAGAATATCTACAAATATATACAAAAAGGTATATACATACCCCCAAACTTATTTGGAACAGTGTCCATTGTTCTTGGCTGGATAACCGAAGTTTGGTGGTAGGCAGAGGAAGATTATGCAGGGTAAACCGGCTCCTGTAAGACCAGGAGCTCCTCTGTTGGTTCGGCGCTAAGGTACGGTTTTAGTCGGTGTCCGTTTCCTTTGAAAAATGAACCGTCCTTTAGATTCTCCAAATCCACAGCGCCATGCGGATACACATTTCGCACAAAGTATGGCCATTTCCAGCGAGATCTGAGCTTACCTGGATGGAAATGTAGCCGAGTGTCGTAAAGCGGCACCTGTTGACCAGGTGTGAAAGTTTTGCGCAATAGGTGTTTATTGTGAAACACCTTCGTTCGGTTCTTAATGACAACCGCGTTTTCGTAAGCCTCATCCCTAAGCTCGCTCAATTCGTTCAACTGCAGCTTCCGATGGCTGCCCGCATCTTCGAGAGACAGATTCAGTTCTTTTATCGCCCAAAATGCACGATGCTCTATTTCGACAGGGAGGTGGCAAGCCTTTCCGTACACAAGCCGATAGGAAGACATGCCAAGATCGGTCTTATAAGCCGTTCGAAATGCCCAAAGGGCATCAGTGAGTTTCAGCGACCAATCCTTACGGTTCTTGGAAACCGTCTTCTCCAGTATCTGCTTGATTTGCCGATTTGAAACTTCGGCTTGCCCACAGGTTTGGGGGTGGTAGGGCGTAGATAGCTTATGATTAATGGAATATTTCCGCATTAAGACCTCGAAAGTCTTATTGCAGAAATGAGTTCCATTGTCGCTAATGATCGCTCGGGGTGCCCAAACCGGGAGAAAATGTTTTCTTTAAGAAACCTAACGACAACCTTGTTGTCGTTAGTCCGGCTGGGCATAGCCTCGACCCACTTAGAGACGTAATCAACAGCGAGAAGGATGTACAAGTTCCCAAAAGAGCTGGGAAACGGCCCCATGAAATCTATCCCCCAAACGTCGAAGATCTCCACAACCAAGATTGGTTGGAGCGGCATCTCGTTCCTCCTGGATATCCGGCCCAAGTGTTGGCACCGGGAGCAAGTCCTGCAGTAGTCATGAGCGTCTTTGAGGAGTTGTGGCCAGTAGAAACCACACTGCAAGATCTTCTCAGCTGTCTTTCTGGGGCCAAAATGCCCGCCACATGCTTGATCGTGGCAAAATGACAGCACACTCTTGAATTCATCGTCAGGGACACACCGACGAATAATCTGGTCGGGACAGTACTTGAACAGATAGGGTTCGTCCCAGTAAAAGTGTTTTACTTGGGATAAGAATCGAAGTCTGTCCTGACTTGACCATTCAGTCGGTAGTAATCCTGTGGCCAAATAATTCACAATATCTGCGAACCAAGGCTCGCGAGATACTGTCAAGAGCTGTTCATCCGGAAAAATGTCATTGATAGGAATTTGAAGCGACGACGAAGAAGGAAGTCGTGGGAGATGGTCGGCGACTACGTTTTCACATCCTCTTTTGTCCTTGATGACAATGTCAAACTCTTGAAGCAAGAGAATCCAACGTATCGGCCGAGATTTTGCATCTTTCTTCGCAAAAAGATGGCGCAGAGCAGAATGGTCTGTGTAGACAATGACTGGAGAGCCGATGAGGTAGGGCCTGAACTTTTCTAAAGAAAATACAACAGCCAAGAATTCCTTCTCAGTTGTTGTATAATTAAGTTGGGTGTCGTTCAGGGTTCGGCTAGCATAATAGATTACGTGCGGCATCTTGTTGATGTGTTGTCCAAGGACAGCACCAATGGCAAAGTCGGATGCATCGCACATAATCTCAAATGGGTGCGTCCAGTCAGGTGAAGAAAGAACGGGAGCAGAAGTGAGTGAGCTTTTTAATGACTCGAACGCAGTCACACAGCTCGAGTTGAAGTTGAATGGCGTGTCCTTGGCCAGCAAAAGAGTCAAGGGCCTAGCAATCTTGCTAAAGTCCTTGATGAACCGTCTATAGAAACCGGCATGGCCAAGGAAGGCCTGGATGTCTCTGACGCATCTGGGAGGAGGGAGATTGGAAATGACCTCAATCTTTGCTTTGTCAACCTCTATGCCATTTTGCGAAATGATATGTCCTAAGACAATACCTTCGCGCACCATGAAGTGGCACTTCTCCCAATTCAAAGTGAGGTTCTTGTCCTTACATCGGGTAAGGACAGCGTCGAGATGCAGCAAACACTCGTTAAAGGAATCGCCGAAGATGGAGAAATCGTCCATGAAGATCTCCAGGAATTTTTCCACCATGTCTGAGAAGATTCCCATCATACACCGCTGGAAGGTAGCGGGCGCATTGCATAACCCAAAGGGCATGCGACGATATGCAAACGTGCCGAAAGGACAAGTGAATGTGGTCTTGTCCTGGTCTTTTTCGGCGATGGGAATCTGATTATAGCCGGAGTAGCCATTAAGAAAGAAGTAGTACTCATGTCCGGCCAATCGTTTAAGCATTTGGTCAATGAAAAGTAGCGGAAAGTGGTCCTTCCGCGTTGCGGCGTTGAGTTTTCTGTAATCGATGCATACTCGCCACCCAGTTTGGGTGCGAGTAGGGATTAACTCGTTCTCCTCGTTAGTGATGACCGTTATGCCTGATTTCTTGGGGACAACGTGAATGGGGCTAACCCACTGGCTATCAGAGATAGGGTAAATGATACCACTATCCAGACACTTTACGATTTCCTTTTTCACAGCCTCCTTCATGACTGGGTTGAGTCGCCTTTGTGGATCCCTGGCTGGTTTGGCATCATCCATCAGATGAATGTGATGTTCAATAATCAGGGGACTAATCCCCTTGATGTCCGCCATGGACCAGCCAAAAGCTTGCCTATTGCTGTGCAAGACCGCAAGAAGGGCTTTCTCTTGCTCTGGAGCTAGAGAAGCCGAGATGATAACAGGGAGGGTCTCGTTCTCACCCAAGTAAGCGTACTTAAGGTGAGACGGCAAAGGCTTGAGTTCGAGCGTTGGAGGTGAAACGATTGAAGGCAAGATTGGTGAAAAGGTCTCGAACTCAAAGGATTCCAGCAAAGGTTCAAAACGAGTGTAAGCGACCGAGTTGGATGGTTCAGGTAACTCATCAGGAAATTTGAAGGATTCAAACTCGGGTGGTGAGTGGCGGACGATGCTACCACATTGAGGCTGTTGTTGGAGTCGTTCGAGAAAGTGAAACACTCGTAGTCATTGTCGGGCGCAGAAACAGCAGCAGGTTCGAAGAGGAACGCACTAGTGGCGTTAAGGTTATCGTGATCGAACAAAAACTCCTCGAATTCACACTCTTCTGGGGTGATCTCCTGGATTGAGCAAACGTCTAGTATATGAGCATTAGGTTCGGTGGGCTGATTCCCCAACCTAAAAATGTTGAGTTCAATTGTCATGTTTCCAAAAGATAGGTTCATCAAACCATTGCGACAATTGATCACAGTATTTGAGGTTGCAAGGAATGGGCGACCGAGTATCACCGGAATTTGATTCCGGGGGTTAGCTACAGGCCGTGTGTCTAATACAATGAAGTCAACGGGGAATATGAAGTCCTCAACCTTGATTAACACATCCTCTAGCTCACCCCTAGGATGGGTGATTGATCGGTCGGCCATTTGGAGAGTACAGTGTGTGGGTTTCAGCTCTCCTACACCTAATTGCTCATATACTGAGTACGGAAGCAGGTTAACACTAACACCAAGATCTAATAGTGCGCGGTTGATGTTCTTATCCCCAATGGTAATAGAAATCGTAGGACAGCCAGGGTCCTTCCGTTTTTGAGGTAAAGATTGGGTAAGAGCATCACTCACAATACTAGCCAAGAAAACTTTCTTGGGTACCTGAGATTTCCTCTTTTTCGTGCACAAGTCCTTTAAGATTTTCGCGTAGGACGGGACTTGTTGGACAACATCTAAAAGGGGAATGTTGATGTTAACCTGCTTAAACAACTCCAGAATCTTCTCTATTTGTGGATTTTGTTTATTGGACCTCAACCGGTTTGGAAATGGAACGTTTTTAAAATTGGTTGAGTCCAATGCTTGTAGAGGAGATTATGGAGTTGGAACGGATCCCAGAGTTGGTGTTTTCGTGGAGTGAGAAGTGGGTCCGTTCAGAGCAGAAGAAGAAGAAGAGCCTTTTGAAGAATGGAGAATAGGCTCAGAAGACGAAGAAGAAGAAGAAGCGGCCGGGGTGTCATCGTCGATCCGTGTGCCAATATTGTTTTGCAGCATCCTTCCCGATCTCAATGTAGTCACGACACTCACATTATGGTTCTGTTGTTCAAGAGCAACATGTACATTATGTGGGTGACCGGGATTTGGGAGTGGTTGAGATGGAAGCTTCCCCTTTTCTCGCTCGCTTAACTCCGCATTCAGCTGTGCAATCTGGGCTTCGATGGTCTTGATGCTTTGCCCGTGTGCAGCAGTGTGTTGCACCAAAGACTGAATAGACGACTGGATGTTTGCGGTGGATTGTGTCGATTGTTTAACGAATGCCTCCAGACTTCGTTCTAGCGAGGAAACCTTATCGTTGTTTGACGGAACAAAGTTGTTTTGTGGAAAAGAATTGTTGGGTGCAAAGTTGTTCGTCTGATTTTGAAAAGGTTGGGGTTGGAAGGGCTGCTGAAATTGATGTTGAGTTTGTTGTTGCGCTTGTTGTTGCGGAGGAGGGGGCCTCTGGAAATTGTTGCCTTGGAATTGATGCTAATTCTGATTCCAGGCGAAATTGGGGTAGTTCCTCCAACCAGGATTGTAGGTGGAAGAGTATGGATCATTTCTCGGTCTTTGCTGAAATGCAGCATTAACCTGATCCTGTCCTTGAGATGGTGGATTGTAAGGACACTCTTCGGTTAAGTGAGAAGGATCGGAACAACAAGCACAAATGGTACGAAGGGGGGAGAATAGGGGCAGGAGATGAAAATTTGCTCTCTATCGCTTCAAGTTTTCTCGTTATTGCAGCCATTTCAGCTTTCATCGCAATAGAGACATCAAGTTGGTGAATTCCTACCCTAGACTGACCAGTAGAAGTGGAGGAGGAAGAAGAAGAAGTTGGCCTGGTGCTCTCCCATTGAAGCGTTTGTTCCGCAAGGTCATCGAAGAATTGCCACGCTTCCTCGTCAGATTTCGATAAGAAGTGGCCCTGACAAATGGTTTCCAACAACTGCTTGGTTGCTGGGTTCAGGCCCTCGTATAAGGTTTGGCAAAGTTGCCATTTCTCGATACCATGGTGAGGGCACTGAACAAGAAGGTCTTTATACCGGTCAAAGCACTTCCAGAAGGGTTCAGTAGGAAGCTGAGAGAATTGGTTGATTTTGTTACGGATCCTTGCGGTTTTATGATTCGGATAGAATTTCTTGAGAAACGCTTTCACAGACTCGTCCCAACTGGTTATGGAGTGGGAAGCGGTGCTATACAACCATTTTTCAGCAAGATCGCACAAAGTGAACGGAATGACCCGTAGTCGTATAGCATCGTCCGAAAGCTGGGTAGTTTTCATCATGGCACAAACATTTTGAAACTTGTTGATGAAGATATAGGCATCTTCAGATTCAAGCCCATGAAATTTCGGAAGCATGTTAATGAAGTGGGGCTTAATTTCAAAATTATCCCCATTGGCCGGTGGAAGGGAAAGACAGGTGGGGAGTGCAGAACGGGTGGGATAGAAACGATCCTGAAGCGCGATTCGCTGTGGCGCTACAACAGGCGGTGGTGGTGGGTTATTCGCATCCATAGGAGGTGGAATCAATCCCGGGGGAGTCAAAGAGATGTTTGGATTAAATCCTGACATCACGGAAGAAGAGGTTGGTGATGGTGAAGGTGAGGATGTATGAACAGAATTCCGGTCAACGTCGGAGTTGGCCGGCAAAGGTAAGGGTGAAAGAGACGTGGACGGAGTTTCGACGTCTGAGTCGATCGCGTAGTCGGTAGCGACTAACGTAACGCGGACTAGACGGGCGCTAGTGTCCCGAGTCCAAGCAGACATACACTAAACGAGTTTAGTGTAGTCAAAGCGGAGAAGGTGAGGGTAAGAAAACGTCAATGGAGAAATATGATAGGAGGTGGTTGAAAAAAATGGATTCTGGCGACAAAGGGCAAGTTTTTATAAAAGTTTTTGGTTTTTTGTGTTTTTTTAGAAAGAGCTTTACAGAAATATGTACGGACATACGGCTTCAAGCAATCACAAACAAGATATGCACAATCACACCTAGATCTAGGGTCACCTAAGTCAGCTAGACAGCTCCTAACTATTCCAAAAGGCTAGAAATAGGACCTCAAACCGCCTCTTCTCCGCCAATTGCGGCCATGTAAGTGCCAGGTAAGTGGGAGGCTCCCCACTACGTAAGTAGTGGTCCTAATTAAGTAACCACTTGCCTTGGACACACTTGCCTAGACACCGCAAAGTCAGGATAGGATAAACGATCGATGCTTGTAACTAGTCCTCTGTCCTATTGAGCGCGAAGTCCTTAGGGCTGAGTCTAGTATTTTTTTAATTAAACAATGGTCAATGCATATGCTTTTTGTGATTTTTGGGGTCCTGGGAAGGGTGATGAAATCCCCACCCAATCTGGATTGGTTTCAAGCCCCTTAAAGTCCGTATTAATATATGCAAAGCAGTAACAATCAACTGCAATCAATTTTTTTATTTTTTAGCGCGGCGCAAAGAATCCTGCACAAAAACAATTTATTGGAAGGGGGAAGAGAATTTGCGCAAAGAATGCTGCAGAAAACACAGTTCAGTGGAGTTCAGAGGAGTGGGGAAGAGGATAGAAGAACTTACCACAAAATTGGGATTCTGAAGGCCTCAAACCGCCGCGGTTCCGCGGCCTAAGCGCGCTTATGCCGCGGTTCTGCGGCTTGAAGGGTGACTTGGAGCTTCATTTTGCTTGTAGGTGCTGACTTGGCTGTCCACTTCTTGTCCGGTGGTCCTGAATCTTGATTTGCTTACTGGATCTGCTCCAGAATTTTACAGTAGACCGTTGGCTCCGTCTTAATCCATCGCGGTGTGGCCGCGAGATATGGGTCTAACTTCCCACGTCTTTGGCACTGAACTCGACCATCTTTTTTATCCTGCACACTTGCACAAAAACTAATCAAAAATAACAAGATGATTTTTTACAATGTATATTTTTTTTGTTTTGTTTTTCGGTTAGATTTATATTCACAAATTAACCCGAAATTACACAAGGAAATAAACTACCGTCTCCCTGGCAACGACGCCATTTGATTGGTCGAGTTTTTGCGTGCTAAGTTTATTACCACAATCAAGACGGTTTCGCTTGTAGCTAGCCGGTTGAGTACGAGTCGTCCGCAGGGAGATGGGAATCTTTTTCTATGTGCTTTAACTAGTTAAGTCCAAATGTCCAGGTTTGTTTTTTGATTAACTATGTGCTAAAATGATATATAAAGAGAGCTTGTTAGGGTTAGGATTAGGTTAGTTTGAGTTAGGAGTCGCTCACTTCTTTCGTTGCCACTCTTAATATCGGTGTTACGGTAATCGGCAACAACGGGGATTAGCACGACTATGAAGGAACTTGCGAGTATAAGCTAGGCTTTCCAACGCTTAAGTTCTTCCTTTTGGTGCTTGTCCGTCCGTTCTTGGCTCTTAGCCTTAACCTCTGGTTAATTCAACCACAACCGGTCTCACTAAGGAATCACCGCTATCATGTAGGATAGGGTGCCGTAGGGAGCGGATTGTGGTTCAATTAACGGGAGTCCGAATTAAGATGTTGGGCAAGAAAAGAGTGAGAGAGATTTCCTTCTCTCAAACTTTCCTTATCCTACCCTAACAAGTGAGAAAACTACTCACCCATTACAAGAAAAAGGAAAATGAAACAAATGAGGAAGATAGAAAGAAAGAGGTTAGAAGATTACAACTAGCTATTTGAGACCTCACTTTGGCAAGGATCAAGCTTAAGCATCATTGTTGTTTAAGGATAAAGAAAAAGAGAACAAGAAAGAAACAAACAACAAATAACAACAAATAGATTAGCAAATGAAAAATACAAACCATTATAATTAACAATAAGACAAGCATGGAACAAAAAGAACTCTTTATTCATCACTTCACTCACAAAAGCTCACTACAAGGTTTTAATGGAGAAGAGATGAGAAGAGGAAGAAGAACAACAACATGTTTTCTAAAATCTAAATACAAGAATAAGAACCCTTGGCTTTGGCAAGTTCTGGACTATTTATAGGAAGGGAACTGAAACTCTAGGGCAACTTTCAGGCCATATATGAAATTACCAATCTGCCCCCAAAAGATGATCGTCCACTGAGCCAGTATGGCCGCGGTTCCGTGGCCTAAGCGCGCTCATGCCGCGGAACCGCGACCGTCTTGATGAGTTAGGTCACAAGATTTTGTTGCCTTCCCTGGTTTGTAGTCCTCTTCAGTGTGGTATAGTACTTTTCTCAGAAGCTCTTCATATTTCTTCCAGAATTTCAGTAGATCAAAAGGTGATGTGATGTGGATTTTTTTCCATGATTTCCTTGAGCTCCGCGTAGATATGTTGGATTTTGTGTTGACATTGAGCTTTGTGCATGAAAATGACATCGATTTGCCATTTTGTCCCTTAAACTGGTGTGCGGCAACATACGGATAGAGAGCGGAGACCCGTGTTTTATCTGTGGTTGGCAATAATCCGGAATTTGTCGTGTTTTCCCATGAATTTCACTGTTTAGAGATGAGAACATGTATCCTGCAATTGACTAGCAAACACGGCTCAAGAGTACCTACCGATAAGCAATGTGATAAAAATTGGGCGGTATAAAAATGCAAAAATCTGATATGAACAGGTCCAATACGCAACACGATGGCGAAACCTATGGTCGAAATGTGAACAACACATAGAAGAGGCACCTGCGGTAGGCATGTTCGTGGGAACCCTCGATCCGCAGGCGACCATATCCCAATTCATAATTTTCTTCAGGCCGACAGCCTTCCAGGCCTTGATTGACAAGTTAGCCCAAATGGACCAGATGGGCCATGGACCGTCTCCTCCAAAACCAGACTCTCGAAAAGAGAAGGGGAAAGGAAAAGTGACCGTCGTCGCTGTAGGGTTCCTAGGCACTCTAGTGAAGTCTCACAAGTGATCAAACACGCAAATTTCTAAAAATTACGGTGCCGAGAAAACCTAGAACGGATCGTTAACTAGATATTTAGGCGAAATAAGCAAGTAAATGGAAATGTATCTAAAGGAAAGGGGCTACAACCTTTGTAGATCCGGTCCACCACTTCCTAAGCTCCACGATGATCTCCCTCCGCTGTCCAAATCGAACTCACGACTCTAGCATTGGCATCATCGAAGAATGGGCGGGCTTGATCGTCTGTTCGATGCCGAAGATGATCTACGTCGAAGCATCACAAGAACAAGCTCCAACTTCACCAAGCTTTGAAAACTTGTGAAGTAAACACCCTATACAACTTGGCAAGAGGTAGAGGATGAAGAAATAGGAAGTGGGTAGACTTTATATTTGGATTTCTCACTCAATTTCACTAGTTGCCATTGATGGCCACTAGCTTTCTTCATGTTGAAGAAGATGAAGAAGAAGAAGATATGATAAGATTGAATAAAAAATGAATAAGAATTAAATCTTATCATACTTCTAACCTTAGTTAAGTGTAGAGAAAAGACCATGGTTAATGGAATGGTTAGGATTAAGGATAAGAACAAAAAAAAAAGGAGACTAAGTCAAAAATTCTTGAATGTTCAACTAGCAAACAAAAAATGCAACCATTTCATCATTTATCTTTTCCAAAATAAAAAGATAAATAAAGAAATAGATAAAGAAGTAAATGACTAAACAAAACCCTAATCATTAGTATAAACCATGGTTTGATTCTTTACACTTAACCAAGTAAGCATGTATCATCAAACATGATACAAACATGTGCACAAAAGTATATCACATATACAACTTGCACAATTCAAGTGAGAAAGTCCATTTAAAGTGAACCAATACTAGTCAACGTAAATTAATATATCAAATATATAAATATGCACTAAATCATTAAATCAACACTTGATTCAATGATCCGGTTATATCGCATATAACCGGCTAGTATCCAATGTATCGGCTTATCGAATCAATCCTTGATTCGATAACTAGGTTATATCGCATACAACCATTCGACACATTCATCGCGAGAATGAAACACGGTATCATATACACGCATTATTCTCGGTCCCGCACATATCTCATATGCGCTCCTATTTCGTTTCGCTTGAGCCAGGAAACCTCTGTGTAGGACTCTAAAGACTCGTCAATACGCCGGCAGCAGATGATGATCATATCAAACACCCACAAGCCGCAAGCGGTCTGCTAAACGTAACGGCCACCCGGGTATTGAGCGATCAGAAGATCGACGAGCAAGCCCGCTCACACTCCTGTGAATCCAACCAGTAACACTTACCGTATAGTCCGGTCTGTTCGTCTGATATGTCGCATATCTCGCCTAGGGGTGGTAAACGTCAGACCCCAATAGCTCGATAAGTCATGCCGACGTAAGGTCCATAACATTCGTGAAACTACTGATAACTCTTACCAGCATATCACTGCAACCCTGGCCAGGGATTTCCTGTTATGGCCAGTCGAGCATAGCACAACATCAACCCCCAATACCGGGAGAGACGAATCCCCTCCTATCGCTCATTGCCTCCATGTGAATCGGGACTGTACCCAAAAACCACCTGTTTGCACAACTCAGTAGAGCCGTGGTAGGGTGGAAATCAAAGCACAGTGGGAGACTCACAAGACTCTATGACGATCTGGGGTCAACAGACTAAGCTGTACCAGTGTCACCAGAGAACTGCCATTTGACGTGAGGTATAATACCATCTGGGAGTTCTCGGCGAGTCCGTTCAGTGTACCCAGTCTCCACTGAGCACCCGTATACCATCTTCGATGTCAAACACCAATGGATATGGGATCATCCATCGCCCATCGCATGGGTCGAGAAGATATACGCTAGTCTACACTGGAATATCGATGCCCCGTCTCGATATTCCCTCGACTAGGAACAATGAAGGATGTACTCATTGACTACCCAGGCCCCACTAGTATGATCTGCATCATAGTCCTGGAAGTCGAGTACACATCCTAAGGGCTTTATCAACATGTAATCAGAGAGACAGAAAGTATACATGTTAAGATAAAGAACAACCAGATAGCGTACTATCATGTCGAGCAAGAAAGTCCTACCTATATATGTCCCAGCATCCACTACAATATACATCCAATGTACAGTAATGGCCTCTAGGGCATACATATAACTAACAATCTCCCACTTGCACTAGGGCCATCTGTAGCAGTGGTCGCAGTATCTAATACTCAACCATCCCATATAAGTCTCTCTCTGGGAAAAAGGCCTTCGTGAGTGGATCCGCCGTGTTGTCCTCTGAGTCTACTCTCCTAACCTCGATCACCCCGGAGATCAACTATCTCCATGATCAGGTGATGCTTCCTCAGAATATATCTGGGTCACTGATGGGACCAGGGTTCCAGGGTCGAAGCCACACTTCCATTGTCATACAATGGCAGGAACCTAGTTCATCTTATGAACCATTATACACCCAAACTGCCTCTTTGGTAGTATCTTTAATAGCGATGTTACCGGCCTTTATCGTCTAGTTTGCCACGGTATCGAGCTTGGAACTCTTCCAACATACCGTCCCTTTACTGAGGGTAAAGACAGTGCCTGTGACTGACATTCAGTCGTCTTTATCACCCTGGAACTCTTCCAGTGATTCTCCCCAGGATCGATTGATACCATCTCACTACATCTAGTGAGAATCCTAGCATCCAATTACATCTATCTCATAGATGAAAACTCAGGATTTAGGAGGTATCACTTTGATCCTATTTGGAGAATCCTTGTGATAATAGGAGATTGATCGATCGTAGTATAGGAAACTCTTTTCCTATCAAGAGTATGTTGTCTACGTACAATACGAAGATGACCACCTTACTCTCTACTACCCTTTTGTATATACAAGGTTCGTCTACCATTTTGATGAAGTCAAACACTTTGACTATCACATCAAAACAGACGTTCCAACTCCGCGATGCCTGCTTCATTATGTAAAGCAACTTGCACACGTTTTCGCTGCTCCCACTGTTTACGAAGACCTCTGGCTGTGTACTTACAGACGTTCTCTTCTAAATCAGTATTTAGAAAAGCAGTCATGGCACCCAACCGCCAGATATCGTAGTCATGGTATGTAGCCGTGGTAAGTAGGATCTGGATAGACTTAAGCATAGCTACTGGAAAAGGGTTTCATCATTATCCACGCCTGGTCGATGACGAAAACCTTTAACAAGTCTAGCTTTGAAAGTCTCAACTTTTCCATCTACACCAAGTAATCTTCTCAAGATTTACTTGCTCCTGATGGGGATTTAACCCTTCAGATATTGCAACCAAAGTCCATACTTTGTTGGTGTATAAGGATTCCATCTCAGATCGCTAAGCATCCAGTCATTCTTACAGAGTCCCTACTCTTGATGGCCTGCTCGAAACTAGTTGGGTCATCATCTCATGATGTAATCCTTGCTCCCACTGTCATCGAGAAACCGAGGTATCTCTCAGGCGGATGAGGAACCCTACTAGATCGGCGGAGAGGCTGAGGTTCGTCGGAAACTATAGAATCCTTTGGTTCTGTCAAATCATCAACTGCAGTTTTGTATAGCTGGAACCTTTCCAGTTCAACAGAACTGATCCTGCCTCGATCTTGTACGGATTTTGCTTTAAACATAGGCCGGACAACCCCAAATCTTAACTCGCTTAAGAGATAGGATCTTCCCACACCATATCTCATATGGAGTGGTAGGCACTGATTTGAATCGAACCCTATTCAATAGGTATGCAACTTCATAAGTGCATAACTCCCAAAAGGAAATAGGTAACTCAGTAATACTCATCATAGAGCACACCATATCTCATATTGTGCAATTGCTCCGCCCTGATACACCGTTGTGCTGTGGTGTATTCAGAGGAGTAGTACGGAGAGAGAATCTCATTCTCCTTTAGAATGGTCCAGGAATGCCATGCACAAGTATTCTCCTCCCTGATCTCATCATAGGACATAATACTTATACCCGGTTATTGGTTCTCTACTTCTAACTTATATTCTGTGAATACCTCAAAAGGTTCGGACTTGTGTTTCAACAGGAACATATGACTGAATCTTGAGAGATTATCAGAGAATATAATGAAGTATAAAGAACCAGTCCTGGCATGTGTAGACAGGAGACTTTACATACATCATCATGTATCAGTCCCAAGAGTTTACTAACTCTTTCTCTGTTTCTAATAAACAGAGCTATGGTCATCTAATCTTTGTGACATGACTGGCAAGTTTCACAAGATGTAAATTCAAACTGATTTAAGCATGCATCTTAAATGTAACTTTAGCCAGTCGGGTCGCATTGATGTGACCTAGTCTACAATGCCTCAAGAAGAATTCGTTCATTTCTGAACTCTTCTTCTTGTGTGTGTTCTGTATACTAGGAACTGTAGTTTGATTTAGAACTTCAATGCTTTTAGATAACGTGCCTGAAGCGATCAACTTTTGAT
Organism: Agapanthus africanus; assembly: GCA_030015575.1. NCBI lineage: Eukaryota > Viridiplantae > Streptophyta > Magnoliopsida > Asparagales > Amaryllidaceae > Agapanthus > Agapanthus africanus. The sequence continues at coordinate 305,217,590 of JASDDO010000004.1, read as the reverse complement.
ATAGGAAATGTTCAAAACATTATCAATACAAAATTATATCCTTTCTTTACTAATAAAGAGACTGATATGATTTTGTATATCAGGTTCGGTATCTAATAACATTTGTTCAGAATCAATGTACTGGTAGTACAGGGTGACAGTGACCAACAGACTTGGCTGCAACACTTGCCCCGGTTTCTGTCTCATGAAACTTATTACCCGTTTTCAGTTTTTCTACCTTTTTGTAGCCCTATGTAACAGCTTACATATCTGGGATCCTGATCCGGTATCATATACCCAGGATGCAGAGGATACTGAGAAACAGTTCTTTATAATGAACACACCCGAAGGAGATGCATCATATGCACTTTCTTCGTTTGGGCGGCATAGGAATTCTGGTATTCCCCTATTTCCTGCTCTGTCTTATAACAATTATAAGTTGGAGCGGGACCAACGTTCCCCAGCTCAGTATAACAAGCGGGTTCGGTCAAAACATCCATATTATTATCTTGATTAAGGCGTGATATGGTCGCTACCTGGAGAGAGAGAGAAGAAAACACTCTGCGTGCGCTCTTGCAAGATCAGATTGGTTATATTTTATCTAATCAGGATGGCTCCCACTGTTTTTATCAAATCTTCCTTCAAACCCTAAAAGGAAAGACTAGCCGGGATTAATTACACTCTACAAGTTCGCCAATCTTTCAGCCAGGCCAGTGTCGGTACTTTGAGGGAGGTTCCCCGTGCTTTCGCTCGGACCTAATTACAGTAAACCTCGTTTTCCCAGAGGCGTAACCCCGTTGACACCTTTCTAGACACCTACTTGATCGGTTAATTGCAAAGTGCAAAACTTTCCCAGGAGTAACAATTACTCACAGTGGGTATCGGGATCCAACTATCATATAGAAGGTATGCAATCTCATTGCAAGTTTCAACACTTGAAACTCCCGATAATGGTTTTTACCCCTAGCACTTATGACCTTAACTATGGTCAACAAATCATAAGTACTAGTCAAGTTCTACCCGTCATTTCGTGATTAATTAGACCCAACCACATGACCCTTAACTAAGGTCAACAAAGTCACGCGACTGTCCTAACTAATCGCATCATATGCGGTGTAGGAAGACATCACTTAGCTACCGTACACTGTGCCTTGACTATGGTCAACAAACACAGCACGAATACTAAGTACTCTACTTCCTAAAATGACGGAGGGTGGCGTATGGTTTTTGTGGAAACCTTTAACGCTTTGAACTTGATCTCGTTGCGGAATCAAATGGTTTTTAAATGGAATGTTTTTGAGGCTTTTCTAGTTTTGCTAAAGGGGTCACTCCCGGTGAAGGGATCGTCGGCCCTTTCCTCGTCGAATGAGGTGCGGGATATATCATATATATCACTGTGCAAAGCGGAAACTATAGAAGCTATCAAAAAAACAAACCGAGTGATGTAGCATCTGCCAGTTATTGCTAAAGGAGTCACTCCCGGTGAAGGGATCTCGGTCCTTTCCTTATCGAATAAGGTGCAGGATGTTCTACAAGGAACACCACGATGCAAAGCAAGAACTGTAGCTACCTGTTTTATTTTGAAATTCGATTCCACAACATCAATTAGGTTTATTTTCTTTCATTAATCTCATTAATGAATATCCCATCATTTAAATTACCTAAACATCACAGATAAATATGACGTACACTTATGCCATCCGCATTCGCCTCGATGTCCCCTCGTGCACCGTTAGGTTAGGTAACTAACGGCAGAGTGGGGCAGGGCTAGCGCGGGTGTAAAACATAAGTAACGTCTATATAATATATCATATATACTATATATAATACTTGTCACAGAACATCATATGATCACATCACAAATAAATCACAGCAGAAGAATCATATGAAATATTGGATATACTAGGACGTCCGTGTTTTCAATACGAGCCAGTATAAAACACGGATTCCACGGTCGTGATGAATAGCCAATCCCACATCCCTAGACCCCTACGAGAGCGGCAAGCAACCCTACCAATTCTAGGGTTAGGAGACCCGGACTCGACTCCTCGAGTTGGTCTCCCACTGGACCCCAGAACCCGGTTACTTGTGCTCCCCTCCTTGGGTCTATCCTAGTGTAGAAAAGTAAATAATATACATCAACGGTGACTACTTCCGCAACCTGGAAGTGCCCCAATAAAAGAATATTACATACAAGTTTTTTTACATGAATGAAAATGAAAAACACTCATCTCACATAAAAACCCCCGGCTATTCAAACACGACGATCCAATATAACATATAAAGCAACACATAACATCACATGTCATCAACGTAAGTAAATATGCGCATCCCAATTGTCGTTGACATATAGCAACGAAACCGGCGATATCACATATTATTCTTACGGCCACAGAAAAGAAAGTGTAAAACTACAACAGTTGGAATCCGCAACCATCTCAGACATCGCATGCCTGACCAAATGAATTACTTAGACATCGCATGCCTAACAATTATAAACCCCGCATTTTAGTCTCAAAATCGAAAACACTTTTCAATATCAAGTCGGGCAATTCAACAGGATTCCCGACATTCTGATCGAATGCTCGTCGCAAACTTCAGTAGACGGCCGCACCCCCGACGCCGTCGACAAAGTGCACCAAGGCGGAACACCGCTACCGCGAGCACCCGAACGGATGCTTTCGGCGACGGGGTTCTCCTACAGTCACTTGGTCGGGGCTATGGAGTGAGGCTGTCTATTAAGTTTACCCGGCGAGTATCCGCGTACGCTACGTGATTGCAACGGACTTTTGATCACATCAAAATTCCGTGGCAACCGATCAAGTGAGACTAAACTGCTATGTTTATAACCTTCATTTAGTTATCTCATAACTTTTTGTGAATTCCAATTATTGTATCACATTCCGGATAAACAGAAAATGCTAAACTTTTCGATCGAACAATCGAACACCCAAGGTTTCCCGATACTACTCAACACATGAAATAAGTCTAACAACATTCAGTTCGTGCCTCAGTACCAACGGTCCAGCCGTAGAAGGGTCAAGCCAACGCCTCACATGTGGCACGCCGTACTGCCCCAAACCCGAAGGTTCAAAGGGCAGTTCAAGACGGTCACATAATCGAGTTAAGGTTTGTTGTCTTCTAGAGGGTCCATCGCGTTACTTGCACTACTTAGAACGTCGTTAAACTACAGAAAAATCCAACACTTGGAATTTCCCCGACAGGGGAAAAGTGGGGTATTTATATCCGGTCGAAATTTTTAACATATTCTAAAAATACCCGGAAAAGCACACCGACAAAATTAGACTGTCCGATCGAATATACAGAGTTCCCAATACAACCCAGAAAATAAAACTCTGGAATAAATATTAAAATATCCCCAGGAAAACCAGCACTAAAAACTAGGAGTTACTGTGAAAACGAATAATGCTGATGTGACTAGTCGGCCGAGGAACCGCCGCACGAGCCATGCTCGTGCCGCGGTTCCTCCGCGGTTTAGAGGAATCGTGCTGCCGAATTTCACAGTGATTCTTAGTATTACCTGCTGATATTTCTGCATATTTTTAATTTCGAAAAAACCACATTTCACAGAAAAGTCCAGAGAGCATTTTCAAAGTCGTGTTTTGGGTCGATCGGACTTCTAACTCCGTCGGGACTTCGCCTAAGGCTCTAGCTAGGCTCTGATACCACTGTAGGGTTCCTAGGCACTCTACTGAAGTCTCACAAGTGATCAAACAAGCAAATTTCTAAAAATTACGGTGCCGATAAAACCTAGAACGGATCGTTAACTAGATATTTAGGCGAAATAAGCAAGTAAATGGAAATGTATCTAAAGGAAAGGGGCTACAACCTTTGTAGATCCGGTCCACCACTTCCTAAGCTCCACGATGATCTCCCTCCGTTGTCCAAATTGAACTCACGACTCTAGCATTGGCATCATCGAAGAATGGGCGGGCTTGATCGTCGGTTCGATGCCGAAGATGATCTACGTCGAAGCATCACAAGAACAAGCTCCAACTTCACCAAGCTTTGAAAACTTGTGAAGTAAACACCCTATACAACTTGGAAAGAGGTAGAGGATGAAGAAATAGGAAGTGGGTAGACTTTATATTTGGATTTCTCACTCAATTTCACTAGTTGCCATTGATGGCCACTAGCTTTCTTCATGTTGAAGAAGATGAAGAAGAAGAAGATATGATAAGATTGAATAAAAAATGAATATGAATTAAATCTTATCATACTTCTAACCTTAGTTAAGTGTAGAGAAAAGACCATGGTTAATGGAATGGTTAGGGTTAAGGATAAGAACAAAAAAAAAGGAGACTAAGTCAAAAATTCTTGAATGTTCAACTAGCAAACAAAAAATGCAACCATTTCATCATTTATCTTTTCCAAAATAAAAAGATAAATAAAGAAATAGATAAAGAAGTAAATGACTAAACAAAACCCTAATCATTAGTATAAACCATGGTTTGATTCTTTACACTTAACCAAGTAAGCATGTATCATCAAACATGATACAAACATGTGCACAAAAGTATATCACATATACAACTTGCACAATTCAAGTGAGAAAGTCCATTTAAAGTGAACCAATACTAGTCAACGTAAATTAATATATCAAATATATAAATATGCACTAAATCATTAAATCAACACTTGATTCAATGATCCGGTTATATCGCATATAACCGGCTGGTATCCAATGTATCGGCTTATCGAATCAATCCTTGATTCGATAACTAGGTTATATCGCATACAACCATTCGACACATTCATCGCGAGAATGAAACACGGTATCATATACACGCATTATTCTCGGTCCCGCACATATCTCATATGCGCTCCTATTTCGTTTCGCTTGAGCCAGGAAACCTCTGTGTAGGACTCTAAAGACTCGTCAATACGCCGGCAGCAGATGATGATCATATCAAACACCCACAAGCCGCAAGCGGTCTGCTAAACGTAACGGCCACCCGGGTATTGAGCGATCAGAAGATCGACGAGCAAGCCCGCTCACACTCCTGTGAATCCAACCAGTAACACTTACCGTATAGTCCGGTCTGTTCGTCTGATATGTCGCATATCTCGCCTAGGGGTGGTAAACGTCAGACCCCAATAGCTCGATAAGTCATGCCGACGTAAGATCCATAACATTCGTGAAACTACTGATAACTCTTACCAGCATATCACTGCAACCCTGGCCAGGGATTTCCTGTTATGGCCAGTCGAGCATAGCACAACATCAACCCCCAATACCGGGAGAGACGAATCCCCTCCTATTGCTCATTGCCTCCATGTGAATCGGGACTGTACCCAAAAACCACCTGTTTGCACAACTCAGTAGAGCCGTGGTAGGGTGGAAATCAAAGCACAGTGGGAGACACACAAGACTCTATGACGATCTGGGGTCAACAGACTAAGCTGTACCAGTGTCACCAGAGAACTGCCATTTGACGTGAGGTATAATACCATCTGGGAGTTCTCGGCGAGTCCGTTCAGTGTACCCAGTCTCCACTGAGCACCCGTATACCATCTTCGATGTCAAACACCAATGGATATGGGATCATCCATCGCCCATCGCATGGGTCGAGAAGATATACGCTAGTCTACACTGGAATATCGATGCCCCGTCTCGATATTCCCTCGACTAGGAACAATGAAGGATGTACCCATTGACTACCCAGGCCCCACTAGTATGATCTGCATCATAGTCCTGGAAGTCGAGTACACATCCTAAGGGCTTTATCAACATGTAATCAGAGAGACAGAAAGTATACATGTTAAGATAAAGAACAACCAGATAGCGTACTATCATGTCGAGCAAGAAAGTCCTACCTATATATGTCCCAGCATCCACTACAATATACATCCAATGTACAGTAATGGCCTCTAGGGCATACATATAACTAACAGTCGCCAATGCTCAACAACAACCAAGCAACTCAAAGCCGGTTGTTCGCCAAAATAACGTGCGTCCACGCCCATCTCTCGAGGAGAGACTGGGGCGTCCTTACTCGTTTCCTCAGAATAAAACGAGAAGACTGTTCGAGCTGGCAGTGCACAACAGACTCATCAATCTGCCGAGTCCAAAGCGTCTGTCGCAGCCAGGCGATCTTAATAATCCAAATTATTGCCCTGACCACCAAACGGTAAGTCACCCGATCGAGGATTGTTTCGTCTTTAAGGGATGGATCGACGATCGGTACCTACAAGGCAAGTTCGCGTTGTCTGAAAACTGGAAGGTAAACCCACCACAGCCGCACACTCCAAAGAATACGGACACGATGGGGGCAGCTTGTTCTTTTGTCAAGGACGAAAACAATGGAGAAGACTCATCAGATGAATCCGAAGATTACGTAGCAACTTGTCATGTGATCTCTCACTCATTGGCGGATGATGAAGAGGCTCCTTGCGCTGAGAAACCGAGGGCGGACCCTGAACCAGAAATTCTGCGGCCGTCAGACGAGTTGATCGATGCCTTCCTGAATGAGATTCTTATGAAAGTTAAAGCCAATCAAGAGCGTGAGATGGCCATACTGGAAGGAGCCAAACACCGACTACTAGACCAAAGAGTCGATGCACTTCCGTCAAATCAAAAGTCATCTGCCGCGGATAAAAACAAATTCAAGACGAGGAAAAGGTTCGCTAAAGCCCTATCAGTGGGAATGAAGCTACCACCCTCTGAAGAAAATACTCTCGGTGGAGTAGAGACGTATCATAATTTCTGCTTATATCATCAGAAGATCATACATCCTACCGAAGATTACGACTCCTTTAAGTGTTGGTGGCAAGGGTATGTCGCTCAAAAGCAACACTTCAACAGGACAAAGCGTGAAGCTCATAGACATCAGAAAAATGCAACAGATGAGCGCAAAAGAGCCGCCGCCGACTGTCACATAGCCGACACCAAAGGATTGCAAATTATCATCTTTGGAAGCGACTCTGACGAAGAAGCTGCCTTCAACCCTCTCCTCAAGGAATCCATTTCAAAAATGAAAGAATTGAGGAGTTGCGAGAATGTTCAGCCGTGCAATCGCATGCTACCCGGAAAGAATCTCAGACCCGCAAACAAAGGATCGAGCAAAAAGGATAAAGGGAAGGGAAAAACAGCCCTCGTAGCCAACACTCAACAGCAATCGAGTGGCCCTAGACCGGTTGTTTGCCGAAACAACAAGCGGCAACCCCTCCATGAAAAGTTGAAACGTCCTTACTCGTTTCCTCAAGATAAAACAAGGAGACTGTTCGAGCTGGCAGTGCGCGACAGACTCATCAATCTGCCGAGTCCAAAACGTCCGTTGCGGCCAGGCGATGTTAACGATCTCGATTATTGCCCTTACCACCAAACGGTAGGTCACCTGATCGAGGATTGCTACGTCTTCAAAAACTGGGTTGAAGGTCAATACCAACAAGGAAAGTTCGTTATCTCCGAAAACTGGAAGGTGAGCCCGCCACAACAGCACGCGCCGGGAAAGATGGAGACGCCGGGGGCATCATGCTCATTCATAGGGAAAGCCCCATAGACCGAAAAGTCAGTAAAATAGAGATTCGCCTCGAATACGGCGACAGCGGACCGCAACGTCCTTAAACTAACGGCGGACCGAGACGTCCTTAAACTAACGGCGGACCGAAACGTCCTTAAACTAATGATGGACCGCAACGTCCTAAAACTAGCTGCGGACCGAAACGTCCTTAAACTACTACCGCGGCATCTTCAGGCTGACGAGATAAAAAAAAATGGTATGTCCATAAGCAAAATGGGCATGGATGAAAACCCGAGAGGGCTCCGTGAGTAAAAACAGCAGGGCTACCGGCGAGTGTTCGTGAAAACCCGAGAGGGCGCGACCTCGTTAGAAAAAAGAATATAAAAAAAAGAAAAAAAAAAGAAAAAAAGACGGTATGTCCATAAGAAAAATGGGCACGGATAAAAACCCGAAAGGGCTCCGTGAGTAAAAACAGCAGGGCTACCGGCGAGTGTTTGTGAAAACCCGAAAGGGCGCAACCTCGTTAAAAGACACTTACAGGGTCCTCTCGACCTTATAAGGAGAAACCACCCGCGTGAGATCCTTACGACTCACAAGGGAGCAATACACTTAGGAATCCTCACGATTCCTAAGGAGAAATAACACTTGCGAGATCCTCACGACTCGTAAGGAGAACCCTCTTATGGGACCCTCACGGCTCATAAGATTTGAAAGTCTTAAGTTACAGAGACCTGAACCTGTTCTTAAGAAACCCCCACAACCTTCGATATTTCCCTACAAGCGGCTCAATGCTGACCCTTGTATACAATCCACGGGCGCGAATAAACATTTCCCTAACCAACTCTCACCCGTGACTAGGGATATGTCCATATGGTGTACGACCCTTGTAAGTCCTCTCGACTTATAAGGAGAAAACCCATTAGTAAGATCCTTACGACTTACAGGGGAATATACACTTAGGAATCCTCACGATTCCTAAGGAGAAAACGCACCTACGAGATCCTCATGACTCGTAGGGAGAAATACCTTTATGAGACCCTTACGGCTCATGAAGTTAAAAGCCTTAGTCGACAGAATCCTAACCCTGTTTACTAAGCCACCTTTGTTCGACATCGACAGAGACAAATGATGATTCTCTCCTGGTAATATCCCAGTAGTAGCGATACTGATGCCTAAAACGGTATCAAATTCCAAGTTCTTTTTACGGCAAATGATGATTCGCTCCTGGCAATATTCCAGTCGCAGCGATGCTGATGCGAAGATTGGTATCAGATCCCAAATCCCCCACTGGCGAGAAAAAATCAGCGAGCCAAAAAAATGCATATGAAATAGACGAAATGATGGGGCAACTTACAACAAAATCAGCAAGTAAAAATGTATGCATACAAAAACAGCCGAAATGATTAGGCAACTCGCAATAAAAAGCAGCGAGTAAAAAGAAAAATAGCTGAAATGATTGGGCACCGCGAAAAATAGCCGAAATGATTGGGCAATCGCGATTTTCGCGATATAAAAAGCTGAAATGATAGAGCATTGCGGAAAAAAAAGAATGAATGAAATGAAAGAATGAAACTTTTTGCCCTACATGTGAGATCACATCGATCCCTGTATACAATACAGGGGTACAAACAAAGAGGGAACCATACCTTCCCAACAGGCTCCATCAGAAAGCGAAGCCAAATCTCGACGGTTCATAGACAACCTAGAGACAATCTCGACATTTGTCGCAATATCGCAGACACAATGTCAACAAGCGAAGCAAAGGAAGATCCCTAGCTTCAGGATCTCGACGTCGATATCGACAACTTAGAGATCACCAACGACGTTTCTCCTCACTCCAACCAAACGCAGACGTGACGTCAATAATCGACCTCAGAGTCGCAACGAAATGGAGCCATGGCAAAGTCCCTAGTTCCAAATCTCAATGGCTAAATCTACAGCCTGGAGACCAACAACGGTGTGCATCCTCATTCCAGCAGGACATAGATGCTATACCATCAAACGGAGCCATGGCAAAGTCCATAGTTCCAAATCTCAATGGCCACATCTACAGCCTGGAGACCAACAACGGTGGGCCTCCTCATTCCAACAGGACATAGATGCTACACCATCAAACGGAGCCACGTCATAGTCCTTAGTTCCAAATCTCGACGGTGCACAGACAACCTAGAGACCATCTCAGCATTCGTCTCGATACAGTAGACGCAATGTCAACAACAGCGTTCCTTCGCAGTCCAGCAGGATGCAGATACAACGTCAACAAAAGACCTCACGGTCGAAACAAAGCGGAGCGACGACAAAATCCCAGCTTCACCTCAGCATTCGTCTCGATACAGTAGACGTAATGTCAACAACAACATTCCTTCGCAGTCCAGCAGGATGCAGATACAACGTCAACAAAAGACCCCATGGTCGAAACAAAGCGGAGTGACGACAAAATTCCAGCTCCACCTCAGCATTCGTCTCGTTACAGTATACGCAGTGTCAACAGCGTTCTTCCTCCAACAGGATTCGGACGTGCCAAAACAATGAAGCAAAGGCAAAATTCCTAGCTTCAGGGTATTAACAGTAACTCGTATAAAACCTGAAAGACTACCGGAGATCATCCCTCATGGAGTGGTCACCATCACGACGTTCGTCTCGATACAGCAGACGAGATGTCACTACAGCGTTCTTCCTCCAACAGGATTCGGACGCGCCAAAGCAAACGAAGCGAAGGCCAAATTCCTAGCTTCAGGGTCTTGAAGGCAACTCATATAAAACCTGAAAGACTATCGGAGATCATCCCACATCAGCGCGGAGTGGTCACCACCTCGACATTCGTCTCGATACAGCAGACGAGATGTCACTAGAGCGCCTTCCTCCAACAGGATTCGGACGCGACAAAGCAAACGAAACGAAGGCCAAATTCCTAGCTTCAGGGTCTTGAAGGCAACTTATATAAAACCTGAAAGACTATCGAAGATCATCCCACATCAGCGCAGAGTGGTCACCACCTCGACGATCGTCTCGATACAGCAGATGAAATGTCACTACAGCGCCCTTCCTCCAACTGGATTCAGACGCGCCAAAGCAAATGAAGCAAAAAGCCAAATTCCTAGCTTCAGGGTCTTGACGGTAACTCATAAAAAACCTGAAAGACAATCGAAGATCATCTCGCACCAGCACGGAGTGGTCACCACCTCGACGATCGTCTCGATACAGCAGACGAGATGTCACCCCAGCGTTCTTCCTCCAGCAGGGTTCAGACGCGACACTCAAACAAATGGAGCCACGACAAAATTCCCAGTTCCAAGCCTCGACGGTTCACCAACAACCTAGAGACAACCGCGACATTTGTCTCGATAGAGCAGACGCAGTGCCAGCAAACGAAGCAAAGGCCAAATTCCTAGCTTCAGGGTCTTGAAGGCAACTCATATAAAGCCTGAAAGATTATCGGAGATCATCCCACACCAGCGCGGAGTGGTTATGACTCATCCGGGCTCTCCAAAATGAGCCTAATCTCAAGTAAAAAGCGGCATGGCAAATTCCTAACGCTTGCTCTTCCGACGGTCAAACTGCCAAGGAAGATTGCTTGAAGACGTCTTGTCCAGCCCCCGAAAGGATCAAAGACACGGCAGTCGCAGGGCTACTCGAACAACACGATTGCCTATCGAGGAATATATCAGCTGATGCGACGGTACGACGGCCAAAACCCTAAGTACCACAGACCCTAACGGACTTCTGTCGTAAAGAGCAGAGGTTAACTGTGACGTTAGGATATTCTTGCGAGAAATGCTCGATTCGTGAGGAAATTGATGTCTTTGCGAGAACTGCTCGATTCGTCTCGACTCGTGAGGAAAAGCCTTAGGCAACAGGGATTAAGAAACCTGTTTCCTAAGCACTGGGACCCTACAAGTCGGCCCAAAATGGTCTCTTGCATACTATCCATGGGTCTCACTCTCCAAAGTCGAATCTCGACAAGGAGGGAAACAACCGCTTACGGGTCCTCTCGACTCGTAAGAGGGAAAATTCTCTTATAGGATCCTTACGACTTATAAGAGAAAACGCACTTAGGAATCCTCACGATTCCTAAGGAGAAAATACACCTATGAGATCCTCTCGATCCGTAGGGAGAAAAGTCTTTGTGAGACCCTCACGGCTCATAAAGTTGAAAAGTCTTAGGCTACAAGGACCCTAAACTTGTCTCGTAAGCCCTCAATTCCATAGCTACTCATGAGCATATAAACTACTTCACGCCAGAATAAGACATAAAAAATGGAAGGGCGCGGCTCATGGGGATGAGGGTTTAGAACTATATCCCTTAAGAGTTGAGATTTGAGTCAATGATAAATGACGACGCTTGTGTCCGCTCGTTATCTTCTCGGATCAAGGTTCTGAAAGTGATACACCAATCCGAAACTGGTCATACGCCATGCATAACTCTGCACACTTCACCCACGTACATACTTACGTGGGCAAAGTAGTGGGGGGCATTTGTTCCCGCCAAAAATTTCTGTGCAAAAGAGTCCAAGGTATCAAATGGCAGCGATACACTTAAGGAAATGCGAACCAGTATATTCCGGCCTGTATTTTGATAAACTCCCGAAGGAGGAACTATTAAATTCTGATGGTATCGAAAGCATCTCGAAAAACCCTTCGATTTGATATATTATGGGCTTCATAATTCATCCGGGATCAAAAGTTATGAGCAAATATGCTATGCACTGTTCCCTGATTAAAAATCAGGAATTACCTCAATGAGGTATCACGTGCTCATACGTGATCAATGGTCACGTGTAGACACGTGATGGTTAAAACATCATCGAACAGAGGCGAAAACAAACTGCTGAAAAATAACTCAATTGAGGGTCACGTGCTCCCACGTGACCAATGGTCACGTGCTAGCACGTGACAGGCTTTGAAAGCCTTACAGCTTAAAAGAATTTAATTCTAAAAGTCAGAAAAAATACCTCAACGAGGTATCACGTGCTCACACGTGACCAATGGTCACGTGCTGACACGTGATGGTTAAAACAACAACATAAACAAGCGGCCGTTAAAGAACTCAATTGGGGGTCACGTGCTCACACGTGACCAAGGGTCACGTGTCAGCACGTGACTGGCTTCGAAAGCCTTACAGTTAATAGAATTAAATTCTAAAAGCTTCTAAATCTTTCCAAATGGAAAAAGATTATGGGGACCGTTGGATTAAAGATCCAAGGGTGATTAAATATCACCAATTTATGGAAAAATCTTAGACAAGGAAAGATTTCCCCTAAAATCTCACCGGAAATAACAAACAGAATATCTTTGGATTTAAAATCCAACGGTGAATAAAATTCATTGTGTGATCTAAAGGATCATATTAATTATGAAATCAATTCAAATCTTTCAATGAAAGATTTGCAAAACAAATTGATTCTTTTCTTTCTCCTATAAATAAGAGCCAAGAAGAGAAGTGAGGGGACCTTTTTGGAGAGAAACAGAGAGAGGAGAATTTAATTCTCAAGAGGGAAGAAAAGAAAGAAGAATTTAATTCTCGACAAAGAAAACCCTAGGTGAGAAAAGGAAAAAGATCAACTTCAAACAGAGAATTTAATTCTCAAAATCTAAGAGTTTAACTCTTCTGCAAATAAAGAACTTAGTTCTTCTTCTGGTTGAAGATCTGCACAGAGCACATCTCCCCATAAGTTGAGAATTTAATTCTCATCGGGTCGAGATCCTGCAATGCAGATCCTAAACTTAGAAGGGGAATTGAGTTTTGAGAACTTAATTCTCCTAAAACAAAACTAGGGTCTAACCCTAATTGAGAATTTAATTCTCCCAAACTAATTGGAATTTAATTCCTACAGAATTTTAATTGGGGTTTAACCCTACTTAAGAATTTAATTCTTTCACAATAGGAATTTAATTCCTCCAAAACAAAATTAGGGTTTAACCCTACAGAGAATTTAATTCTTAAAAAAGAGACTCGAAAGATCTCCATGCATGCAAAAGAGCTAAGGTCACGTGTCCCCACGTGACCCCTGAAAAGATCCCCAAAAAACAAGAAGGAAAAGGCTTTGAGGCAATGCCTCACGTGCTCTCACGTGACCTCCAAGACAAAGGGAATAAAAGCAAGGGAAATCTAAGATTTGGGCGCTCTCACGTATTACCACGTGAGCCCTTATCAAACATTTTAACAGTCAGCGCATAAATTCCCATCACGTGTCAACACGTGATGCTCAAAATAAAAATGAAAAGTGTTTAACACTTATTCGCAGATTTGAGGATAAAACAAAGGAGATATGGCTCCACATTTAGGGCGCCCTCACGTGTCCCCACGTGACCCCTAACAAATCCCTTTAATATTCAATGGATGAATGCCTATCACGTGCCCACACGTGATGGCCAGGAAATAAAAAGTGTTTAACACTTGTTTGCAGAACAAAATAAAGGGGATCTGGCCTCACTTTTTGATGCCATCACGTGTCCACACGTGACCCCTCTTTCTTTAGTGTTCAACACTAATTTGGGGACTATATTTTTAGTGTTTAACACTGATTGTTTCTAGTGTTTAACACTAAATTGAAGATTATATCTCTAGTGTTTAACACTGATTGTCTTTTAGTGTTTAACACTAATTTGAGAGTTCTACCTCCAGTGTTTAACACTGTTGTTCTCTAGTATTTAACACTACTTTTAGCTAAATTGGCTAATTTTCTAGAGGCAAAAGTCCCTCTTCCAAATGAATCTCAAAATTGAGAAAATCAATGACAAAATGTCGTCAGAGCCCCCAAACCTCTGTTTAGCACTTCTAAATGATGAGGGGCTGAACCCAGACAAATGTTTAATAGCCCAAAGGGCCAATATTTCAAACATAATTGGACTTAGCCCAAACTGGCCATAAGTCCTCAAATCATCTTGAACTGAGCACATCTGCTCTTTCAACCAACTCATTGGTTCAAGGGTACATCTCTGAACTCCTCTGATATTTGTCGTTGTAATCCTTCAACGTCTTCAGAGAGGTGATGGGTCTCGACAGCCATACATTTTATGGACCACTATGTCCTTAAACTGGTATTGGACCACCATGTCCCTAAACTGGTATTGGATCACCATGTCCCTAAACTGGCAATGGACCACTATGTCCCTAAACTGGAATAATAGAGCCTCCAAATGCTCTTTTGTCGGATCTAAACGATCACGTTTAAGTTGATCTTAGCCTCAAATATGGCTAACGTATCCTTAAACCCTCAAACAGACTTTAGTCCCAAATTGGACTATAGATCTCCCAACCAACTCATTGGTTCAAGGGTACATCTCTGAACTCCTCTGATATCTGTCGTTGTAATCCTTCAACAGAGAGGTGATGGGTCCCGACGGCCATACATTAAATGGACCACTATGTCCCTAAACTGGAACAATAGAGCCCCAAAATGCTCTTTTGTCGGATCTAAATGATCCCGTTAAGTTGATCTTAGTCTCAAACTGGACTAACGTATCCTTAACGAACGTTTAAGTTGATCTTAGCCTCAAATACGGCTAACGTATCCTTAAACCAAAACCCCCAAAACCAAATCTAAGAAAATACGGATTTGGACTAATCCACGTCCTACGGGCGACGACATAAATTAGTTTCCGTATACAATCCACGGGCAACCACAAACAAAACAAACACCCACGACACAAAGTGAACATCTGGAGAAGGAGAAAGTTGTTACCGCGATGCGGTAGCGTAATTAACTGCAGGGGCTTACGCCTACAGGGAAGAGCGTCCCCACAATCAAAACCCTCTTAAGCGAGGGGGAATCTGACGAAGTCTGGTACATCGGACGCATCCGTTTAAACCTTCGATACACGGTGCCATAAATCAACTTTGCATCTTCGGAGAGGTGGACGGATAGCACCAATTAGCATCTGCCCCGAATTTCAGGCAAGACGTCTCTCGTCGCGCTGTCTTTCGGAGGGGAACAACACCCACGACACGAAGTGACCATCTGGAGAAGGAGAAAGTGGTTACCGTGATGCGATAGCGTAATTAACTGAAGGGGCTTGCGCTTGCAGGGAAGAGCATCCCCACAATCAAAAACCCCTCAAATGAGGGGGAATCTGACGAAATCTGCTACATCGGTCGCATCTGTCTAAACCTTCGATATATGGTGCCATAAATCAACTTGGCATCTTCGGAGAGGTGGACGGATAGCATCAATTAGCATCTTCCCCCAGATTCAGGCAAGACGTCGTGTCTTCCCGGTTTCCGGCGGTAAACAGATTCTGGCACGCCCGGTGGGACCTTTTCCTCTTTCCACTCCACACTTCGTGTGTCGTGTTTCCCGAACGAATCGTGGTTTGATATGGTTGGCCTTGGGTTCGAGGTGCTAAGATTTGGTTTTGCTCCCGTGCAGAAAATAGAACATCAATGGCCTCCAACTGCTCCAGCTGCAACTGCAACTCCCGTTCCGCCTCATCTGGAGGTGTAACTTACGGGCCCCAAGCGGCCTCCCTGTTCAAAATGCCAGTGGAGCAAGTAACTCAGGCCACCACTGGACTGTTCTTTGGGACCATGCTCCCACCCATGAACTTCAATGCCCCAATGCCGTTGCAGGAGGCCCGAAAGAAGTCGGTCTTTGATCGACTTACCACCACTACGACCCCTCTCAACGGGTCATCCAGCTCCAACGCCTCAGTCTTTGACAGACTGGGCCAAAGCTCCAACGGGCCTGTGAAGAAGCCCGCGATACCAGAAAATGTTATCTGTCACGACCCGAAATAGCACGTGACTGATCCTTGAATCATATGAAGCCTATAGGACCTCATCTAATTCAAGTGAGCCAAAAGCCCAGAAATCTAAAACCATTTTAAGGAGTAAATAAAGAAAACTAGTTTTTAAGAAGTAAAGAAAACATGTTTTAAAGCAAGGTTTTTAAATAAGTAAGCCGAATATGCATTTTTAAAATCTCTAATCTTTTCTAAAAATTTCGGCAGAGTTTCCTTTGTAAATACTGGCCCCGAACGGGGTACAACATGATAATATATATACAATGATAAAAGGCATCCTCAAGCGGGAGCTAGCTCTTCGTCAATCGACGGTCACAACCACGCAAGCAGTATAATATACAACGCCGAAGGGCGAGGATCAAAACTGAAAAGAAACTCAAAACAGTAAGAAATCCATAATAATACAACGCGCGACTCTAAGGTCGAAAGAATACATAACTGGTTTTTTAAGTCTGAAATAATATACAAGTTTGGTTGAAGGAATTTCTAGATACAACTGAATATAAATAAATGTACAATGGTGGTCACGATGTAAGTGAACCCACCTACCATAGCAATCGTCCGGAAAGGAAAGCAATGTGCCAGCAAAGCCGCAACGAAACCTGTACGGCAAAACCTGCAAGAAACCGTGGCATAACGGGGGTGAGTTGCCAACTCGTGAGTAGAAAACATCACAGAGCAGAAATCGTATGTATGACTAAATCCTAGGTCAAACGATCAGTATTATGTATGTATGTATATATATATATATATATATATATATATCCTCAATATGATAAAGTCTGAAGCATAATAAAAATGCAAGGATAAACATCTAAACATAAGTGTAATCCTACGCTCGTGTCAGTGCCTCAGGTAGCAAATATCGTAAATATGAGGTATGAATGCGGTAAAATGAAAACAGAAGACATCATGAATGAGAAAACTGTTTTCTTAAAATAGTGAGATTTTTGAATAACATTCAAGTATCATCAATGAAAATCATCAGAAAATCGGTGTTAAGCATCGACACAAAATATATATCTCAATATCAAGTAAATCTCATATATCATGTATCCAATATGTATGCAACATTCATGAAGGTACTATATTAGGTACTACTAATACATGAAGCAATAAATGAAAATATGTATATGCAACGGTCATGAAAGGTACTCTATCAGGTACTACTAATACATGAAGCAATGCATATAAAATAAATGTGGGGTAGGGGATATAACATGCCATCCATACATTGGGCACATAGGCCCCTCACATCGACCATATAGGCCCCTCATATCGACCATAAAGGCCCCTCATATCGACCATAAAGGCCCCTCTCATATATAATGAATAAGTAAATTGCATAGATCATCATGATGATATATTATGTAGGTGTATATATATATAAGCGTCCCATACCACTAATATATATATACGATGTGTATACATATATATTTCAGCGTCCCATACCACTGATATATATACGCAGGGGTAAAGCAATCCAGAAAACATCATATGAAACCATATCACAATGCGAAATCCATGAATTATAATATATGCAATGTGAAACAGTAATATGAGCGTGTAACTATGTAAAGGCATATGTGTAAGCATATAGGTATGCAGGTATGCTATATGTCATATGCACAAAGGAATATGAATCAATAACATATAAGCATGCAATGCAATGCGAGCAGTAGAATAAATGGTAAATGAATAATAATGCAGCAATAAAGAAATATACATTCCTATATACGAGTCATACAGTCTTTGGTATTTGAAAGTTGCACGAATCGTGGTGTTTAGAAAATATGGCTACGGTGTTTTTATGAAAAAGTACATCCTTTGAAAATATCCGCAGTACCCCTTGGCCTGTCTTTAAAATACTCACGATTCGTTAGTTTTTGAAATAGGTATGACTCGGGTCTAGTCTAACATCTACAAGGTAACTACTGATCTAACTAATAAGCTAATGGAAAGGGTATGGAAACCACCTAAATCTGAGTCGATACATATATATACATATAATAGTCGGTGATCCCGACTCAATGGTACCGCGTACGATACAATATCATATGACATCCTCGAGTCATGGGTGCGGATCTATCATCAATATAAAGCTCGTACGGTAAATCATCGTACGACATCCCAAAAGCTGGGTACGGGTCAATATCACATTCATCTCATCAATTATCTGGTATCCTTATCATCATATCTCATGATCTGGGGTACTGATCTAAGTCTAGTACAAATTGATACCATCTATATAAATATGAATGCGTGTGTGAAACACACGTCCAAAGGCCCGCTAAAAATCTCATGTCGTATCCCAAATACGAATCACATCATATCACCGATATCATGGCACTATGCCCAATCTCATCGACTCATCTCCAAATATCATACACTATCCTCATCATCACGGTATAAGTATACAAGCAAGCATGTGTGTGTGTGTGGGTGTAAACCTATTCTAGGGTTCGCAACTAGGAAACTATACTAGTTTACTTCTAAACCCGAATCTATCCATAGTACACCTAATCACATCTAGAATATCCAAGTCACACATAACGCTATCATACATATATATATAGTATATATCTAGTATACTAAGTATCGAACTGCGGAGGTGTTATACGCCATCCACCCGACTTCCTCCGTAGATATAATCTACTCATCTTGATCTTGCTTGCCGATGTCGATGTCGCCACCATCTTCTTTATCGTCTCGGATCACCGTAGGGGTACCTACATGTCACATGTATCGCATCGCATTAAAACTAAATCGAAATCAAAACGACACACGAAAACCAAAACGTTACGCTTAAAAGCCTATAGGTTAGAACCTATGGTTAGCTTTCGCAAATCAACCCGATATCACTCGAGATAGACGTACAAACGTCATATGATCGAGATAAAGCACAAATACAAAAATCTAGAAATCAAAATACGGAAAACCATAACTCAAATCAAAGCAGCAACTAGGGAAAGTGGTCCCAGATTTTGACTCAGGCCAAAACATGGCAAATAAACAACTCTGGGGTGATGTATAGGGTGCATATGACCTACAGAAGCAACATGGGCACCTAGTTTTACAAGGGGGTCGGCCACATCACCTAAAAATCCGGCCAGGCCGGTTTGGGTATGGAGGAATCATCTCGTATTGGTAGGGTGGCCTCCTGGTGGTCTAACTAAGTCCCTAGTATTGTTTGTTTGTCTCAGAACTTCTCCGGATCATCCCTGGTTTCTCTGCACGCCAAATACCCTCACAAAACCGATATGCAAAGTTTCTGTTTTTCGTTTCAGGTTCTAGTTTGGGTTTGGTCTGGGTTTGCTGACAATTAGGAGGGGTTTAAGGTCACTAATAAGGCTTATTACACCATCTCTACACAAATTAAACCCTAATTCCCAACTTGAGTTTTCAAAGCTCACTAAACTTCGCCAAAACGACATTAAACTTGAAATGAGGCTAAATCACTTGAAATACTACAATAATTGTGAAAGGGTTTGCCTCATTTAGATCTCAAGAATCCTCTACAACACCAAAATCAAGTTTTTCTTGGTCCATTGGGTAGCTCGTGAGCTAGAGCACCTTTTTTTATGAAATGGGTGTGAGGTTTTGGAGTTGTTTTGAAGATGAAGTGGGTGGATTTGTGGAGGAGAGGATGGGGGAAGCAACAGCAGCTGAAAGAAGAGGGAGAGAGGGAATGAGTGAAGGAAAATGATGGGGGATGGCTCAAGACAAGGTTGACCCCTCACACTCTCTTTCTCTCTCTCACCCATACCTCACACTATTCCATTCTTTATTCAATTTCTTTTTTTTTCTTTTCCCCTCTCTAATAAATCATCAACCATGATAAAAACATGTAGGAAAGCCATGGAAAAATATGTAACAAGTGTAAAAATGATACGGTGCATGTTTTATACAAAATACGCTTAAAGCGCGATTAGCGATTTTTAATCGCGATTAGCGCTAAAATAGTGTCAAATAAGTCTTAAAAACTTAAAATTTGCATAATTCACATAAAACACGCTATTTTAGTAATTTCTATAATTTTCAAAAAATTTCCCAAATTTATCGGTATTTAATTATACCGAAATATTAAAATATTCATTAAAATTAATATTAAATTATAAAATTCCCAAAAATAATATTTTATTTTTTTGAAATGTTACATTATCCCTAAGCGGATAGCCATTCCTGCTCGTGAAGTCGTCAAGGCGGCTTCTCCTGCCAAAGGGTCGGTCTTCACAAGACTGACTGTTTCAGATTCCGCTCCAAGCGAAGTCCTCAAAGCTGCTTTCCCTGCCCAGAGATCTGTCTTTGACAGATTGGATATTGCTTCCCAACGGACATCGGTCTTCAAGAGGCTGACAACGACAACTTCTGACCAATACAGCGGGCATGAGGAAGTCATCCCTATAGCTGAACCAACTCCATCCGCACGACATGCTCACCGTCGTTACTGGCGCCGAGTAAGGAAGGCTGGGGGCAGCTCCCCTTCTGGACTGACTCCGCCAGCTCCCATGGTGGAAATCGATGCTGCTGTTCCGACTGGGAACAGCTTCGAACCGCTTAGGAGGGTTCGCAAGAACTCTCCAACTGCCGTGCTGAAGAGATCACCTCCACCTGTGGAGAATGCTACGGAAAAGAAGCTGGAGCAGCCCCCTCAGTGGCTGTCCTCCAAAATTTAAACAGTCTGGCGACAGGTCCAGGAATCGGTGATTCACCAGGACTAATCTCGCCGACCAAAGAAGATTAAAGCTCGGCAAAAAAAATCCATCTCGTGGTACCACAGAAGATGTCATCCGTCTGGGTGCCCGCTGCAACGGCTCCCTCAACTTCAACCGCTCATAAGAGAAGGAGGCCAGAGAAGGCCCCCGTGTCCGCGACGAACCGCAAGGACACCGAATCTAAATGCCCCAAGTCTGGGGGCATGGTAACACATACCGTTTATATGGATTCCGGAAAAGAGTAAAGCCGTGCTTCTACGGGTCATCGATCGCTTACCCGATCGATAACAAAGGCTCATGAGCAACAGCAGCAGAAATTTCAGAAGATGCTGACTGCGATGGCCGCACCACTGGACCGAAAGAAAATCCAGAAACCTCAGAGCAGCGTCAGGAACAAGAAACTGATGCTGAATTCCTCCGAAGAATGCTCGATAGGAAAGAAAAAGAGGCCGCGGAACAGGCGGCCAACATAAAACGAATGGGTCTTTTGTTCCAAGACATGGCCGGGATGATGTTACAGCCGGAACCTTCAGCTGAAGACCCCACGATTATCATTGAAGATGACAGAGGAGAGACATCGAACCCACGTCTGGCTCTTTCATCAGCCAAGGAGGAAACCATCTCCAAGGCTGCTCTGGATGATTACATCGCTCAGCAAATACGAGCTCATCATGCGAACGAAACGGCCGGGCAGATCGTTAAGACTGGACGACCCTATCCGGGATGGTATGACCAAATAAGGTACCCGCCGGGATATACGATCCCTAAATTCCATGTATATAAAGGGACGGGAAATCCCCACCAGTATGTCACCCAGTTCAGGGCTCTATATGGCAACACTGGAGGTGACGATAAATTGCTACTTCGTCAGTTCGTCAGCAGCTTGTCGGAGACAGCGTTTGAATGGTACTCTGAACTCCCAAACGACTTGTAAAAACATTTGCAAAAATGGAGCTGTTGTTCACGTAAAGATTCGCAAGCGCTAGCGAGCGTACTCCGATTACCGCACTAATTAACACCAGGGTGAAGCCAGGCGAGACATGGGTCCAATACGCAATACGATGGCGGAATCTGTGGTCGAAATGTGACCAGCGCATCAAAGAAGCGCCAGCAATGGGCATGTTCGTGGGTACTCTTGATCCCCAGGTGACCATCTCCCAGTTCATGATGTTTTTTAAGCCCACCACCTTCTAAGCCCTGATTGACAAACTGGCCCAAATAGACCAGATGGGCCACAGGCCTTCCTCTTCAAAGCCGGAGCCGTGGAATGAAAAAGGGAAAGGGAAAACGACCTTCGTCGCCAATGCTTAACCGCAGCCCAGTGGTCCAAAATTAACTGATCGCCTAGACGAGAGACGGCGATACTATAATGAGAAAATAAAGCGCCCTTATTCGTTTCCCCGGGACAAAACGAGAAGATTGTTCGAGCTAGCGGTGCACAACAGGCTCATTAATTTGCCAAATCCAAAATGCCCATTGCAACCCGGTGAGGCTAATAGTACCAATTATTGCCCCTACCATCAAGCGGTAAGCCGTCCCATTGAAGATTGCTTCGTCTTTAAAGGCTAGATCAAATACCAATACCAACAAGGCAAGTTCGCACTGTCCGAGAATTGGAAAGTAAGCCCGCCACAGCCGCATGCTCTCAAAAAGATGGACACACCGGGGGCATCATGCTCTTTTGTAGAAGAAGCTCCATGGGAGGTCGTTCTTTTAGCCAAGACGAAAAGAATGCTGAAGGACCTCTAAACATGCTCGGCGATCAGGTGGAAAAATCCACTGGAACCCGAGATCATCGAGGGAAAGTTGAAACCGCGCCCAACTCCGAAAATTGGTAGTGATAGTCAAAGCGCTCACACCCAGCCGTCAAAGTCTTCGAAGAAGACCAAAAAGCCCGTGAAGCTTAGTGACGAGCGCATGGACCTGCAAAAATATATCGACGCGCTGGAAGAATATAACCAGAAGGCGCGGACTCCAGTCACACTCCAAGAATTTCTCAGCCACGTCCTTGAGGACGGAGATGATGACAATGGAGAAGACTCGTCGGATGAGCCTGAAGATTATGTGGCAAGCTGCCATGTGATCTCTCACTCGTCGATAGACGATGAAGAAGCTCCTTATGCAGAGAAACTGGGGGCAGATCCTGAGCCGGAACCTCTAGGACCATCAAACGAAATGATTGATGCATTCCTGAACGAAGCTCTTCTTAAGAGAAAAGCTGATCGGGAGCGCGAAATGGCCATATTTGAAAAGGCCAAATACCGGTGACTGGACGAAAGGGTTGAAACACTCCCTCCAGATCAAAGTACATCCGCCACAAATAAAAGCAGGTTCAAGATAAGGAAACGATTCGCTAGAGCCCTGTCAAAGGGAATGAACTTACCTTCTTTCAGAGGAAATTCTCCCTGCGGTATACATCTTGATGAAGCGGACGTACATCCTAACTTTTGTTTATATCATCAGAGGATTGCACACCCTACCAAAGAATGCATGGCCTTTAAAAACTGGTAGCAAGGATATGTTGCCCACCGACAACACGTCCAGCGAATGAAGCGCAAGGTTCGTCGGGAACAAAAGAGCACGACTGATGAGCATAAAAGAACAATCGACAACTGTCACATAATTGATAGCAGGGGATCGCAAGTTCTCACCTTCGGGAGCGACTCTAATGAAGAAATGACTCTCGGTCCCCTCTTCAAAGAATCCACCTCAGGAAAAGAGGAAGAACCGAAAAGCTGCGAGAACATTCAGCTGCGCAATCGCACGTTACCTGAAAAGAATCTTGGGCCCGCGAACAGTGGGTCGAATAGAAAAGATAAGGGGAAAGGAAAAATCCCTGAGGACATCGCCCTAGATGATCAAGTCGTCGAAGAGCTGACAGCCAAAGACCCGCCAAAGAAAAATAAGGTGGATTACAATGTTCTGGCACACTCGAGGAAGATACCCTCACAACTAAGCATTCTCGACGCCCTTCTGTTATCCAAAGAGGCGAGAGATTCTTTGATCAAGGCACTATAAGAGCCCGAGCAATTCCAAGCTTTCCTCACCGAAGAAAAGATGAAGGACGAGCTGGAAGAAGTGCACACGGCCGATATCACCTTCGGTGATGAAGATTTCCTCCTCGGGAAGTGCGAGCATAACCGTCCCCTCTATGTCTCTGGATATTGTCATGATATCAAGATAGGCAAAATCCTGGTTGACAATGGGTCCTCCGTCAATCTCCTCAATGTAAGAGTGTTGAAGGAAATCTGCATGAGCGTTCAACACCTCGCTCGGGATAAGATCACTATTTCCGGGTTTGACTCCCAATCATCACGGACGCTCGGGTCTGTGATACTGACGCTGCGCTTTGGGCTGCTAGTCACTGACATCAAGTTTCACATCATTGACGCTAAGACATGCTATAACGCTTTGCTCAGACGGCCTTGGTTACACGAGTACAACATTATACCTTCTACACAACATCAGTTTATGAAGTACTTCAAAGATGGTCTCGAGTACACCGTGACAGGGGAACTAAACCCATTCTCCGTGAACGAAGTCCGTAAATATGAGGATGCCAAATACTTCTTACCAGATTTCTAAGACACAGAAAAATGTCACAAACCGAAGAACAAAGCTATTACCACTATTCCGGTCTTTGGGAGTGATACCGAAGAGGAAAAAGAGATGGTTTATTCGGGGCCGCCCCAATGCAACAAGCCGGGACCGTCCACCCCTATTCTGGTCTTCGACAGTGACTCGGAAGATGAGGTTGTTAGTGTTTATGCCCTAGAAGGCCATTACTGTATCATACTAGCTTGTATATTACTTAATGGAAGCTTGGGATATTCACATGTATATAACAGTCTTGCTAAACATGGTAGTATGCTACTTGGTTTTTCTATCTTAATATGTGAGTGTACGTATTGATAGAGCTCTTAGGATCTTGCTTGTCTACCAGCGTTGTGATGGCAGTCACACTAGTGGGGGCTGGGTAGTCTACAAGCACATCCTTATTTTGGTCCCTGGTCGTTGGATTATCGAGACAGAGCATCGATACTCCGGAGTAGACTGGTGTGTACGCTTCTCATCCCAGTTGGGGAGATGGTCTGTCCCACAGCCGTCAGTACGTCGTACTGGAGATAGTATACAGGTGCTCGTTAGGTTACGAGTACAACGGACAGGACTCACAGGGAACTGTTGGTTAGTTTGATACCAGTCGTCAGTAAACAGTTCCCAGGTGACATGAGTACAGCGTAGTCCGCAGACTTGACACTGCTACTTCGCCTCGAGTGTGTCCCACTGTTCTTAGATTGCTACCCTACCACGGCTCAAAGGAGTCGTGCAAACAGGTAGCAGTTGGGTGCAGTCCCGAGCACTTGGAGGCAGTGGCGGTTAGAAAGAATTCGTCCCTCCCGGTATTGGGAGTAGATATCGTGCTGTGTCAGAGAGCCATTACGCAAAGTCCCTGGCCAGGGCAAGCGAGATTTGCTGGTAGGTTCCAGTAGTTTCTCAGGGTGTAATGGGCTTCGCTCTGACACGACTTATACCGCTATTAGGGGACTGACGCTTGCCGCCCCCCTAGGCCCGATAT
Organism: Agapanthus africanus; assembly: GCA_030015575.1. Lineage (NCBI taxonomy): Eukaryota > Viridiplantae > Streptophyta > Magnoliopsida > Asparagales > Amaryllidaceae > Agapanthus > Agapanthus africanus. The sequence continues at coordinate 305,192,094 of JASDDO010000004.1, read as the reverse complement.
GCGATAGTCTTGGACGAACGGACCGGACTATATGGAGATTGTCACATCAGACTCAGTAGGAGTTCGGATGGGTTTTCTCATCGGCCTTCTTATCGACAACTACCTGGGGACCGTTACGTACAGCTAGTGCCGCTTGCGGTCTGTGGTTAAACCCACTGCCAGCGTAGTAGTCGAGTCTCTAGAGTCCCACACAGAGAGTTTCCTACTCCAGGCGAAACGATATAGAGGTCGTATGGTTTTACGACAAGGGTTCGGACACATACGTGCGTTTACGCGCGTACGACTTTCGGACAGTTTTTACCAGTCGGCTTTGGTTTAAGTCAGTTACTGGTATCCGGTTATTGGATTTTTACAGTCTAAAGTTTTTCCGTATTTTTGCGGATTGGAGGGGCGTTCTCGTAATTGTACGAGAAGCTTCTAGAAGATGGTGACTAAGGAGGGTTATGTGTCATTTGCATTAAATGAGTTTAGTGAGTCATGAGGGTGATTCATGCATATCATTAATGCATGATAAATGCTTAATGAGTCATGCTAATGAATCACCATTAGATATTTGTGAAGCATGCTTATTCATCACTTATTTTCTTTTGTTGATAAAAGAGAATGCTTCATTTATATTATGATAACTTACTATTCTTATTTCATTATTATTATCATCTTCTCTCTCCTCAAGCTCTCATCTTCAAACCCTAATCCTTACACCTCATGAGTTGAGATCAAAGGATTAGTTAGACTAAACAATCCATAACCATCACTCTATTTCATCCTAGCTTCTTTGATTAGCAATCCAAGAAGGTTAGTTGCCTCAAGTTTAGAGGTTTAGCTTGGAGTTTTGCTCTCGGGTGGATTGTCTACTACCTAGAGAAGGCCGAGGAGAATAAGGAGATCGTAAAGACGAAGGAGTTGGTTCATTAGGTATAATCCCTAAACACAGTAGTTTAGAAACACTTTGTGTTTGGTTATTTATAGTTTAGCTTCGATTCAAGCGGTTAGTCGATGTTCGTTCACTAAACAAGTTCGTTTTTGAAAATTCCGCCTCCCCACAAGTATTGGGGTGTACTACATCGACTTACAGTGGTATCAGAGCCTCGCTAAACAATAAATAACTTAATTGCAAATTTGTACGAATTTCGAACGGAAAAACGAAGCCGGAAAACCCTAAATCTGTCAAGTTTCTGTCGAATTCAAAACGATGTCCAAAAATTTTTCAGGTTCGTTCAGAAAGCTTAACAAGACATTATAAGAACACCCAAGAAAACTGGTGCCCTGAATCGTCTAACGCGCCGCGGATCCGCGGCCTCACCCTACTGAGTCGCCGCGGTTCCGCCGCCGAGTTGGCGAGTCAGGAACCAATTTTTCTTCTGTTGCTTCTGTGTAATATTTAGTGTTTACTGGAATATTTAATATATGCTCAGGTTTCAGTTTTACAGAGCAGTTTTTGGAGCAATATTAATGGTGTTTAATCGATCGAAATTGTACAGTTTTTGCATATTGGATTATATCTGTGATTGTTTAATGTGTTCGTAAACCTCCCCTAACTGCTAGTATGTCGGTTGGCAGGGGGTTGCACATTTCTGAAATGGTTATATCTGTTTGTGCATATAAACTGTATTGGACTGTTGTGGTGTATAGCCGGGGTTTTGCAATGGGTTATTATTTGATTAATTTGTTGTAAATGTAATTTGTTGTAATATTATTTTGCGGGGCACATCCAGGTTGCGGTTGTAGCCACCGTTGTATTATTTCATTTTACTGTTTTTGCTCCTAGGACTGACCCAAGGTGGGGTACACAAACTGCCGGGTGGGTAGTTTGCCGTACCCGTAGGGGTCGAGGGTGGGGTAACGGCTATTCATCACAACTGTGTAATCTGTCTTTTCTTGCAGGCTCAAAAGAAATACAGATTGCTTGCAAATCCAATATTGTTTATCTGTGTTCTGGAATGAATATCATTGCGTCAGACGAATGTAAAAAATCTATATATATTGTAGCTATTTAGACGTCACTTATGTTTTGCACCCGCGCTAGCCCAGCCCCCGCTCTGTCGTTAGTTAAGTAACCTAACGGGTAATGACGGGACCCCGTGGCGAATGCGGATGGCATAAGAGGACGTTGTATTTTCGTTGTTTTCTGCAATGATAGGTTAATGATGGGACGCATTATCTATAATGCAAAGAAAATAAACCAAGTTTAAATCGTTGGAACAATTTAAAAGAAACCACTCGGTTATTTTAAAAACAGATATTTTTAAATGCGGAGATTTAACCACTCCTTTTAAAAAGCTATCAGGTTCCTTCGGTTATATCAAGTTCACTACGTTCACGGTTTCGCCAAAACCAGTCGTAGCCCTCCGTCATTTCTTATGGATGGTCAGTAGTATTCAAGTTATGCTTGTTGGCATACGTCAAGGCATAGAGTTTGGTAGCTGCTGGGGTATTCATTTGTTGCATAGATAGATGTGTTGGTTTGGGACAGTCGCATTACCTTGTTGGCATACGTCAAGGGTATATACGGGTGGATTCAAATTAACAAGATAATGATGGGCAGAACTTGACATGTGACTTATGATTTGTTGGCATACGTCAAGGTCATAAGAGCATGGGGCAAAAACTTATATCGGGAATTTCTAAAGAAACTGAAATTTGCAAAGAGATGCATACCATTTGGAGTTTGATGAATGTTGGTAGGATTCCTTCAACATTATCATACGATGATATTTGGATCCCGATCCTACTGTGAGTATATGCTACTTATCAGGATATTCGTCACTTAACGATCAATGCTATAAACCTAGTAGGTGTCCAGAAAAGTGTCAGCGGGGTTACGCCCCCAGAGAAAAGAGGTTATTTAATTAAGGAACTTCGCGAAAGCGTTGGAAAACCTCCCTCGAAGTACCGACACCAGCCTGGCTGAACGGTTAAGCAAGTATTGTACGGTGAGAATAGTCTTGACTAATTCTTCTTTTATGGTTTGAGGAAGGATTCGAGAAACAGTGGGAGCCATCCAGTTTAGATAAACTAAAAACCACTCTAAACTTGCAAGAGCATCATGCTAAAGAGTTTTCTTCTCTCTCTCCTAATTGCAGCGACCCTGAAAATGACTGGACTTAAGTTACTTTTAGAGAAAAATATACTGATGGGGCCAAACTATAAAGATTGGCTGCGGAATGTCAAAATGGCTTTGACCTATGACAAACTGGGGTACGTCCTCACCGCTACGGCACCTGCTGTCCCTGGTCCCAAATCCAGCAATGCGGATAAGGAAATCCGCAAAACCTGGGATTTAGATTGCGCGAGAGCCAAGTGCATCGTGCTTGCCTCGATGAACAATGAACATCAGAGGAGGCACGAGGATATGTCCCTAGATGGCATATTTCTCCATACAAAAGAACTTTATGGAGAGCAATCTCGTATAGCAAGATACGAGACCTCTAAGAACTTGTTTCGAGCGAGGTTGGCTGTCGGGTCATCGGTAGGTGAACATGTCCTAAAGATGATCGGCTATATTGAAGAGCTCGCAGACCTTGGGACGACTTTGGATAATGAGCTCTATACAGACCTTATTCTCCAGTCCCTTCCTCCCACCTACGCCCAGTTTATCCTCAACTTCAACCTTCAAGGAAAAGAAGTTGAACTTGCGGAACTCCTGAACATGTTAAGGAGTGCAGAGGGCACCTTGCAGAAGGCAAGGGAAACACCCGCTATGTTTGTTGGCGGTACATCTTCTTCCGGGTCCAAGGCTAGGGCCAAAGGAAGGAAGAAGAAGGCCGCATCCAAACCTAGAGGAGGTGTTAGTAAGGTGAGAGGGAAGGGAAAGAAAAAGCTTGCAGCACAGGTAGTTGGCCAGGATGAGTGCTTCCATTGTCACAGGAAAGGGCACTGGAAGAAGGATTGCAAGGCGTGGAACGCCAAGAACCAGGAACCGAAGCAAGCTGTGGCTTCGACTTCAGGTGTGTTTGTAATTGAGAATTGTCTGTCGATCAACTCTACTTCCTGGGTATTGGATACCGGATCAGGATCTCATATTTGCAATTCATTACAGGCACTGAGAAACCGTAGAGTGCTGAAGGAAGGTGATATGATCCTCAGGGTTGCTAACGGAGCTAGCGTGGGAGCTGCGTCCGTCGGGGATTATCACCTAGGATTGACGAGTGGACACATTTTGGTTTTACATAACTGTTATTTTGTACCCAGCTTAACGTGTAATATCATATCAGTTTCCTTGTTATCAAATAAAGGTTATGATTTCACGTTTGTAAGAGATGTTGTCAACATCCACCTTAATCATGGTTTGATTGGGTCCGGTACTCTAAATAACGGCATATATGTTTTAAACCAACTCCAAATTTTCAATGTCCAGAACACACTAAAAAGAAAGTCTCCAGATTTGAATAAAGCTTTCTTATGGCATTGTAGACTGGGTCACATCAATGAGAGAAGGTTGACTAAGTTGCATAGAGAAGGATATTTAGACTCGTTCGAATATCAATCTTATGACACTTGTCAATCTTGTCTCAAAGGAAAGATGACAAAGACTCCATTTACTGGACAAGGAGTAAGAGCGAGCGAGCTCTTAGGACTCATACACAGCGATGTATGCGGTCCAATGTCTACACATGCGAGAGGTGGTTATTCCTACTTCATTACTTTTACAGATGATTTCTCTAGGTTTGGACATGTCTTCTTAATGAAGCATAAATCCGAAGCCTTTGAGAAATTCCTGGAATACAAGAGTGAAGCGGAAAACCAAACAGGCAAAAGTATTAAGACACTGAGATCTGATCGAGGTGGAGAATACTTAAGTGCCGAGTTCCTAGGTTACCTAAAAGAGAAAGGAATTCTCTCTCAGCTTACTCCTCCATACACTCCACAGCACAACGGTGTATCGGAGAGACGGAATCGAACCCTATTGGATATGGTACGATCCATGATGAGTAATGCTGAGTTACCGCGATCTTTCTGGGGGTATGCGCTAGAATCAGCGATACATCTTTTGAACAGAGTTCCAACCAAAACTGTGCCTACCACACCATATCAGATATGGAGTGGGAAGAAACCCTATCTTCAGTACCTGAAGACATGGGGATGTCCAGCTTTTGTAAAAAAGCAGCATCCGGACAAGCTCGAGGCACGCTCAGTAGAGTGTAAGTTTGTGGGATATCCAAAGAACTCTACAGGATATTGCTTCTATTACGCAGAGGAACAAAAGGTTTTTGTTTCTCGTCATGCCCGCTTCTTAGAAACTGAATTTTTGGAAAATCAGAAGAGTGGGAGCGCAGTAGAACTGGAAGAAATTCCAGAACCACAAGCTGCTACTGAAAGTTTGGTAGAACCAGAGGTTCAAGAAGAACAGAACATTCCCGCACCCCTCCGCAGGAGTAGTAGGCCGTCTCATCCGCCTGAGAGATACTACGGTTTTCTCATAGATGGGGATAGAGAGGATTGCATCATAGATGATGATGAACCTACTGACTTCCGGCAGGCCATCCAGAGCGGCGACTCGGTACGATGGCTAGATGCAATGCGGACCGAAATGGAGTCCATGTACACCAACAAAGTATGGACTTTGGACTTTGCTCCAGATGGGGTAAAACCTATAGGATGCAAATGGATCTTCAAGAAAAAGATTGGTGTAGATGGGCAGGTGGAAACCTATAAGGCTAGACTTGTTGCAAAGGGTTTTCGTCAAAGACCTGGTTTGGACTATGACGAAACTTTTTCTCCAGTGGCTATGCTCAAATCCATTCGGGTCCTTCTTGCTATTGCTGCCTTCCATGATTATGAAATCTGGCAGATGGACGTAAAGACGGCTTTTCTGAATGGTAATTTAGAAGAGAGCGTCTATATGGATCAGCCAGAGGGTTTCAATCAGAGTGGGAGCAGCGGGAAAGTATGCAAGCTGCTTAAGTCCATTTATGGACTAAAGCAGGCATCGCGGAGTTGGAACATCTGTTTTGATGAGACAGTCAAAGAATATGACTTTATCAAAAATCCAGATGAACCGTGCATATATAGTAAAGTTGTAGCCAGAAGTGTCGTATTCCTCGTCTTGTACGTGGATGACATTCTATTGATAGGAAATGACATTCCTATGCTACAATCTGTCAAAGGATTCTTGTCACACAGGTTCTCCATGAAAGACCTGGGTGATGCCTCTTACATTCTGGGGATACGGATCTATCGTGATAGATCCAAGAGGATGTTGGGACTTTCGCAGTCCAGGTATATCGACACTGTACTGAAAAGATTCAGTATGGAAGATTCTAAGCGCGGTAATCTACCGGCTTGTCACGGAATCACCCTCTCCAAAGAGATGTCTCCCAAGACTGATTTGGAAAGGGAACGCATGTCTATTATACCCTACGCTTCTGCGGTAGGCTCTATAATGTATGCGATGTTGTGTACCAGACCAGATGTAGCTTACGCACTAAGCGTGGTAAGCCGGTATCAGTCAGACCCAGGGGAGAAGCACTGGATAGCAGTAAAGAACATTCTCAAGTACCTGAGGAGGACTAAGGAGATGTTCTTGGTTTACGGCGGAAAAGACCTCAGGTTGGAGGCCTTTGCTGATTCCGGCTTCCAGAGTGATAAAGACGATTCCAAGTCCATGTCGGGTTATGTCTTTACCCTCAATGGAGGGGCGGTGTGCTGGAAGAGCTCCAAGCAGGACACCGTTGCTGACTCGACGATGGAAGCGGAGTATATAGCTGCTTGCGATGCCGCAAAAGAAGCAGTCTGGATGAAGAAGTTCCTAACAGAACTTCAGGTGGTTCCTACCATAGTTGATCCAATACCTCTGTATTGCGACAACAATGGAGCTATAGCTTTAGCGAAGGAACCAAGGTCCCATCAGAAGTCCAGACACATCTTGAGGCAGTATCACCTGATCAGGGAGATCATTGATCGTCAGGAAATCGAGGTTCGGAGAGTTGCTTCAGAAGAGAACATTGCTGATCCATTCACAAAGGCCCTTCCTCAGATTCAGTTCGAGAGGCTACTCGAGATCATTGGTCTACGATATGCCAGCACATGGCCCTAGTGCAAGTGGGAGATTGTTAGTGTTTATGCCCTAGAAGGCCATTACTGTATCATACTAGCTTGTATATTACTTAATGGAAGCTTGGGATATTCACATGTATATAACAGTCTTGCTAAACATGGTAGTATGCTACTTGGTTTTCTATCTTAATATGTGAGTGTACGTATTGATAGAGCTCTTAGAATCTTGCTTGTCTACCAGCGTTGTGATGGCAGTCACACTAGTGGGGGCTGGGTAGTCTACAAGCACATCCTTATTTTGGTCCCTGGTCGTTGGATTATCGAGACAGAGCATCGATACTCCGGAGTAGACTGGTGTGTACGCTTCTCATCCCAGTTGGGGAGATGGTCTGTCCCACAGCCGTCAGTACGTCGTACTGGAGATAGTATACAGGTGCTCGTTAGGTTACGAGTACACCGGACAGGACTCACAGGGAACTGTTGGTTGGTTTGATACCAGTCGTCAGTAAACAGTTCCCAGGTGACATGAGTACAGCGTAGTCCGCAGACTTGACACTGCTACTTCGCCTCGAGTGTGTCCCACTGTTCTTAGATTGCTACCCTACCACGGCTCAAAGGAGTCGTGCAAACAGGTAGCAGTTGGGTGCAGTCCCGAGCACTTGGAGGCAGTGGCGGTTAGAAAGGATTCGTCCCTCCCGGTATTGGGAGTAGATATCGTGCTGTGTCAGAGAGCCATTACGCAAAGTCCCTGGCCAGGGCAAGCGAGATTTGCTGGTAGGTTCCAGTAGTTTCTCAGGGTGTAATGGGCTTCGCTCTGACACGACTTATACCGCTATTAGGGGACTGACGCTTGCCGCCCCCCTAGGCCCGATATGCGATAGTCTTGGACGAACGGACCGGACTGTATGGAGATTGTCACATCAGACTCAGTAGGAGTTCGGATGGGTTTTCTCATCGGCCTTCTTATCGACAACTACCTGGGGACCGTTACGTACAGCTAGTGCCGCTTGCGGTCTGTGGTTAAACCCACTGCCAGCGTAGTAGTCGAGTCTCTAGAGTCCCACACAGAGAGTTTCCTACTCCAGGCGAAACAATATAGAGGTCGTATGGTTTTACGACAAGGGTTCGGACACATACGTGCGTTTACGCGCGTACGACTTTCGGACAGTTTTTACCAGTCGGCTTTGGTTTAAGCCAGTTACTGGTATCCGGTTATTGGATTTTTACAGTCTAAAGTTTTTCCGTATTTTTGCGGATTGGAGGGGCGTTCTCGTAATTGTACGAGAAGCTTCTAGAAGATGGTGACTAAGGAGGGTTATGTGTCATTTGCATTAAATGAGTTTAGTGAGTCATGAGGGTGATTCATGCATATCATTAATGCATGATAAATGCTTAATGAGTCATGCTAATGAATCACCATTAGATATTTGTGAAGCATGCTTATTCATCACTTATTTTCTTTTGTTGATAAAAGAGAATGCTTCATTTATATTATGATAACTTACTATTCTTATTTCATTATTATTATCATCTTCTCTCTCCTCAAGCTCTCATCTTCAAACCCTAATCCTTACACCTCATGAGTTGAGATCAAAGGATTAGTTAGACTAAACAATCCATAACCATCACTCTATTTCATCCTAGCTTCTTTGATTAGCAATCCAAGAAGGTTAGTTGCCTCAAGTTTAGAGGTTTAGCTTGGAGTTTTGCTCTCGGGTGGATCGTCTACTACCTAGAGAAGGCCGAGGAGAACAAGGAGATCGTAAAGACGAAGGAGTTGGTTCATTAGGTATAATCCCTAAACACAGTAGTTTAGAAACACTTTGTGTTTGGTTATTTATAGTTTAGCTTCGATTCAAGCGGTTAGTCGATGTTCGTTCACTAAACAAGTTCGTTTTTGAAAATTCCGCCTCCCCACAAGTATTGGGGTGTACTACATCGACTTACAGAGGTCAATGCCGTATTCTCTACTCGGCCATCGATACAAGCCTTCGCTGATGAAGACCAAAGTTTGCAAGTTGCCATGGTTCCGCAAGAGCATTACAAAGAGCTCGATGCACTTGAAACTTATAGTTTGCAAGAACTGCAAACATTTTATGTCCCTCCCAGGCGAAGAGATGAAAGGCAATCCTCTTTTATCGATCCATGGAAACTAAAGTGGAGAAAGAAATTTGGCATGGTGCCGACTCGACACTTGACCGACTCCAGCCCATCCGTCTGCCCAGATACTACACAGAAGGATTGAAGAGGCTGTTGAGGTGCCAAGGCGTACCCCTTAAGCAAACTGTTCGACAAGCTCAGTTCTATAACAGGATCTGGAGCGTCCCCGGAACTCAACGAAAGTTGCCCAACGGGAGAATGGAAACGATCGGGCTTGGATACGTTCAATCCAAGGAACGTGAGCGATTCCGTGGCTGCTACGTCATACATGACTTTGATGAAGAAGGAGATGCTCTGTGGGAAGACGCTAACCCTGACCCAAAATGAGCTCCCGTCATGAATATGCCAAGCCCGTCGTTCGAAGAACAAATGGACAAGCTTATAAGGGAAGCGGGTCAAAAGGTTCGAGACGACCATAATCGCGAAATGACCATCTACGAGAAAGCCAGAACGCAACGCCTCCTTCAGCAGGCTACAGAAAGTGATGATGCCCTTCATCGCCAGCCTGTCATACAAAAGACCCGACACAGAGGCAGAAATAAACCCAAGAACGGAAAAAGCGTTCGACAGTGACAAAGCGGGACTAAGAAGCCACGCGATCGAGAATCGAGCAATCAGGATCCGTCTCTTATAAAGAAGATGGGTCGAGCGTATTATTTTTCCCAAGACAAGACAAGGAAGATACTTGATCTTGTCATAAAACATCAGATGATGACGCTCCCGGAGTCTAAGCACCCCGAGCAAGCAGGTGAGGTTCATCATCCGAATTATTGCTCCTATCACCAAGCAATAGGACATCCTCTCGAAGACTGCTTCACATTCAAAGACTAGGTAGAAGACCAGTATCAGCAAGGCAGGTTCGCTTTATCTAGAAGTTGGAGGGTAACCCCACCACAAAAGCATGAACCGAAAGCCATATATGTAGAGAGAGTATAACCAGACCAACATCGGTCTTGGAAGCGATCTCGTACCTATCACGTGATAACGCTGTCAGAAGAAGAACCCGAGAATATGGATGACCTCCCCTGGTGCTTCGAAAACGATGATGACGAGGTGATCTCAGAGTTTCCACCGGTGCCAAAGGAGCTGGAAGATGGGATACATACTACTGCAGATGACCTCAAAAAAATCGACTTGGGAACGGCAAATGACCCACGGCCGACATTCGTCAATGAACTGTTGTCTGAAGAAAAGGAGGCTACGCTTAAAGACGTGCTCATGCAGTATAAAGATTGCTTCGCATGGAACTATTCCGAGATTCCCGGATTAAATCCAGAAACTGCTGTCCACAAATTGGCGATATCTCCGGACGTCAAGCCGATCAAACAAGTACCGAGAAGAATGCGGCTCGTGCTTGAGATGAGCATCAACGCCGAGGTCAAGAAGCTGATCAACCCCGGCTTCATCCAAGAGGTTTAGTATCCTGATTGGATCGCCAACATCGTCCCAGTGATGAAGAAAAATGGGACGGTGCGCATCTGTGTGGACTTTCGGGATCTCAACAAAGCTTGCCTGAAGGATGACTTTTCAGTACCGGTCACCGAGCTGATGATCGACAATACGTCCACCCACGAAGTCTTCTCTTTCATAGATGGCTCATCATGGTACAATCAGATAAAGATGCATCCCGAGGACCAGAAGCATACCGTTTTCCGGACCCCTTTGGGCATATTCTGCTACAAGGTGATGCCTTTCGGTCTAAAGAACGCCGGTGCCACCTATCAGAGGGTCATGAAGAAGATTTTCGATGATCTCATACATGAAATCGTCGAATGCTATATTGACGACCTCGTAGTTAAAAGCAAATCATACGAGGAACATTTAGAGGATCTGAAGACCGTATTTCAGTGCCTTCGGAAATACAACCTGAAGATGAACCCTCTCAAATGTGCGTTTGGAGTTTCCTCGGGAAAATTCCTAGGATTCATCGTACGGCACCGAGGCATCGAGATAGACCCGTCGAAGATCAAGACGATCATGTAAATGCCTCCGCCGAGAACTCTTAAGCAACTGCGGTCTCTCCAAGGAAAGCTCGCGTATATCCGGCGATTCATAACCAACCTCTCCGGCAAATGCCGTCCATACAGTCACCTGATGAAGAAAGGAACCCCTTTAGTCTGGGATCGCAAATGCCAAAGCGCACTAGACGAAATCAAGCAATACCTGCAGAATCCGCCAGTACTGGCCGCTCCCGTTAAAGGAAAACCTCTCGTCCTGTACACAACAGCCCTCGAAGGTTCTTTAGGCGCGCTGTGGGCACAGGAAAACGACCAAGGGAAAGAGAGAGCCCTCTACTATTTGAGTCGAGTTCTCCTGGGGGCAGAAAGCAATTACTCCCCCATTGAAAAACACTGCCTGGCGTTAATCTTTGCAATAACGAAGCTCCGGCACTTTGCGTTGGCGCATGAGGTCCATCTCATATCAAAGATGGATCTTCTCAAATATCTGATGTCAAAGGCCATATTAACAGGACGACTCGCTAAATAGGCCCTGCTCTTGATGGAGTTCTCGATAACTTATCGTCCCCTCAAGGCAGTGAAAGGCTAGGCCATCGCCGACTTTCTTGCTGAGCATCCGATACCTGCCGACTCCCCCTTGAACTGCGAATTGCCAGATGAACACGAGTTTGACACAATCGACGGGGAGAGAAGAGAAAATGATACCCGGTGGGAACTCTATTTCGATGGAGCATCTTCCATGAAGAAGTGCAAACAAAGCGCCCCCATAATCAAATCCGGGGTGGGCCTCATCTTCGTGACTCCACATGGAGGGATAATGCGTTTTGCCTTGTCCCTAACAGAGTCGAGGACAAACAATGAAGCCGAATATGAAGCTTTGATAGCAGGTCTTGAAATCGCTATCGATATGGGAATCGAAAACCTCCTCATATACGGAGACTCCCAACTGGTCGTTAGCCAAGTAAACGGCGACTTTCAAACCTGCAAGCCAGAGTTAGTGAAGTACGGTGAGAGAGTGCAGCAACTGCTGACTCAAATTCCCTCATACACCCTGGAAAACATACCGCGTACGGAAAACAGCAAGGCGGATGCATTAGCCAAGCTCGATAAAGAATTGGCCGACGAGAACCTCGATGATGTGAGGATCGTTGTGCAAAGCCGTCGGGTTCTTGCACCGGCAGAAATATCTCCGGAGTCGTCCGAAGAAAAGAGAGCTACCGAGCAAACGGCCCTACAAATAAAAGACCAGGAAAAGGCTAAGGATTGGAGAGAAGTTTTTATAGACTACTTCAAATCCCGTCGAACGCCTGAAGATGCATCCTCGAGACATCGGCTAATGAAACAAGCTCTATCCTTCACCTTCGTCAATGATACTCTGTATAAGAGATCATTTGATTCTCTGTGGCTAAGATGCCTGGGACCTGAAGAGGCAAGGAGAGTCGTCCAGGAAACTCACGACGGGCTCTGCGGTTCTCACCAAGCCGGCCCGAAGATGAAATTGAAGATCAAAAGGATGGGCTACTATTGGCCCACGATGATCCAAGACTGCCTCGAATACGCGAAGCAGTGCCACTCGTGCCAGATTCACGGGGACTTTCTCCACCAGCATCCAAATCCACTACATCCAACGGTGGCTAGCTGGCCGTTCGAAATGTGGGGAACTGACATAATCGGGCCTATCGAACCGGGATCATCCAGAGGACATTGGTTCATTTTGGCGACAACTGATTACTTCTCCAAATGGGCAGAAGCGATACCGATCAGTCAAAAATATTGCATTTTTAACACGTCAATTTCCCTACCATTTGCACTCATCTAGAGGTGTTCGGTATTAATATAGTACATATTAGCAAATTGACTGTAAAATACCAAATAACTTGTGTTATATATTAAAACCGACATTTCTGAGGGAAATTGAGTGTTTATCATGGCATCGCATTATCTTTGTATAGCGCAACACTTGTCTTGAGAATCTATGCAGGAAATTGCAGGAGAAAAGCCGAAACGGTGAAAAGTGCTGAGAAAAATACGCAAAGTCCAAGACTTGAGATCTGGCAGAAATAGAGAAAGCAAAATGAGATTACACATATTTTACAGAGGCCACAATTCCAGCACCAAAATACTCAGAAAAATCCATCCGTTAAAGCTTCTAATGGACCGCGGATCCGCGGCCAATAGCCGCTTCCCGCCGCGGATCCGCGGCATCACGATGACGTCATTGCTCCAGAATTCCTGCACCTGGCTTATGTAACGGCAATAGCTTCCAAAAGACTCCAGAATGCCACGTGGCTTCATCCAGAAGGCTCTGCATAACAAACTCACTCTAGAATATTCCTTGCAACAACCTTTTTCTAGAAGCCTCCTTATAACAACCTTCTTCTAGAAGCCTCCTTATAACAACCTCATTCTACAATATTCCCTCCAACAAACTTCTTCCAGAAGATTCTTTCTAACAACCTCATTTTGGAGGGAAAATTCAAATGAGTTAGTTCATTTTGGAGGGAAAATTCAAATGAGGTAGTTCATTTTGGAGGGAAAAATCAAATGAGGCAGTTCATTTTGGAGGGAAAAGTTGTTCATTTTGGAGGGAAAAGTGGTTCATTTTGGAGGGAAATTTGAAATTTGAATTCTAGATCTAGGGTTGAGATGGTTATAAAAGGAAACCTAGATCTAGGGTTTTGGGTTGTTCATTAACAATTCACCCACAAGTTGAGTGACACAACTTGTGCATTCAAACCCTAACCCTAATCCACTCAAATCCAAAGCCAAATTCAAGAACACCGAGTACCAAATCAAACGAGAAGCCTTCAACCTTTTAGGAGCGAAGCCGATCTTCATCCGAGCAAGTGATCCAAGACGATCCACGATTCACGAAGACGAGCGAAGCCAAATCGACGATCGAGTTCTTTCCTCATTATAGTTCTTCAGAGAATTGTAACGAAATTGTTGATAAATAAAAGGTGAAATTCTTTTATCTTGCTTTCTTTACATTCTTGCATCATGATTAGATCTCAATTCTTGATTGTGTTTCTTGTTATGATGTTTGAGTAAAACTTCGCTCGTGAAGGAGTCGAGAGAATCAATAGATGATGATGTTACAAATCTTGAAACGATTCTTAAGTCCTATGAGTTTTGTAAACTCTTGTAAATCGAAGAATCGACGACCTAGTTTCGAGCGATACTTTCTTGATTGTGTTCGCTCTTAATTAAGGATCCACGATCGATTCTTGAATTTACTAGAGGCTAGAATGTGAATGAAATCAACGAAAGGACAAGGGATAGATGATGAAACCCTAGTTTCCGCAAGAAATCCCTAATTCTCGTTGATCATCATCGATCTAGTATCAAATCATCGATGGATAAGAAAACGTAATCAATAGTTTTCATCGCGTCTATAGATTCGATCGATTCCTACGAGCCTCACTTCGATTCTTGATTATTTGGATTGGATATCATCAATTCTTAATTCTTGATTTTTAAATTTTTTCTTGATTTTAGATTTAGATCTAGATAATTCTTGAACTTCAATTTTATAAATCTAGAATTGAATTGTCTTTTCTTTCTTTTCTTTAATTTTCAATTCATCTAATTCAAATACGAACGGATCTCACTTTCCCTGTGGACGATCCGCACTCGCTAACGCGCTACAATCGACACCGTTATTGATTGCGGTCAAAAAATTCTTTGGTTGTGATTTCTTACACTTTTCTTACCTACACACCGGAAAACATCCAATCAAATGGCGCCGTTGCCGGGGATCGTGTGCTAATTTGTTCGTTTTTGAAATTTGAGTTGAAAAATTTATTCCATCAAAATTTTTAGATCAAAATTCGCGCAAACACTAAACGATTCGTTTTGATTTGTTGCGAGGAAATCTGGAATCTGTGGAGCTTATGTAAAATTTTTCAGAGCATTCCAGAGAGCTAAAGAAGTGAACAGGAACAGATCCTAAATTTTTTGTGCAGAGATTCCTTGAGACCGCGGCGGATCCGCGACATTAGTAGCTTCCCGCGGTGGAACCGCGTCGGTACTGTAGCTACAGTGCACTAAAATTTCTCAGGTGATTTCTTACTTTCTTATCACTTTCCTCATCTGCTCCAATAACAAGTTTTCTGCAGGTTTCTTTGCAAAATTCGCAGCGCCGCAAAAAGCAAAAATTGTGCGTGTTTGATCTTGGTTGTTTGCATATTAATACGGAATTTAAGGGACACGGCCAAATTCAGATTAGGTGGGGAGTTCATTACCCTTCCTAATCCCCGAAAATCACAAACTTGCATCCGCATTACCCTCATTAACTAAAAAATATCTAGACATGACTCTAAGGACCGTCGCGCTCACTTAGGACAGAAGAAGGTCGTGGGTAATTCACTGCTTATCCGCTTTTCTTTTGTGGTGTCTAAGGCAAGTGGTTACTTAATTAGGCCCACTACTTACGTAGTGGAGAACCTCCCACTTACCTGGCTACATGAGAGACAAAGAGGCAGTGAAGGATTGATCCTGCGACTTGTCTTTTCGCAGTTAGGAGCGGTCTAGAGCCTTGACCTAGGTGACCACTAGACCTAGGGATTGCTTGTTGCATTTGTTGTGATTTGCATCATTTTTTTTTCAAAAATCCATATATTTTTCAAAACAAACACCACTTCATTCATTTCCCCTAATTATATTAACGCTGCCACTTGTACTAAACCTTTTAGTGCAAGCTCGGCTGGACACGAGATTCTAGTGCCCATCCTGTCCGCGTTTTCCCCTATCGACCCCAAAGTCGGTATTTCTACCTTTTCTTTTTCCCACCACCACCGCGATGGACGGTTATCCATCAAACTTTTACACCACTCTGCCACCGTCCACAGGTGCGCAGAATCCTCCACGCATTTCTCTTCAAGAGAGATGCTATCCTTCACGTGTTCCCCTTTCCACCTGTCTTTCTATACCACCAGCCAATGGGGACAATTTTGAAATCAACCCCCAATTCATCGAACTGTTACCAAAATTTCACGGTCTTGATTCTGAAGACGCATACGCTTTTATCTCCAAATTTGAAAACGTATGCGCAATGATTGGAACGTCACAACTGTTTGTGGATGCTCTGCGTTTACGTTTTCTCCCATTCACTTTGTGCGATTTAGCTGAGAAGTGGCTTTACAACACAACCGCACATTCTATTTCAAAATGGGATGAATTTGTAAAAGCATTCCTAAAGAAATTTTATCCCAATCACAAGACCAGCCGTGTTCGGAGCGAAATCTTCAAATTTACCCAACTTTCCAATGAACCATTCTGGAAATGCTTTGAACGGTTCAAGGATCTTCTTATCCAATGCCCTCATCACGGAATCTCCAGATGGGATTTGTGTTGAATTATCTATGAGGGTATTGATCTTGCTACTAGACAGATGCTTGAAACCATGTGTCAAGGCACTTTCATGACCAAAGATGATGGTGAAGCTTGGGAATACCTAGAAGATTTAGCTCAAAGCATTTTACAATGGGAAAGTGTTAGACCACCACCGTCTAGGGAAGATGTCAATTAGCTCGATGTTTCCGTCATAATGAGAGACGAAATGGCCGCAATACAAAGGAAACTCGACGCTATAGAAAACAAAATCTCTTCATCCTCCCTAAACCAATACACACTTCCCAAAACCGTGTGTGGCTGCTGTTCAAACCCATCACATTTGACGGAAGAATGTCCTTTGAATGTACCATTTCAAGGTCACACTAATGCTGATTTTCAGCAAAGACCTGGAAACGATCCTTCTTATTCCTCATATAATCAAGATTGGAGGAATCACCCTGATTTTTCTTGGATCCAACACCAACCTCAATACACGGATCTAAACCAGAACAATTTCCAAAGGGCTCTTCCACCACAATAGCAACCACTCCAATTGAGTCAGCACCTCTTTCAAACACAAAACTTTCAAAATCCGGTCAACACACCTGCACCGTCTAACCCTTTGCAGTTGACCGGTACTGATGAATCCTCTTCATTCATGAACTTGATTTTGACAATAAAGACTTTCGTCGATGATATAAATAAAAACTCCACTTCCCAAGTGGAGAGTATTAAATCGATGGAAGCTCAAATTGCATAATTAAAAGCCGAAATGAGTGCAAGAGATAAAGGGAATCTTCCAGCTCAACCCCTACCTGATCCTGGACCTTCACATTATACTAATGTGGATGTATTTACCATGTTGAGATCTGGAAGAGTGCTAGACAATCATGTGGGTAAACAGATTGATGTTGAGGAATCAAGTGAACCCCAGGTTTCCACTTCCACTTCCACTCACACTTATACTTCTTACCCTATTTCGTCTAATTTACCGACTTCTTCCGAGCCTATTCTCCGTTTTCCCAAAGGCTCGAACCCTCCACCCATTTCATCCTTCCCACCCCCACAACCTTCTCCACAAATGTTGGACCCAACACTTATTGATAGAGCTCCATTTCCAAATAGGTTGAGGCCCAACAAACCCAATGCCCAAATGGAGAAGCTTGTGGACATGTTTAAGCAAGTTAACATCAACATACCTCTCCTAGATGCTATCTAACAAGTTCCGTCCTATGCGAAAACTCTTAAGAACATGTGCACTAGGAAGAGGAAGACTCAAGTGCCCAAGAAGATATTCATGGCAAAGACCGTAGACACGGCTTTCCCCCAACAATTACCACGGAAACGTAAGGACCCTGGCTGTCCTACTATTTCCATTTCCATTGGGGAAAAACACATTAACCATGCTCTACTTGACCTTGGCGCTAGTGTTAACTTGCTTCCATACTCGGTTTACGAGCAGTTAGGTATCGGAGTGTTAAAGCCCTCGAGCATAACTCTCCAGATGGCTAACCGATCAATCACCAAACCTAGGGGTGAACTGGAGGATGTGTTAATAAAAATCAGGGAATTTGTATTCCCTATGGACTTTATTGTAATTGATACACAGCCTGTAGCGAACCACGGAATCAAATTCCGGTGATTCTTGGTCGCCCCTTTTTGGCTACTTCCAACGTTATAATCAACTGTCGTAATGTTTCTATGACCCTATCCTTCGGGAATAGGTCAATAGAGCTGAACATTTACAAGTTGGGAAGTGTACCCTCCGAACCTACTGCTCAGATCTGTTCTGTCAACTTAATGGATGTCGACAGCAGCGAATTTGATGATCCTCATGATACTGATCTTGACTCTTTTCATTCGTTGTTGTTTGACCCAACTATGTATCATACACATACGGACTCTTCCACCAAGATGTCCGGGTCAACAACTAACACCGATTATGAACTGCTTTTAGAGTCTGAAGATCACCCCGCACTTTGTGATGACATTATTCTTCGGGGGTATTGATGAGACATTTGAGGAAATCTTCGCTGATGAACTCGCATTTTTGAATGACACGGGGGTTGAGATGAATCCACCTCAATTCAAAGAAATTGAACCTCCACCCCTTCTTCTGAACTGTAAAAAGAATGCGAGTAATCCATCACAATCACTGCATCATCTCTCCAAAATGAGACACACACACATTCTATTCCACCACTTACTCTTTCCTCACTTCTTCTACCACCAACCTGAGCACTACATTGATAAAATCTTCGAATGGTTGGTGTTAACCTTCGGTCTTTGCAAAGCTTGGCATCGACCAATGATTCTTGACCCCCTCTTGTGATTTTTAAAAGCTTAATATGGTTTAATTCAAGTTTGGGGGGGTATATTTTCTGGCTCTTGAAAATAAAAATTTTACAAAATGATGAGCCAAAAATAAGTTTGGAGGAGGATTTTCGCTTAAATATTTTGCCCCCATTAATAAATTTCCTCCCAAGCTTACAGGTTTTCGAGATATAGCAAATGGCAACAGTGAGGACACTGTTGAAAACAAGTTTGGGGGAGATTTGTGCTTATTTACGCATCATTTGCATATACTTTGCATAAGCACAAAACATTTGAAAATCTATAAAAATTTAAAAAATTTCAAAAAAAAAAAATATAAATTTTTTTGTACATAAATAAGATAATAAAAGATTAGATAGTGAAAAATTACATCCAAAAGATTATAAAAATTTAAGAAAACCAAGAAAATTAGAAGTTTTCTTATACGAACTAGTAATAAGTAGTTATGAGCCGTTGTCCCAAGGGTTAGTAAGATGAAGAAAGTCACTAATCTGAGGATAAAAATAAGTCTGAAAAATAGTTCATATTCTGGAAGCCAAACATTTTGAACGTTGATACCCTGCTATTCGCATTTACACACGTCTTGAAGCTCGGGATAGTAGAGGATACCTTGAAATGCTCTTGTCTAAAAGCCCAAGTATGAAGGAAATAAAATATGAATAAAATATAAAATGGTGAGAAAAATGAACACTGGTTTTGTTATCGCCAAGGCAGCAATAAAAAATATAGCGAGGGTGCTTCTTCACCTAGTGCCTTAGACCAACTGGTCTGGGAGTCACTGCTAAGCCTTAGATGGTGCAAGACAAGGAAAAACACCGTATAAGCAAGCATATGAGTAATCGGTCGGTTAGTACCTCAAGAAGTATTAACGGTCGCATGAAAATGTGTGAGCAAATTCATCTAAATATTCATTATTTAAAAAGTACTGAGGCAGATGGACACGAGTATGATAGCTTGAATAGAATTCTCCGAGTGTAGGGAAGTCTTTTACATACACGTAGGGTTATATGATCGGTGTTTGGAAGAAAGATAGGAATGAAGAATAAAGACGATGTTTTATTGAGGGAGGATGTGATTTCCAACATCTTTTCATGACTATTAAGATAGGGCTCAAGACAACCGAAAAGCTAGCATAGTTGGAAACTCTAATTTTCAAAGCTTTTATTTTACAATTCTTATCTTTATATGTAACTTTCACGGTCTTCCTTTTATTATTGGATTTTGTGGGTGTAATCCGCTGAAAATTCTCAGGAGACAACACTCCTCCTACTAGGGACACCTAGAGGTTTAAAGGCTTGTTGCACGTGCTCAGTGCAATCGTGTTGCCTACGAAAGTGTGCTAGTTATTTTTTCTCTTTCTTCATTTTCTCCTTCTCTTTTTAATAAAACAGTTAGCTCGAGATGACCGAAAATAAGTTTGGGGGAATTTGATCAGTCAAAAATATTGCATTTTTAACACGTCAATTTTCCTACCATTTGCACTCATCTAGAGGTGTTCGGTATTAATATAGCACATATTAGCAAATTGACTGTAAAATACCAAATAACTTGTGTTATATATTAAAACCGACATTTCTGAGGGAAATTGAGTGTTTATCATGGCATCGCATTATCTTTGTATAGCGCAACACTTGTCTTGAGAATCTATGCAGGAAATTGCAGGAGAAAAGCCGAAACGGTGAAAAGTGCTGAGAAAAATACGCCAAGTCCAAGACTTGAGATCTGGCAGAAATAGAGAAAGCAAAATGAGATTACACATATTTTACAGATGCCACAATTCCAGCACCAAAATACTCAGAAAAATCCATGCGCTAAAGCTTCTAATGGACCGCGGATCCGCGGCCAATAGGCGCTTCCCGCCGCGGATCCGCGGCATCACGATGACGTCATCACTCCAGAATTCCTGCACCTGGCTTATGTAACGGCAATAGCTTCCAGAAGACTCCAGAATGCCACGTGGCTTCATCCAGAAGGCTCTGCATAACAAACTCTCTCTAGAATATTCCTTGCAACAACCTTTTTCTAGAAGCCTCCTTATAACAACCTTCTTCTAGAAGCCTCCATATAACAACCTCATTCTAGAATATTCCCTCCAACAAACTTCTTCTAGAAGATTCTTTCTAACAACCTCATTTTGGAGGGAAAATTCAAATGAGGTAGTTCATTTTGGAAGGAAAAATCAAATGAGGTAGTTCATTTTGGAGGAAAAAGTGGTTCATTTTGGAGGGAAATTTGAAATTTGAATTCTAGATCTAGGGTTGAGATGGTTATAAAAGGAAACCTAGATCTAGGGTTTTGGGTTGTTCATTAACAATTCACCCATAAGTTGAGTGACACAACTTGTGCATTCAAACCCTAACCCTAATCCACTCAAATCCAAAGCCAAATTCAAGAACACCGAGTACCAAATCAAGCGAGAAGCCTTCAACCTTTTAGGAGCGAAGCCGATCTTCATCCGAGCAAGTGATCCAAGACGATCCGCGACTCACAAAGACGAGCGAAGCCAAATCGACGATCGAGTTCTTTCCTCATTGTAGTTCTTGAGAGAATTGTAACGAAATTGTTGATAAATAAAAGGTGAAATTCTTTTATCTTGCTTTCTTTACATTCTTTCATCATGATTAGATCTCAATTCTTGATTGTGTTTCTTGTTATGATGTTTGAGTAAAACTCCGCTCGTGAAGGAGTCGAGAGAATCAATAGATGATGATGTTACAAATCTTGAAACGATTCTTAAGTTCTATGAGTTTTGTAAACTCTTGTAAATTGAAGAATCGACGACCTAGTTTCGAGCGATGCTTTCTTGATTGTGTTCGCTCTTAATTAGGGATCCACGATCGATTCTTGAATTTACTAGAGGCCAGAATGTGAATGAAATCAACGAAAGGACAAGGGATAGATGATGAAACCATAGTTTCCGCAAGAAATCCCTAATTCTCGTTGATCATCATCGATCTAGTATCAAATCATCGATGGATAAGAAAACATAATCAATAGATTTCATCACGTCTATAGATTCGATCGATTCCTAAGAGCCTCACTTCGATTCTTGATTATTGGATTGGAAATTATCAATTCTTCAATCTTGATTTTAAATGTTTTCTTGATTCTTGCTATTAGATCTAGATTTTGCTAATTCTTGAAATTCACTTTTAATCTTGAATTGAATTGTTTTCTCTTTTCTTTAATTTTCAATTCATCTAATTCAATTACGAACGGATCTCACTTTCCCTGTGGACGATCCGCACTCGCTAACGTGCTACAATCAACACCGTTATTGATTGCGGTCAAAAAATATTTTTGGTTGTGATTTCTATACATTTTCTACACACACACCGAGAATTCATTCAATCGGATACCGCTAAGAGAAATGAAGACGGAGAATATTCTCCATTTCTTCAAGACACACGTCATTTATCGGTTCGGCACACCGCGACGGATTGTCTCCGATTATGGGCCAGCCTATAGAAGCCACAAGATCAGCCGCTTCGCACAACAGCATAACATAGACTGGAGATACTCTTCGGTCTATAATCCCCGAGCTAACGGTCTAGCTGAAGCTTTCAACAAGACCTTGACGAAGATCGTGAAAAAGACGGTGTCTCAAAATAAGAGGGACTGGCACGAGAGACTGCATGAAGCTCTCTGGGCGTATCGAACTACGTTCAAAACGGCCACAAACACAACGCCGTATGCATTGGTATTCGGCACAGAAGTTGTACTCCCCTTCGAGATAGAGTTGCCCTCTCTACGAGTGGCAGTTCATTACGAGCTAACGGACGAAGAGAATGCTCATCTTCGGTTTGAGGAGCTCAATGCCCTTGATGAAACCCGGCTCATGGCGCAACAAAATCTCGAAGCTTATAAAAGCAAAGATGACACGCTCATACGAGAGATTGACTAGGCCGAGAACATTCCGCCAAGGTGAACTCGTACTAGTGGTCAAAAGACCTATGATCCTCAATCGTGCCAAACGGGGGACGTTCGAGCCGAACTATGAAGACCCGTATATCATAGACAAAGTCTACCAGGATGGAGCCTATCTACTCATGGACATGTATGGTGAAAGACCTTTCAGGCCAATAAACGGTCGCTTCCTGAAAAAATACTACGCTTAACGAGTCACGGCCTAGGTCAACGATAGATGACGACGCCTATGTCCGCTCGCTATCTTCCTAAGCCCAAACTCTGTAAGTAGTAGCCGGCTTTCGGACCGAAACGTCTTTAAACTAGCAATGGACCAATATGTCCTAAAACTAGCCATTGGCCGAGATGTCGATAAACTACTACGGATCACAGCATCCCAAGACTGACAAAAATAAAATAAAATAAAATAAAACGGTATGTCCATAAGCAAAATGGGCACGGATGAAAACCCGAAAGGGCCCCGTGAGTAAAAACAGCAGGGCTATCGGCGAGTTTTATGAAAACCTAAAAGGGCGCAAGCTCGTTAAAAGACACTTGCATGGTCCTCTCGACCCTATAAGAAGAAACCACCTGCGTGAGATCCTTACGACTGAAAAGGGAGCAACACACTTAGGGATCCCCACGATTCCTAAGGAGAAATTACACTTGCGAGATCCTCGCGACTCGTAAGGAGAACCCTCCTTTGAGACCCTCACGGCTCATAGGATTCAAAATCCTTAAGCTACAGGGATCTGAACCTGTTCTTAAGCCATCACAACCTCCAATGCTGCCCTACAAGTTGTTCAGTATTGACCCTTGTATACAATCCACGGGCGCGAATAAACATTTCCCTAACAAATTCCCACCAGAGACTGGGGATATGCTCATATGGCGAAAGGCACTTGTAAGTCCTCTCGATTTATAAGGAGAAAATACTCTTACAAGATCCTTATGACTCGTAGGGAGAAATACCTTTATGAGACCCTTACGGCTTATGAAGTCAAAAGCTTTAGTCTACAGGAACTTAACTCTGTTTGCTAAGCCACCTTTGTTCAACATCGACAGAGGCAAATGATGATTCGCTCCTGGCAATATCCCAGTTGTAGCGATGCTGATGCCTAAATCGGTATCAGATCCCAAATCCCAAACTCGCAGCGAAAAGCCAGCGAGCCACAAATGCATATGAAATAGCCGAAATGATGGGGCAACTTGCAACAAAATCAGCAAGTAAAAATGTATTCATGCAAAATAGCCGAAATGATTGGGCACCGCGACAAATAGCCGAAATGATTTGGCAATCGCGAATTTCGCGATATAAAAGTTGAAATGATAGAGCATCGCGGAAAGAAAAATATACAAAATGAAACTTTTTGCCCTACAGGTGAGATCACATCAATCCCTGTATACAATCCAGAGGCGCAACAAAGAGGGAACCATACCTTCCCACCAGGCTCCATCAGAAGGAGAGCCAAGTCTCGACGGTTCACAGATAGCCTAGAGATCATCTCAACATTCGTCTCATTACAACAGACGCAATCAAAGCGGAACCGCGACAATTCCCAGTTCCATGACTCGGAGGTGCACAGACAACCAAGAGTCAACCCCCGACTCCGTGAAATGCGGATAAAGTCAACCCTTCCTGGTCTAGTGGAACACGGCTTATGTCAATCCTGACCCCGTGGGAAACGTCCAGAGCGGATCCTGGTCCCTGTGGAACGCGGCTAATGTCAATCCTGACCCCGTGCGAAGCATCCAGAGCAAATCCTGGTCTAGTAGAACACGGCTTATGTCAATCCTGACCCGGTGGGATACGTCTAGAGCGGATCCTGGTCCTTGCGGAACACGGCTATGTCAATCCTGACCCCGTGGGAAGCATCCAGAGCAATTCCTGGTTTCGTGGAACACGGCTTATGTCAATCCTGACCCCGTGGGAAACGTCTAGAGCGGAACCTGGTCCTTGCGGAACACGGCTATGTCAATCCTGACCCCGTGGGAAGCATCCAGAGCAAATCTTGGTTTCATGGAACACGGCTTATGTCAATCCTGACCCCGTTGGAAACGTCCAGAGCGGATCCTGGTCCTTGCGGAACACGGCTATGTCAATCCTGACCCTGTGGGAAGCATCCAGAGCAAATCCTGGTTTCGTGGAACACGGCTTATGTCAATCCTGACCCCGTGGGAAACGTCCAGAGTGGATCCTGGTCCTTGCGGAACACGACTATGTCAATCCTGACCCCGTGGGAAGCATCCAGAGCAAATCCTGGTTTCGTGGAACACGGCTTATGTCAATCCTGACACCGTGGGAAGCGTCCAGAGCGGATCCTGGTCCTTCCAGAACACGGCCATGTCAATCCTGACCCCGTGGGAAGCATCCAGAGCAAATTCCGGTTTCGTGGAACACGGCTTATGTCAATCCTGACCCCCTGGGAAACGTCCAGAGCGGATCCTGGTCCTTGTGGAACACGGCTATGTCAATCCTGACCCTGTTGGAAGCATCCAGAGCAAATCTAGGTTTCGTGGAACATGGCTTATGTCAATCCAGACCCCGTTGGAAACGTCCAGAGCGGATTCTGGTCCTTGCGGAACACGGCTATGTCAATCCTGACCCCGTGGTAAGCATCCAGTGCAAATCCTGGTTTCGTGGAACACGGCTTATGTCAATCCTGACCCCGTGGGAAACGTCTAGAGCGGATCCTGATCTTTGCGGAACACGGCTATGTCAATCCTGACCCCGTGGGAAGCATCTAGAGCAAATCCTGGTTTCGTGGAACACGGCTTATGTCAATTCTGACCCCGTAGGAAGCGTCCAGAGCGGATCCTGGTCCTTGCGGAACATGGCTATGTCAATCCTGACCCCGTGGGAAGCATCCAGAGAAAATCCTGGTTTTTTGGAATACGGCTTATGTCAATCCTGACCCCGTGGGAAGCGTCCAGAGCGGATCCTGGTCCTTGCGGAACACGGCTATGTCAATCCTGACCCCGTGGGAAGCATCCAGAGCAAATCCTAGTTTTGTGGAACACGGCTTATGTCAATCCTGACCCCGTGGGAAGCGTCCAGAGCGGATCCTGGTCCTTGCGGAACACGGCTATGTCAATTCTGACCCCGTGGGAAGCATCCAGAGCAAATCCTGGTCTAGTGGAACACGGCTAATGTCAATCCTGACCCCGTGGGAAGCATCTAGAGAGGATCGTGGTCCTTGCGGAACACGGCTAATGTCAATCCTGACCCCGTGGAAGCATCCAGAGCAGATCCTGGTCCTTGCGGAACACGGCTAATGTCAATCCTGACCCCGTAGGAAGCGTCCAGAGCGAATTTTGGTCTAGCGGAACACGGCTAATGTCAATCCTGACCCCATGGGAAACGCCCAGAGCAACCCTTGACTCCGTGAAATGTGGATAATGTCAACCCCATCAATCACTTACGGGTCCTTTCGACTCGTAAGGAAGAAAACTCTCTTGTAAGATCCTTACGACTTATAAGAGAAAACTCACTTAGGAATCCTCACGATTCCTAAGGAGAAAATACACCTGCGAGATCCTCTCGACTCGTAGGGAGAAAAGTCTTTATGAGACCCTTACGGCTCATAAAGTTGAAAAGTCTTAGGCGACAGATCTGAACCTGTTTTCTAAGCCATCACTACCTCTCGAAGAATTCAAGACGGAATGCTCTCTATCATTTGCAGGCTACGCTTACTAAGGTAACATGCTGGCAACAAAGAAAAGGGAAGAAAGCAAGAGATAACACAAGATAGTACGAAAAAATTTATCTTTTATTTATAAGTTCAATCGAGTACAAGCTACATCATATGAAAGGATAAAAAAAATGGATACATTTTATTCAAAAATTGCAAATGATATAAAAACAACTATTGGGAGGGAAGCGTTTTCAATAGGCCAATCAGTTGCTCGCGCACTTTCCTCAGCCCCTTTTCACGGTCAGCTGCCACGGCCAACTCCGCTTCAACTTGAGCCCGTTGCTGCAAGTAAGATGAAAGTTGCTCATCAACGACCCTTTGAGCTTCCCCACGACTCTGCGCATCCCACTCGATGAGGTCGAGCTTCTGCTTCAGTGTTAGCCCGTCGTAAATACATCGTAGAAGGCCCTCAAAGATAGCTTTCAACTGCACAGCATTGGCATCAACCTGAGCATGCAGTCGAGCAGATTCGCTTGAAGTCTCTTCATATTCCTTACGCTTTAAGGCCGCTTCTTGTTCAAGATGGCGGAAGTAGGGAGTGCTCTGCTCGACCCACGCAGCCTGTTGAGAGTTCACAGCCAGGACCTCAGGAGCAGGACGTCCGAACTCGAGCTCATGCAGACAGGCCTCAATTTTCCTGCAGTGATTAACCCAAGACTCAACGACGCCCTCATTATGAAAGTTCATAAACGTCGCCAGCATAGGATTCACCTCAGCAGCAAAATCCGCAGCAAGGGCAGGGGTCTCCGCGTCAAGCTCTTCAATGGATCACTCAACATACGAAGGCTGGTCGCAGCGCCCTTGGAAGATGGACGTCTAGAAAACGGTCCTGCTGGCATTAATATACGAGATTCGAAGGGAGCAGGAACCGGTGCGACTGCTGCAAAATGAATTACGGTTAAAAGCCAACTCACAAAATAAATAAATCGCATGAATAATGGAGTTTACTATGCCGACTGAGGTAGATGGCAAGGCCGGGAGTACTGGTGGCACAACTATTCTTTCATCTCCTCCTTCAATTTGTAGTGCTGCAGTCAAAACAAAGAAGGATTAGCAACGACTTGGCTACCCGTAAAAGAAAAGAAAAGACATTAGCTAAAGGCTGTACTCACCAGCGCCGCTAGATGAGGCAATCTCTGACTGGAAGGAGAAATGTGGGTGCAACACTTGATACAGGTGATCAAAAAGGACTCCTGCAAAAGTGTTATAATGCAATGTCGATACATAAGGTATATAGCCTATAACGAAACCAATAAGTCACAAATCCGTACCTTCCAGCATTTGGGAGGACACGAGAGAAGTCAAAGGATCGACAACCGTCAAAGCGGCAGCTGGTGGTGCTTCCTCGGGTGACACAACCTCAACGCTCGCCACACCTGCATTAGAAACAAGAGAAATACTGTCAGAAGAGATTGAAAGGGATTGCAGAATGAAAAGGAGAGCAATGACCTAAAATCTACCTGGTGAGTCGCCGGTCGGAACCGCGACAAGGGCGTCACTTGATGCAGCGACTAATTCACCCTCCTCCATCGGAACGGTTTCGCCACCCGTAGCTTCATCCCCCGACTCCACGAGAATCGTCGTGATACTCGCAGCGCCCGGCAACGGCAAGGAACCGCAAGGGGAAAGAGTGGTAATTGGGGCAGTTCCAGACTCTTGAGAAATAGTGGCTACCTCAGGCTCGGTGTTTGCCGCCATCTCACCCACCACTTCCTCATCAAGACTCGGCCCTGCAGGATAGGATATATGAGAAGCTGAAAATTAAAACTTTGACAAAAGAACTCAGTGTTACGTTACCTTGGGTCGGTCTTTCAATTGCTTCCCGAGCCGCACGTGATGCCTGTCTGTGAGCGGTAGACAGGGCGGCCGAAGCACTCTCTGAAGGAGCAAGGGCAGGGGTAGCAGCGCTCGAGCCTGCACCCGCGGCCAAGGCAGCACTACGTTCCCTTGCTGTACGCATTCTGCGCTTTCTTTCCACCCGGGCCGTGAGAGCTGATCTTCTCAAGACCTTCGTCAACGGGACGTCATCATCCACGCCAGGAGCTACCTCTGAAACCGTTACGGCGTCCGTCATCGGTTGCTTGAGTAAAGCCTCTTTTGGCAATGCTGAGGACGCCGGGAATTTGATAACTGGCCCTGGAAGCATCTTCGCATCACCCAACGGGATTGGCACTATACTGGGCATGACCTGAGTCGAGGTAATCCCTGCGATCAGATGAAAAATGGGTCAGATTGTCCATAAGAAAGGTGAATGAAGGCACAATGAGCCAAAATATACCAACGCCCAGCGAAGCGCGAATCCTCTCCTCCTCCTCAAAAGTCTTGAGGGAAGCCGCGAGAGCCTCTTCAGTGGAAAGGCCTATTAAAGAAGGAAAAGTGTCAGTCAAAACATGATAATAAAAATGTAATTCAATGACAAAAGATACGGTTGAAGTTTACTTGATTGTGTGAGGATGGCCAGTCCCGCTTTGTGGCTTGCTAATCGCTCAGAAGCTGCAATAGCAGCTTCGAGGTCGGTATCATCTGGCACTATGAATAGGCCTTCGTTGGTCCCATACTCGCTCAAGCCCTCGCTATAAGGAGCATGAGGCTCCTGGTCGAGTACAACGTCTGCAGAAAGAATCGATTTCTTCTTCTTCTTCTGCGAGCGAGCACTGGTCGCCGCTGGCACAAGCTTACGCTTGGTGGGTACCTTGGGACGACGAGTCCCGATATCTTAACCTACGCCAGACTCGGGAGACGCTACAGTCACCCCTTTCACAGGAGCACGGGGTATCAGTAGCTCAGGCGCATCACTCGAGACCTTGACCGCAGAAACTTCTCTTAAGGGAGGACGGACAATGGTCAGTCGCTTCAGAGGAACATTTGGATTGCCAGCCGGAGCGGTGCCTTTGCGATCAAGCAGCATTCGCTTCTCCTCTCTAATGACGGCGCCCATTGAGTGTTGATACCACGCCACATACACATTCAGGTCCTTAGGAACGCAGCTCGGTTCACTAATGAAAAAGTTGGACCCTGTGTTTAGGCGCATAAAATGATGCAGCGCGCTTCGCATTCCCTCTTCGGTAGCAGCAGGTTCTGCCAAGAAAGCCTCAAGCGGGACGCCCTGATTATAGCTCGGCTGCTGGGCGAAACGATGCGGGTTGTATCTTATGAATAACGCCGCATCATTTTGCCTAAATACGAGAAAGCCCGGCCTGATGGAGTACAGATGAAGAATCTCCCGAGCTTTCAACACAGAGGCCCCGTCTTTAAAGATGTCCTGTAATGGTAGCACCATCTTCGTGGATTCCTGGCCGACGGTCAAAATTTTATCGGTGAAGGACATACCGTATCCAACCGTGCGTGGATGAAGGAGCAAACTCCTAGCTTCCCGCGGTGACGAATTTACGATGGATGCGTCGACTAGCCGCATTATCCGGGGGAACTTGCATCTGTCATAAAAGGAAGGTCTTCTGTGGATACCGGAGACCCCGAGCACATGCAACTCAAGCTATGAGGTGAAATAATGCATTGAAAAGTTAGCAGACTGCACCCCTGGCTCAGTAGTATCCGCTGCCAGGCTTAGGCCATGATACAGGTGGGCTAGCCCAGCAATCCCAATGGCCACTTGTTTCCCGGCAACCATTCGATGCGCTGGGTAGAAGACAGACGGCCTCATATAGCGAGGGTGCATGGGAAGCGCGAACCGGCTTAACCATAAACCGAGGAACCCTATAAAGAACGCTTCCTCATCAATACCCGGAGCGGCAATTTCTGAAAAGGGGACGATCGCGACGTTTGGAAGAAAGAAATCCTTTTGATCGGCTTCCAATATTGGTCGGCGATCCAAGCCAAAGCCGAAAGGATCATCAAGTTTAGCAAACTTTTCACCTTGTCGCGACAAAATTTCTGGGTGAAGAAAACAGGCAATGAAGTCCGCAAAGCTGACCCCCCCGGCCTCCGGATTCGAGAAAGAGGCTCTCATACATATTCAACACCCTTATAAAACTTGGGAACTGGTGTTGAATGGCGTTCTCTGGGGTAAGACCTATTACCCCTGATTTGGTAGCAAAAATATACTCATCCGGAGGAAGCGGCCCCTCGTAATGCTCTCCCTTAACGGGTAAACCAGAGACCTCGGCATAAGGAAATAGAGACCTTTCGATCCAATAGGGGGAATGTATGGGTCGGAATGTTCCATTGCTCTAGAAACGCCTTGATCCACCATGTGGGAGGTGCAAAATACTGGAACAAGGAAGCGTAGATCGCAGGGTACAATCCGAGCTTCAGTAGATGCGACTTCTTCGCCGATAAAATATATCGGGCCCACTGTAAGTATCCGGCCGGGTGACGGGGAGTTAGTCCTATGTTGTATGGCTGTCCCCAAGGGCGCGATTCATCCTTGCATATGCGCCGCCCTAGAGTGTCCAAAGCTATCGGCGGCTGCACGGGTATTGAGCCCATAGAAGGCCGAAGGAGACCTTCTGAAGTCCAATTTACCTCCTCCACAGTATAATTGATCGGGGGTGCATCTGCATAAGGGATCGCAGAGATAGGCTCCGAGGGTGTCGCGCAAGAAAAGCTCTGGCGGCCTCTGATAATCTGATCGTACCATCTACCCCATAGATGAAGACTCTTTTGCTCCGGGTCATGGTTTTTGATCAGCGTAAGAACCTCTCGGTCTACGGGCGCTTCGGGGAACCCGCCTTCCGAGTGGACGAACGGGAAAGAAGTGTCGAAAGACATAGTACCTGCACGGGAAAAGAACAAATTGTCAGTCGCCAATGCTACAGTTTAAGTGCTGTCACTAGGTATTTTAAATTTGTACCACACTGCAATGCAGTGAAAAGGGACCAAAGGGGACCCACATAATCCAGATGACATTGCATCATTAATAAAACATCCTCATCATTTGATGGGACTGTCAATTAAATGAGGAAATCCTCAATTGATTCTCATTTAATGAGAACCTCTCGGGTTAAGGAGTAAATCTCCCCTTGAGAGCAGTGCTCTGTGACAGAGTGACATCTGTCGAACTCTAATGATGAAGGAATAAAAATTCCTGAAGAGCCTTGCTCTGATGAAATGATGGAATAACCATCAGAAAAATTTAAAATAATTTTTTTTAATGGGATAAAATTCCATGATCTTTAAGATCCATTAACAAATTCTAAGAGTTCTTCATGAGCAAACCTCTATTAATGGGTTAAGAAACCCTGAACAGATCTCTTAAGATCTAAGATCTAACAAGAGCAAAGCTCCATTAATGGGTTAAGAAACCTCAAGAAAGATCTCTTTAGATCTATGATTCCAAGAGAGCAAAGCTCTGTTAATGAAACCCTAAAAGGGTTTTCTTTAGATCAAAGATCTATAAAGAGCAAAGCTCTATTAATGGGTGAAACCCTAAATTCTTAAATAATCCTTTAAAAGATTTAATCTTTACCTAAGTTTTGACAGAGTTTTGTCCTTAAAAGAAGTTCTTAAGACAAAGAGCTATGCTCTGCAAGAGAATAAAAATTCTCAGAAAGAGGAAGATGAATATAAATCATCTCAAGGGCCAAGGGTCCTATTTATAGGCACCAAGATGCCGTTTCAACTTCTGAGTTGATCCAAGGGCGTGGATGCTGCCACCGCTGCACTCACGTGTGGGCCACATGAGCGCAACGGTGGGGGGCATTTGTTTCCCCCAATCAGAGCAAAGCTCTTTTAAAATTCAAATTTTGAAATGAAGCAACGCTTCAGAAGCAACGCCAAGTGCGCTGCGCCCTAAGCAGCGCACCCCATGCAAAGCACGTGTGCGCTAGAGCTAAGAGCGCTGCACTTAAGCAGAACACCACGTGCAAAGCGCGTGTGCGCTAGCGCTAAGTGCGCTGCGCTCTGAGCAACGCACCACGTGCAAAGCACGGGTGCACTAGCGCTAAGTGCGCTGCGCTCTGAGCAGCGCACCACGTGCAAAGCACGGGTGTGCTAGCGCTGGAACTAAATGCTCCCTACCGTTAGATCAAAGATCTAATAATAATGATAAATCATTAATTAGTTAGAATTAAATTCTGTTAAGGAAAGATTCCTCAAAATCTTTCCAAACAACAAGATTGTGCTCTGTAAATCAGAGCACCGTTGGATCAATGATCCAATGGTGATTAAAAATCACCAAAATACAGAATAAATTCTGTATGAAAAGATTTTCCAATCTTGTTAAAAACAAGAAGATTGCCTTCTATAAATCAGAAGCCCTTGGATCAAACATCCAACGATGGGAAATTTCCCAAATCAATTGGAGAAAAGATCTCCTTAACTGATTGAACAAATCAGCTTGCCCTATAAAAAGGCCCCAAGACTTCAAATCTCAGAAGATACAGAAGCATAGAGAGGAACCCCCCATAAGCTTTGAGAGATCTCAGAAAGAAGAGCCAAGCTCTCAATAGAAGAACTTCTTTTCTTCAAGGTAAAAGAACAGAAAGATGAAATCATCTCATAATTGAAAAGAAAGACTCACTTCTTTAAAGATCATAGATCTACAAGACCAAGGTCTTTCACAAAAAGATCAAAAGATCTCATCATAAAATAAAAAAAAAGAACATGATTCTTCTCACAGATCATAGATCTATAAGACAAATTGTCTTTCAGAGATCATGAACATCTTATTATAAAAGGGGGGAGAACAATTCAATTCTCTTAAGGATCACAGATCCATAAAGGCAAAGCCTTTCATCAGCATAAGAGATTGAAAACATCTCCTACAAAATAAGAACTTTGTTCTTAGGTCTATGAGACAAAGTCTCTTTTAAAAGAACATAAATTTATTTCTTGAATCATAAAATTGATCAGTTAGTGCTCTGCGCTCACAACTTAGCGCTCTACGCTCAAGACTGGTGCACAGCGCCAAGCGCACCACGTGCTCCTCACGTGTGCTCTACTTAGCAGAAGCGCATCAGCTTTCAAAGACTGGCGCAAAACGCTGCAGAGCCTTAGCGCTCAAAATATAGAGCACTACGCTCATGGACTGGCGCTCAGCGCCAAGCGCACCACGTGTCACTCACGTGTGCGCCACTGAACTAATAGCGCAATGCGCTCATAAATTAGCGCACTGCGCTCATCATCTTGCGCTTAGCGCCAAGCGCGCCACGTGTCTCTCACGTGTGCGCTACTCGGTAGAAGCGCACTGCGCTTTTTGACTGGCGCCAAGCGCACCACGTGCTCCTCACGTGTGCGCTGATAGAACATAAATTGTTCTTTAATAAATCCAGAGCTATGATAAATGCTCAACATTCAATAAAAGACAGAAATACTGTCAAAACTCAAATCAATGCTCAGCATTGTTAAAAGGGCCAAGCCCAAATAAATACTCAACAGCCCAAAATAAATGTTAAACATTTTAACTTGATTGGACTTAGCCCAAGATTGGCCATAAGTCCTCAACTCAGATGAATTGAGCCCATATGCTCATAAATCTTTTAACAGATCTTAGTCCCAATTGGACTACAGATCTTTCAACCAAAATTGGTTGAAGGGTACATCTCTTCACTCCCCTGATATTTGTCGTTGTAATCCTTCAATGTCTTCAGAGAGGTGACGGGTCCCGACAACCATACATTCCATAGACTATGACGTCTTTAAACTGGACTGTGGGGTCCCTAAACCCACGGACTATGATGTCCTTAACCTAGGACTGTGGGGTCCCTTTAAACCCATGGACCACCATGTCCTTAACCTTGGACCACCATGTCCTTAAACTGGTAATCGACTACAATGTCCCTAAACTAAACAATAGAGCCAAAATGCTCTTTTGTTGGATCTAAACAATCCCGTTAAGTTGATCTTAGTCTGAAATGAGACTAACGTAGCCTTAACATACGTTTAAGTTGATCTTAGTCTTAAATGTGACTAACGTATCCTTAAACCCAACCCCCAAACCCAAATCTAAGAAAATACGGATTTGGACTAATCCATGCCCTACGGGCGACAACATAAATTAGTCTCCGTATATAATCCACGGGAAACCAAAAACAAAACAAATACCCACGATATGAAATGACCATCTGGAGAAGGAGAAAGTGGTTACCGTGATGTGGTAGCGTAATTAACTGCAGGGGCTTGCGCCTGCAGGGAAGAGCGTCCCCACAATCAAAAACCTCTCAAATGAGGGGGAATCTGATGAAGTCTGCTACATCGGCCGCATCTGTCTAAACCTTCGATATATGGTGTCATAAATCAACTTGGCATTTTCGGAGAGGTGGACGGATAGCATCAATTAGCATCTGCCCCTAGATTCAGGCAAGACGTCGTGTCTTCCCGGTTTCCGGCGGTAAACAAGTTTGATATGTGATACAGTAGTTGGAATCCACATTAAATTAGTTTTGTGAAAACTAGTTTGTTTGTAAATTTAGCATGCTAGTCTCTATTGATCGATTACCACGAAATTTCGATTCGGATCGAAACTCCGTCGCAATCGCGTATCGTACGCGAATACTCGCCAGATAACTTTACTAGGTAGCCACGCCCCATAGCCCCGACCAAGTGACTTTAGGAGAACCCCATTACCAAAAGCATCCACTCGGGTGCTCACGGCCATGGTGTTACACCTAAGTGCACTTGGTCGACGACATCAGGGGTGCGGCCATCTACTAAAGTTCCCGACGAGTATTCGATCGGGTAGTCGGGAATCTTGTTGAATTACCCGACTAAGTTATTGAAAAGTGTTTTCGATATGAGACTAAAATGCAAGATTTATAGGGTTAGGCATGAAATTCAGAATATGAGATATTCCGGGTTTATGATGTCTAAGGAAATGCAGATTCTAATTATTGTAGTTTTTCATTTCTTTTCTGCGACCGTAAGTGTAATATGTGGGGTATCCTAGATCTCGTTGCTATATGTCAACGACATTCGGGATACACGTATTTATTTACATTGATGACATGAGATGTTATGTGTTGCTGTGATATGTAATATTGGATGTCGTGATTGAATAGCCGGGGGTTTTATGTGAGATGAGAGTTTTTCAATTTTCATTCATGTAAAATTTGTAT
This sequence comes from Agapanthus africanus, assembly GCA_030015575.1. Classification (NCBI taxonomy): domain Eukaryota; kingdom Viridiplantae; phylum Streptophyta; class Magnoliopsida; order Asparagales; family Amaryllidaceae; genus Agapanthus; species Agapanthus africanus. Next base: position 305,156,700 of record JASDDO010000004.1, on the reverse strand, counting down.
GTAATATTCTTTTATTGGGGTTCTTCCGGGTTGAGGATGATGTCACCACTGATGTATATTATTTAATTTTCCGCATTAGGATAGACCCAAGGCGGGGAGCACAAGTAACCGGGTTCAAGAGTCCAGTGGGAGACCATCTCGAGGAGTCGAGACCGGGTCTCCTAACTCTAGAATTGGAAGGGTTGCTTGCCACTCTCGTAGGGGTTTATGGGTTGTGGGTTTGGCTATTCATCACGACCGTGGAATCCGTGTTTTTCATTACTGGCTGAATTTAAAACACGGACCTCTTAGTATATCCAATATTTCATATGTTGACTTCTGCTGCTATGTTCTGTGATGTTGATCATATAACTGTTTATGATGAATGCAATATTATATATATGATATATACTAAACGTTGCTTATGTTTTGCACCCGCGCTAGTCCAGCCCCCGCTCTGCCGTTAGTTAAGTAACCTAACGGTGCATGACGAGGCCCCGTGGCGAATGCGGATGGCATAAGCGTACGTTCTATTTTCGTTTCATTTTCTGTGATGTTTAGGAAACATTAAATGATGGGATTTCGTTAATGAGATTAATGAAAGAAAAGAAACCTAAAGATATTGTAGAATCAAATTTTTCAAAAAGGTAGCTCTAGTTATTGCTTTGTACAGTGGTATTCCTTGATGAATATCCAGCACCTCATTCGATAAGGAAAGAGCCGAAACCCCTTCACCGGGAGTGACCTCTTTAGCAAAACTAGCAAATGCTACAACCCTCTCGGTTTATTATCATAGCTTCTATAGTTCTTGCTTTGCATAGTGGTATTCCTAGATGGATATCCAGCACCTCATTCGACGAGGAAAGAGCTGAGATCCCTTCACCGGGAGTGACCTCTTTAGCAAAAGCTAGTAAAAACTATTCGGTTTATTTTTGAAAACTACTCGATTTTAAAAGCGGAGCTTAAACCACTCCTTTTCAAAATCACTAGATTTTACAATGATATCAAGTTCATTACGTTAAAGGTTTTCTTAAAAACCATTCGTAGCCCTCCGTCATTTCAGATAAGTGCTATTTAGTATTCGTGTTGCGTTTGTTGACCTTGTCAAGGCGTAGTGTGCGGTAGCTGATTAGTGCTTATCTGCAAGCATGTGATGCGATTGGATTAGGGTAGTCGTACGAGTTTGTTGACCTTGTTAAGGGTCGTACGAGTGGGTTTAATTCAATCAAGAAATGACAGGTTGAACTTGGCTAGCGCTTATGATTTGTTGACCTTGTTAAGGTCATAAGTGGCTAGGGGGTAAAAACAGATATTGGGAATTTCAAGAGTTGGAATTTGCAATGAGATTTCATACCTTCTATATGATAGTTGGATTCCGATACCCACTGCGAGTAAGAGTTACTCCTGAGAGAGTTTTGCACTTTACAATTAGCCGATCAAGTATGTGTCTAAGAAAAGTGTTAACGGGGTTATGCCCCTGTAGAAACGAGGTTATTTAATTAGTTCCATGCGAAAGCATGGGGAGACTCCCTTGGAGTACCAATACCTGCCTGGCCGAACGAATGGCGAACTTGTATGGTGTAATTAATCCCGGCTAATATTACCTTTTAGGGTTTGAAGGAAGATTTGATAAAAACAGTGGGAGACATCCTGATTAGATAAGATAATAACCAATCTAATCTTGCAAGAACGCATGCTAAAGTGTTTCTCTCTCTCTCTCTCTCTCCTGGTAGCGACCATGACACGCCTTAATCAAGATAATAATATTGATGTATTGACCGAACCCACATTTTATACTGGGCTAGGGAACGTTAGTTCCTCTCTATCTTATGAAAGTCATAAGTCTGAGCAAGGAATATGGGAAGTCCCTGACCAGGGTTGCTGTTGAGATTTACTGATAAGAGTTATCAGTAGTTTCTTGAACCGTTATGAGCCATACATCGGCATGACTTATCAAGTTATTGGGATCTGACGTATCCACTCCTAGACTCGATATGCGACATATCAGACGAAGAGACCGGACTGTATGGTAAGTGTTACTTATAGGCTTCATGAGATTTTGGACAAGCTTTCTTGTTGATCTTCTAATCGTTCAATACCTAGATAGCTGTTACGTCCAGCTAGTACCGCTGACGGCTTGTGGGTGACTGATGCGATCATTACCTACTGCTGGCGTATTGACGAGTTTTAAAGTCCCACACAGAAGTTTCCTAGTTCAAGCGAAACGAAGTAGGGCACATATGTTGATATGTGCGGGGGCCTGATTAAATACAAGTTTATGATACCGTATTCTAACTTGGCGGTTATTTGTTATCGGTAAGGTTATATGTGATATAACCAGATTATCGAATCAAGTGTTGATTTGATAATGTGATAAACAGATAAATGATATTAGTCGGTTATATGTGATCTAACTGAATTATTACATCAAGTGTTGATTTAATAATATGATATATATTTATATTTGATATAATTATATATTAACTAATATTATTGCTCACTAATTATTTGCTTATCTATATATATATATATATATATAAATATAAATATATATGTGATATATATCTATATCTATATATATATATATATATATATATATATATATATATATATATATATATATATATTATATGAAGCATGGAAGGATTTTCTATTTTTTGGAAAATAGAAAAAGGATGTGGAAAATGAGAGCATGGGTGAAGCATGGCCTTGGTCATTATTTTATTATTCTTTCTACACTATTGAAGCATGGTAGGAATTATTAATTTGATAATAATTCCATACTTCAATAAGTGAGAGGGGTCAATCCATTTGGAGATCACTTGTTCATTTTTCTTCACATGAGACTTGAGCTCATATGATGAGTTCTTGCCCTCTAGCTCTCTACATTTTCTTCACCTCCACCTCCAAGCTCAATCCCTCACATGGGTTGTGAACCCTTGAGCTTATAAGCATCCTAAGTGAGCCAAAACATCCATACTTCACCATCCTACACTTGATTAGCAATTAAGTGTAGTGTGTTTCCTTCACTAAAGAGTTTAGTGAAGAGATAGCTTGGATTAGCGGTGTTTCGGGTGGATCATCTTCAGCATGAATATCGCAAAGGAAGCTCGATCCAACTTCAAGTGGAGTCGCGTGGACTACTACACGGAGCTTGAGAAGGGAAGGACACGGTCTATAAAGGTTGTAGCCTCTTTCTCTTAGATTAGTTCTTTTGATATCATGCTTATAACACTACTCATCTAGTTAAGATCTTGGTTAGTGTTGATTAGCACCCTGAAATTTTTTTAATTGGCATGCTTGATGCTAGTAAAACCCAGTGGTGGTGGTAAGAAACACTTTCAAACAACCTATACTAATTTACTAGAGTAGTGTAGATTGATGAAGTAGGAATTTTGCTCACTAAAAAAAATTCTTTTCTTTTCCTTTTTCTCACTCTAGAAAAACTAGTGAGGAGATCAAGAAGAATGAACTTGGAAGTGAGAGTGAACTATTAGGATAAGATGAGCTCAAGAAAATCATAAAATATTTATGAATAAAACAAGGCAGGAAGGCGAGTCATGGCTTCTCCATGTTTCTCCAAGGACCCAAACAATGACTCATATTTCTTTTCTTTAATTCATAAATATAAATCGTTATCTTCTCATCTTTTCCTCTTGTGTGATTCTCATACATTCATATTCAATGTATCATCAACCAGGGTACAATATATATATATATATATATATATATATATATATATATATATATATAGAGAGAGAGAGAGAGAGAGAGAGAGAGAATAATGGAGGAAAGAGGCTGTAGAAGGGGATTTCCTCCTATGGCGTCGAAAAAATACAACCTCCACCATTTTTTCCAACAATCGGCACCCATTAGCATCATCGTTATCATCTAAGATGTGCATACACCAAATTTCATGTGATTCCACTACTTTTCACCGTTGAATTAGCAATGTAAAAAGTTCTTGTTGGTAAACCATCAATTTTGCACCAACTAAATCAACAGTAAAAAATGGTATAATCACATGATGTAACAACCATAATTTTCCTGTACAACTTTCTGTACAAATTTTTCAAAAAATACAGAAAGGGGTATTTTTGTCTGAGCACAAGATATAAGTTTGTTTTGCTTTTTAATAACAAGAAGGAGCTTGTAGCTCATTGGTAATACCTTGCACTGCTGAACCAAAGCACCAGAGTTCAAATCCCATCCCCCACATTATTTTTAATAATGTTTTATTTTGAATTTTTAGAAGTCCAAGGGTCTACACGTGCATAACTCGTAAAAACCCCACTGCACATGTAAAAAAAACTAGACCAGGGGGAAGACCAAGAGACGATGGACCCTCGGCGACTGACCCCGGCCTGACTCGGCCCGAATCGGCCGGCGACTCAGCCGACTCGGCCGCCGCCGCCGGCCGGACTCGGCCGGACCGCCGAGTCGTCAACACAAAAGTCGTGCCTATTGGCCTCCCCATCACTCCTGCATACTTAAATTCCTTGGATCGGTTCCAGGGCTCTTTAAAATCCCATTAAACCCTATTTTTATTACAAATTAATACAATTTTCAATACACCCCTTCACCTAACCCTAACCCTAGCTTTACCCTATAAATTCCACCCCTAGACACACACCCCTCACTCACAATTCTGTCCAAACTCTCAAGAAATTCCTCTAGAAATTTTAGTGTGCAATTGAAATTAGCAAAGGGGCGAAACTTCGGCGATCTTCCGACGACGACCCTAGGAGCTCCCGGCGACGAAACGACGCACCGGCGCCTCCTACCGCTTCCTCTTCCTCATCCCTAACCTACAAACCCATAAGTCCCACCTTCCTCTTCTTTATTCTTTTCTTAAAACATGTATTTCTAAAACCCGACGGAATCGGAGTTAATCCGATGTCCGATTCGGTTCTTCCTAAAAATCTCATTTTTTTCTTAAATATAATCATACTAAACCCTTACATGTTGACTATTAAATATTAACAAGTCATATTGAATAAGTTCCATATCAAAAGGATTTCTATTTTAATTTTTATCGTACTTTTTCACTATAATACCATGTAGTTTAATTTCAACATGTAAAACATCACAATCTTGCTATACCTTTAAGTAGATCACGAGGTAACGACCTACCTCCTCACACACTCAAATGCAACATAGCACAATACCTTTCGGGAACATAGAATACGGGAAAACGAAACTTTAAATATAAATACCACTAACTATTAAAATTGTTTCTATAAGATTACGTATTTTATAAATCTTTGCAAAGCGCCGCTACAACCCATTTTGGGGAACCCGACTGGGATGGTGCGGATTATCGCACATCCTTGGGCTTAGTAGTGCGAGATGCAGACCTCCGCAAGGAGCATACGGTCTCGAGAGATTTAAAATACAAATATCTTAAGAAAATGAGATTTCTAGAAATATAATATATATTAAAATTATTTCTATATAAATATATATATATGTATCATTAAAATATCTATTTTGTGATAATATAAATATTCTAACTTTTTTCTAAAATCATAAGGATCACTTTACATTAAATTACCATGAATTCCATATAAGTTCAATATTACAATTAAATACCATGTATTATGAAAATTAGGTTATTTTCACTAGAAATATCACAAATATAAAATCTACATCTATGAAAACTCTAAAGATGATAATTAAATACTTGGGGTGTGTTTCCCCTAATCAGAGCAAAGCTCTGTTTGAATTTCAAAAAATTAAAAAATTGAAGTAACGCTTCAGATTCCTTGCGCTGCGCGCAACGCGCCACGTGGCAAAAGCTGACACACCAGCGCTGCGCCCAAGACAGCGCACCCAATCAGAGCAAGGCTCTATTTAAAATAAAAATGAAGGAAGCAACGCTTCAGATGATCTGCGCTCTGCGCTGCGCGACACGTGTCAGCGCAGTTGCTCTGCGCTGCGCGACACGTGTCAGCGCAGTTGCGCTGCGCTCTGCGCTGCGCGTCACGTGTCAGCGCAGTTGCGCTGCGCTCTGCGCTGCGCGACACGTGTCAAGCGCAGGTGCGCTTGCGCCAACTGCGCCAGCACTAAAACAGAATTAAAATTCCACAAAGATTTTTCTAATCTTGTTAAAACAAGAAGATTCTCTTCTGTAAAACAGAGCCCTTGGATCAAAGATCCAACGGTGGGGAAAAATCCCTAAATCACTCAGAGAAAGATCTCTTTAACTGATTTAACAAATCAATTGGCACTATATAAAGGCCCCTAGAATCCAAGTCTAAAACACAGAGACAGACAGAGATAGAGAACACAGAACTCCTCTAAAACTTTGAGAAGAACTCGAAGAAAAGAAAAGGTAAACCTTTGAAAAAAAAGAAGAAGTTCTTCTAAAAAGATCAAAGATCTAAGAACAAGATCAAGATCTTGAATAAAAAATAATAATAATAAAAAGGAAGTAATTTACTTCTTTACTAGATCTTTTGATCTATATAAAGGCATTGCCTTTTGATGAACCACTGGTTCTTAAAACTTGAGGTAGAACCTCTTTAGAATCAAAAAGATTCTGTTCTTTGATCTAAAATAGATCAAGATGCGCTCTGCGCTTTTGAACAATGCCTTGCACTTTTAAAATCTGCACTGTTGCGCTCCTTGGATTGGCGCAAGTCACCACGGAGCGCCAGGTGTCAATCTGCGCTCTGCGCTTCTAAAAACAGAGCACTGTTCTCTTGGTTTGACGCAAGTCACCAGAGCGCACCACGTGTCAGCAGCGCACTAGCGCATCGCACTGGCGCAGTGCACTGCGCTAACAGACTTGCGCTCACCACCGTGCAACACGTGTCACCTCCACATGGACTTGCGCCTTGCGCTCCTCAATTGGCGCAGAGCGCCTGACAGGCCATGTGGCGCGCTGTCAGACCATTGAATGCTCTGCATTATTAAAGAAAGGGACAGAGCCCAATTGAAAAGGCCTAACAGGCCTAATCTAAATGCAATGCATTATCAAACAAGGGCAGAGCCCAATTAAAAGGTCTATCAAACCAAACAAAAATGCAGTGCAAAAGGGCAGAGCCCAAATAAAGGCCTGACAGGCCAAATGAAAATAAAATGTTGAACATTTTCAACTGGACTCAACCCAATTCTGGCCGTAAGTCCTCAAATTAAATTGAACTGAGCACAACTGCTCTCCCAAATCAATTTACACCCGGTTCAAGGGTACATCTCTGAACTCCTCTGATATTCGTCGTTGTAATTCCTCAACGTCGTCAGAGAGGTGACGGGTCCCGACAACCACATATTGCTACGGATTGTGGGGTCCTTAAACTCATGGACTAATGCGTCCTTAAACCAACATTCGTCCCTAAAATGGGAATGTTGGACCACCATGTCCCTAAACTGGCAATACGGACCGTGGGGTCCTTAAACTCATGGACTTATGCGTCCTTAAACCAATATTCGTCCCCAAAAATAGGAATGTGGACCACCATGTCTCTAAACTGGAGATGGACCACCATGTCCCTAAACCGGTAATACGGACTGTGGGGTCCTTAAACTCATGGACTTATGCGTCCTTAAACCAATATTCGTCCCCAAAATGGGAATGTGGACCACCATGTCCCTAAACTGGAGATGGACCACTATGTCCCTAAATTGGAACAATAGAGCCCAAATGCTCTTTTGTCGGATCTAAACGATCCCGTTAAATTGATCTTAGTCTCAAATTAGACTAACGTATCCTTAAACCAAAACCCCAAACCCAAATCTAAGAAAATACGGATTTGGACTAATCCACGTCCTACGGGCGACGACATAAATTAGTCTCCGTATACAATCCACGGCCAACCACAAACAAAACAAACACCCACGACACGAAGTGAAATTCTGGAGAAGGAGAAAGTTGTTACCGCGATGCGGAAGCGTAATTAACTGCAGGGGCTTGCGCCTGCAGGGAAGAGCGTCCCCACAATCAAAAACCCCTCGAACGAGGGGGAATCTGATGAAGTCTGCTACATCGGCCGCATCCGTCTAAACCTCCGATACACGGTGCCATAAATCAACTTGGCATCTTCGGAGAGGTGGACGGATAAAACCAAATAGCATCTGCCCCGAATCTCAGGCAAGACGTCTCCGCGTCGCGCCGCCATTCGGAAGGGAACAGATTCTGGCACGCCCGGTGGAACCTTTTTCTCTTTCCACTCCACACTTCGTGCGTCGTATTCGCGAACGAATCGCGGTTTTTTAATGGTTGCCCTCGGGTTTCAAGTTACTAAGATTTGGTCTCTTGTCTGGCGCAGAAATCAAACAGCAATGGCGTTCAACTGCTCGAACTGCTCCAACTGCAAGTGCAACCGACGCTCCGCCTCACCTGGAGGTATAGCCTATGGACCGCAGGCGGCATCACTATTCATGATGTCGGTGGAACAAATTACCCAAGCTACTACCGGTCTGTTTTTTTGGACCATGCTCCTGCCAGCAAGCTTCGCCATCCCAGTGCCCATACCGGAAGCTTCAAAGAAGTCAGTCTTCGATCGACTTGCTACTCCCACGGCCCCTCTCAACGGGTCGTCCAATTCCTCAGTCTTCACTAGGCTGAACTCGGTCTCCAAAGGGCCTACCAAGAAGCCCATAATACCTGAAGTAGCTATCCTAAAGAAGATAGCTGCTCCTGAAGTCGTCAAGGCGGCTTCTCTTCCTAGAGGGTCGGTCTTTGCGAGACTGACTGCCCCTGTTCCCACTCCCGCTCAGAAATCTGTTTTTGACCGGTTGGACACAGCTTCTCAACGGACGTCAGTCTTCAAGAGGCTGACACCCGCGACAGCCCCCCACCTGAACAGGGGGCAAGATAAAGCCGTCGCTGAACCAATCCCAACAACCCGTCACGCCCGACGTCGCCACTGGCGCCGGATAAGGAAGGCTGGGGGCTACTCCCCCTCTGGGCTAACTCCACCAGCTCCAACGGTGGAAGTTAATGCTGTTGTTCCAACCGGGAACAGTTTTGAGCTGCTGAACAGGTTGCGCAGAAATTCGCCAAATGCGGTACTCAAAAGATCTCCCTCACCGGTTGAGACCGTCGTGGAAGCAAAACCAGAAAATCCGGAGCAGTCTCCTCAACGGCTGTCTTCCAGAATCTACAAGACTTGGCGACGGGTCCGAGAATCGGTGATTGATCCGAACTTCTCCCATCAGCATAAGAAGTCGAAAGCCCGACAGGAAGACAACCGCCCTGTTAAGCAACGGAAGACGATGGCCACCTTGGTGCCTACAGCGACGGCCCCCTCAACTTCGATGGCCCACAAGAGAAGAAGGCCGGAGAAAATCCCTACGCCTGCGGCGAACGTCAAAGGCACTGAACCCAAACGCCCTAAGTCCGGGGGCATTGTGGTACACACCGTCTACATGGCGTTCGGGAAAGAGGACGGCCGTATATCCACAGGTCATAGACCGCTTACGCGATCGGTGACTAAAGCTCAGGAGCAGCAGCATAAGCTCCAAGAAATGATGACTGCGACGGCCGCGCTCACAGGGCTAAAAGAAAGCCCAGAAGCATCATCGGATCAGCGCCAGGAGCAAGAAACCGACGCCGAATTCCTTCGCAGGATACTGGAAAAGAAGAACAAAGAGGCTGCAGAACAAGCAGCCAAAATAAAATGAATGGCCCTTCTGTTCCAGGACATGGTGGGTATGATGATCCAGTAGGATCCTCCTGCTGAAGATCCTCCAATTGTCCTTGAAGATGACAGAGGAGAAACGTCAAATCCTCCGCCGGCTCTGTCAACAGCCAAGGAGGAGACAATTTCTAAAGCTGCCCTAGATGAATATATAGATCAGCAGATAAGGGTTCACCAGGCAACTGAGGCGGCCGGTCAAGTTGTCAAAACGGGAAGACCATATCTGAGCTGGTATGATCAGATCAGATACCCGCCGGGCTACACGATCCCAAAATTCCATGTCTATAAGGGGACAGGAAATCCCCTGTTCCCCTCCGAATGGCGGCCAAGACATGGACTGTCTTGCCTGAGATTCGGGGCAGATGCTAATTGGTGTTATCCGTCTACCTCTCCGAAGATGCCAAGTTGATTTATGGCACCGTGTATCGAAGGTTTAGACGGATGCGACCGATGTAGCAGACTTCGTTAGATTCCCCCTCGTTGAGGAGTTTTTGATTATGGGGACACTCTTCCCTGCAGGTGCAAGCCCCTGCAGTTAATTACGCTACCGCATCGCGGTAACAACTTTCTCCTTCTCCAGCTGGTCACTTCGTGTTGGGGGTGTTTGTTTTGTTTGTGGTTGCCCGTGGATTGTATACGGAGACTAATTTATGTAGTCGCCCGTAGGACGTGGATTAATCCAAATCCGTGTTTACTTAGATTTGGGTTTGTGGTTTTGGTTTGAGGATACGTTAGCCATATTAGAGACTAAGATCGACTCAAACGTTTGTTAAGGATACGTTAGTCCGATTTGAGACTAAGATCAACTTAACAGGGTCGTTTAGATCCGACAAAAGAGCATTTGGGCTCTATTGTTCCAGTTTAGGGACATAGTGGTCCAATGAAGGTATGGTCGTCGGGACCCGTCACCTCTCTGACGACGTTGAAGGATTACAACGACATATATCAGAGGAGTTCAGAGATGTACCCTTGAACCAAAGTTGGTTGGGAGACCTGTAGTCCAATTTGGGACTAAAGTCTGTTTGAGGGTTTAAGGATACGTTAACCGTATTTGAGGCTAAGATCAACTTAAACGTTTGTTAAGGATACGTTAGTCCAGTTTGAGACTAAGATCAACTTAACGAGATCGTTTAGATCCGACAAAAGAGCGTTTGGGCTCTATTGTTCCAGTTTAGGGACATGGTAGTCCATTTAATGTATGGCCGTCGGGACCCATCACCTCTCTGACGACGTTGAAGGATTACAACGACAAATGTCAGAGGAGTTCAGAGATGTACCCTTGAACCAAAATTGATTGGGGGATTTATAGTCCAATTTGGGACTAAAGTCTGTTTGAAGGTTTAAGGATACGTTAGCCGTATTTGAGGCTAAGATCAACTTAAACGGGATCGTTTAGATCCGACAAAAGAGCATTTGGGGGCTCTATTGTTCCAGTTTAGGGACATGGTGGTCCATCTCCAGTTTAGGGACATGGTGGTCCATTTCCAGTTTAGGGACATAGTGGTCCATTGGTAGTTTAAGGACGCATAAGTCCATGGGTTTAAGGACCCCACAGTCCATATGGGTGTGTTTAAGGACGCATTAGTCCGTTAGTTTAAGGACGCATAAGTCCGCGGGTTTAAGGACCCCACAGTCCGTATCTTGGTTTAAGGACGCATAAGTCCATGAGTTTAAGGACCCCATAGTCCGTGTTGATGTGTGGTTGTCGGGACCCGTCACCTCTCTGAAGACGTTGAAGGATTACAACGACAAATATCAGAGGAGTTCAGAGATGTACCCTTGAACCAATGAGTTGGTTGAAAGAGCAGATGCGCTCAGTTCAAGATGATTTGAGGACTTATGGACAGTTTGGGCTAAGTCCAATTATGTTTGAAATATTGGCCCTCTGTTGGCTCATTGAAAGAGAGGCTTTGCCTCTAGAAACTTAGCCAATTGGGGTAAAGCTAGTGTTAAACACTAAAGACCAACAGTGTTGAACACTGGAATTAAGATTATCAAGTTAGTGTTTAACACTAAAAGTTAATCAGTGTTAAACACTAGCAACGGGGATTTCAAATTAGTGTTAAACACTAAAGCAAATCAGTGTTAAACACTGGTAGCAGAGATTTCAAATTAGTGTTAAACACTAAAGCAAATCAGTGTTAAACACCGGGAACAGAGTTTTCACATTAGTGTTAATCACTAAGAAAATCAGTGTTAAACACTGCAAATAGAGTTTTCCAAATTAGTGTTAAACACTAAGAAAATCAGTGTTAAACACTGCAGATAGAGTTTTCCAATTAGTGTTAAACACTAAGGAGGGAGGGGTCACGTGCGGACACGTGAGAGCGCCCCGATTTCCTTTATTTTATTCTGCAGGTAAGTGTTTAACACTTTTAATTTCCTGGCCATCACGTGTGGGCACATGATAGGCATCCATCCATTCGATATTAAAGGGATTCGTTAGGGGTCACGTGGGGACACGTGAGGGCGCCCTAAATGTGGAGCCAGATCTCCTTTTGGTTTATCCTCAAATCTGCGAACAAGTGTTAAACAATTTTATTTTTATTTTAGAGCATCACGTGTTGGCACGTGATGGGGATCTGTGCGCCAATTGTTAAAGCATTTGCTGAGGGGTCACGTGATAACACGTGAGAGCGCCCAAAGCTTTCATTTCCTTTGCTTTTTCTTTCTGCGTTTTGGGAGTCACGTGAGAGCACGTGAGGTGATGCTTCAAAGTTCTTTGCAGGGGATCTTTTCAAGGGTCACGTGGGGGCACGCGACCCTAGTTCTTTTCATGAACAGAGATCTTTTAAGAATTGAATTCTTTGTAGGGTTAAACCCTAATTATGATTTTGGAGGAATTAAATTCCTATTGTGAAAGAATTAAATTCTTATTTAGGATAAAACCCTGATTTCTTTTTAAAGGAATTAAATTCCCAGATATGTAAAAGAATTGAATTCTTGTTTATGGTTAAACCCTAGTTTCATTTTAGGAGGAATTAAATTCCTGTGAGTTTGGGAGAATTAAATTCTCAGAACTCAATTCCTCCTCTGTGTTTTAGATCTGCATGGCAGGATCTCAACCCAATGAGAATTAAATTCTCAATTCATGGGGAGATGTGCACTTTGCAGATTCTCAACCAGAGAAAGAACTAAGTTATTTTCTTTAAATAAGAGTTAAACTCTTTTGAGAATTAAATTCTCTTTTGAAGCCTCTCTTTTCTTACCTAGGGTTTTTCTTTTGCAGAGAATTAAATTCTCCTCTCTTTTCTTTTTTTTCTCTTGAGAATTAAATTCTCCTCCTTCTGTTTTTTTCTCTCAAAAAAGTAGATCCCGTCTCTTCTTTTCTTGGCTCTTATTTATAGGAGAAGGAATAGAATCAATTTGTTTAGCAAATCTCTCATTGAAATATTTGATTTGATTTCATGATTAATATGATCCTTTGGATCACACAGTGAATTTTATTCACCGTTGGATTTTAAATCCAAAGATATTCTGTTTGTTATTTCGGTGAGATTTGGGGAGATCTTTCCTTATTTGAGATTTTTCCATAAATTGGTGATTTTTAATCACCCTTTGATCTTTAATCTAACGGTCCCCATAATCCTTTTCCATTTGGAAAGATTTAGAGAAGTTTAGAATTTTAATTCTATTTCGAAAGATTTTAGAGAAGTTTAGAATTTTAACTCTATTAAACTGTAAGGCTTTCAAGCCTATCACGTGCTGGCACGTGACCCTTGATCACGTGTGAGCACGTGACCCCCAAATTGGTTCCTTTAACAGCCGCTTGTTTATGTTGTTGTTTTAACCATCACGTGCCAACACGTGACCATTGGTCACGTGTGAGCACGTGATATCTCGTTGAGGTACTTCCTGATTTTTAATCAGGGAACAGATTTTAGAATTTAATTCTATTCATTATTTTAGAGGCCTTAAAAGCCCATCACGTGTCTGCACGTGACCCATGGTCACGTGTGAGCACGTGATGCCCATTGGGGTCTTTTCTGAGTTTTTTTATTATATCTTTTAACTCCTCCAGCGGGTTCTTAAAGGTCCATCACGTGTGGACACGTGATGCATCATAACTTTTGATCCCGGATGAATTATGAAGCCCATAATATATCAAATCGAAGGGTTTTTCGAGATGCCTCCAATACCATCAGAATTTAATAGTTCCTCCTTCGGGAACTTATCAAAATACAGGCCGGAAGATATTGGTTCGCATTTCCTTAAACGTATCGCTGCCATTTGATACCTTGGACTCTTCTGCGCAGAAATTTTTGGCGGGAACAAATGCCCCCCACTATTTTGCCCACGTAAGTATATACGTGGGTGAAGTAGTGCAATGTAATGCATAACGTATGACCAGTTTCGGGTTGGTAGATTACTTTCAGAATCTTGATCTGAGAAGATAACGAGCGGACACAAGCGTCGTCATTTATCATTGACTCAAATCTCGACTCTTAAGAGATATAGTTCCAAACCCTTAACTCCATGAACCGCACCCTTCTATCTCTTATGTTTTACTCTGGCGTGAAGTAGTTTATATGCTCATGAGTAGCTTCTCCATTTCAGTGGCATGTAGCTTTGGCAAGTGTGGCTCATAAATGGTCCATCTTGACCTCTTTGCAGGGCGGTGATGGCTTAGGAGGCAGTGTTAGGATCTGCCACCTAAGACTTTTCAACATTATGAGCCGTGAGGGTCTCATAAAGACTTTTATCCCTACGAGTCGAGAGGATCCCGCAGGTGTATTTTCTCCTTAGGGGTCGTGAGGACTCCTAAGTTTGTTTTCTCTTGAAAGTCGTAAGGATCTCACAAGAGAATTTTCCCGCTTATAAGTCGAGAGGACTCGTAAGTGGTTGTTTCCCTTCTTGTCGAGATTCGAATTTGGAGAGTGTGACCCGTGGATAGTATGCAAGAGACCGTTTTGGGCCGACTTGCAGGGTCCCAGTGCTTAGGAAACAGGTTTTTTAATCCCTACTGCCTAAGGCTTTATCTCACGAGTCGAGACGAATCGAGAAGTTCTCGCAAAGACATCAATTTCCTCACGAGTCGAAACGGATCGAGCAGATCTCGCAAGAATATCCTAACGTCACAGTTAACCTCTGCTCTTTACGACAGAAGTCCGTTAGGGTCTGTGGTACTTAGGGTTTTGGCCGTCGTACCGTCGCATGAGCTGATATATTCCTCGATAGGCAATCGTGCTGGTCGAGTAGCCCTGCGACTGCCGTGTCTCTGATCCCTTCGGGGGCTGGACAAGACGTCTTCAAGCAATCCTCCTTGGCAGTTTGACCGTCGGAAGAGCAAGCGTTAGGAATTTGCCATGCCGCTTTTTACTTGAGATTAGGCTCATTTTGGAGAGCCCCGATGAGTCATAACCACTCCGCGCTGGTGTGGGATGATCTCCGATAGTCTTTCAGGCTTTATATGACTTGCCGTTAAGACCCTGAAGCTAGGAATTTGGCCTTTGCTTCGTTTGCTGGCATTGCGTCCTCTGTATCGAGACGAATGTCGTGGTTGTCTCTAGGTTGCTGGTGAACCGTCGAGGTTTGGAACTAGGGATTTTGCCGTGGCTCCTTTTGGTGATGTTGCGTCTGCTGTATCGAGACGAACGTCGAGGTGGTGATCACTCCATGTGGGATGATCTCCGGTGGTCTTTCAGGATTTATATGACTTGCCGTTAAGACCTTGAAGCTAGGAATTTGGCCTTCGCTTCGTTTGCTGGCATCGCGTCCTCTGTATTGAGACGAATGTCATGGTTGTCTCTAGGTTGCTAGTGAACCGTCGAGGTTTGGAACTAGGGATTTTGCCATGGCTCCTTTTGGTGATGTTGCGTCTGCTGTATCGAGACGAACGTCGAGGTGGTGACCACTCCACACTGATGCGAGATAATCTCCGATTGTCTTTCAGGCTTTATATGACTTGCCGTTAAGACGCATGAAGCTAGGAATTTGGCATTCGCTTCGTTTGCTGGCATCGCGTCCTCTGTATCGAGACGAATGTCATGGTTGTCTCTAGGTTGCTGGTGAACCGTCGAGGTTTGGAACTAGGGATTTTGCCGTGGCTCCTTTTGGTGATGTTGCGTCTGCTGTATCGAGACGAACGTCGAGGTGGTGACCACTCCACACTGGTTCGAGATGATCTCCGATTGTCTTTCAGGCTTTATATGACTTGCTGTTAAGACCCTGAAGCTAGGAATTTGGCCTTTTGCTTCATTTACTTTGGCGCGTCCGAATCCTGCTGGGGGAAGAACGCTGGGGTGACATTTCATCTGCTGTATCGAGACGATCGTCGAGGTGGTGACTACTCCGCGCTGGTGCGAGATGATCTCCGATTGTCTTTCAGGCTTTATATGACTTGCCGTCAAGACCCTGAAGCTAGGAATTTGGCATTTTGCTTCATTTGCTTTGGCGCGTCCGAATCCTGTTGGGGGAAGAACGCTGGGGTGACATTTCATCTGCTGTATCGAGACGATCGTCGAGGTGGTGACCACTCTGCGCTGGTGCGAGATGATCTCCGATTGTCTTTCAGGCTTTATATGACTTGCCGTCAAGACCCTGAAGCTAGGAATTTGGCCTTTGCTTCATCTGCTTTGGTTTGTCCGGATACTGTTGGAGGAAGGACGCTGTAGTGACATCTCGTCTGCTGTATCGAGACGAACGTCGAGGTGGTGATCACTCTATGCTGGTGTGAGATGATCTCCGATTGTCTTTCACGCTTTATATGACTTGCCGTCAAGACCCTGAAGCTAGGAATTTGGACTTTGCTTCATCTGCTTTGGTGTGTCCGGATCCTGTTGGAGGAAGGATGCTGTAGTGACATCTCGTCTGCGGTATCGAGACGAACGTCGAGGTGATGACCACTCCATGTGGGATGATCTCCGATAGTCTTTCAGGTTTTATATGAGTTACCGTCAAGACCCTGAAGCTAGGAATTTGGCCTTTGCTTCGTCTGCTTTGACCGTAAGGTCTTTTGTTGACGCTGTGTCTGCATCCTGCTGGACCGAAGGAACGCTGCTATTGACATTGCATCTGCTGTAACGAGACGAATGCTGAGG
This sequence comes from Agapanthus africanus, assembly GCA_030015575.1. Taxonomy (NCBI): domain Eukaryota; kingdom Viridiplantae; phylum Streptophyta; class Magnoliopsida; order Asparagales; family Amaryllidaceae; genus Agapanthus; species Agapanthus africanus. The sequence goes on along the minus strand of JASDDO010000004.1, from coordinate 305,140,037 downwards.
TGGAGCTAGGATTTTGCCGTCACTCCGCTTTGCTGACCATGGGGTCTTTCGTCGATGTTGCATCTGCATCCTGCTGGACTACGGAGGAACACCGTCGTTGATATCTCGTCTGCTGTAACGAGACGAATGCTGAAGTGGAGATGGGATTTTGCCGTCACTCCGCTTTGTTTCGACCATGAGGTCTTTTGTTGACGTTACATCTGCGTCCTGCTGGACTGCGAAGGAACGCTGCTGTTGGCATCTCGTCTGCTGTATCGAGACGAATGCTGAGATGGTCTCTAGGTTGTCCGTGAACCGTCAAGATTTGGAACTAAGGACTATGCCGTAGCTCCGTTTCGTTGCGACTCTGAGGTCGGTTGTTGACGTCATGTCTGCATCTGGTTGGAGTGAGAAGAAACGTCGTTGGGATCTCTAAGTTGTCGATATTGACGTCGATACCCTGAAGCTAGGGATCTTTCTTTGCTTCATTTGTTGACTTGTGTCTGCAATATTGCGACAAATGTAGAGGTTGTCTCTAGGTTGTCTATGAACCGTCGAGATTTAGCTTCGCTTTCTGATGGAGCCTGTTGGGAAGGTATGGTTCCCTCTTTGTTTGTGCCCCTGGATTGTATACAGGGATCGATGTGATCTCACCTGTAGGGCCAAAAGTTTCATTCTTTCATTTTTTTTATTCTTTCCGCGATGCTCTATCATTTCAGCTTTTTATATCGCGAAAATCGCGATTGCCCAATCATTTCGGCTATTTTTCGCGGTGCCCAATCATTTCGGCTATTTTTCTTTTTACTCGCTGCTTTTTATTGCGAGTTGCCCAATCATTTCGGCTATTTTGCATGCATACATTTTTACTTGCTGATTTTGTTTGCAAGTTGCCTCATCATTTCGGCTATTTCGTATGCATTTTTTTTCTGGCTCGCTGATGATTTTTTTTTTTTGCGAGTAGGGGATTTGGGATCTGATCCCAATCTTGGCATCAGCATCGCTGCGACTGGAATATTGCCAGGAGCGAATCATCATTTGCCGTGAAAGGACTTGGAATTTGATACCGGTTTAGGCATCAGCATCGCTGCAACTGGGATATTGCCAGGAGCGAATCATCATTTGCCTTGAAAGGGCTTGGAATTTGATACCGGTTTAGGCATCAGCATCGCTGCAACTGGGATATTGCCAGGAGCGAATCATCATTTGCCTCTGTCGATGTTGAACAAAGGTGGCTTAGTAAACAGGGTTAAGGGTCCTGTCGGCTAAGGCTTTTGACTTCATGAGCCGTAAGGGTCTCACAAAGGTATTTCTCCCTACAAGTCGTGAGGATCTTGTAGGTGTGTTTTCTCCTTGGGAATCGTGAGGAATCCTAAGTGCATGTTCTCTTGTAAGTCATAAGGATCTTACAAGAGTGTTTTCTCCTTACAAGTCGAGAGGACCTACAAGTGTTTGTTCACGGTGTGAGCATATCCCTAGTCGTTGGTGGGACTTTATTAGGGAAATGTTTATTCGTGCCCGTGGATTGTATTCAAGGGTCAGCATTGAACCACTTGTAAGGCAATATCGAAGGTTGTGGGGGTTGCTTAAGAACATGTTAAGGTTTCTGTAACTTAAGACTTTCAAATCTTATGAGCCGTAAGGGTCCTATAAGAGAGTTCTCCTTACGAGTCGTGAGGATCTCGCAAGCGTATTTTCTCCTTATGAATCGTGAGGATCCCTAAGTGTGTTGCTCCCTTGTGAGTTGTAAGGATCTCACGCGGGTGGTTTCTTCTTACAAGGTCGAGAGGATCCTGTAAGTGTCTTTTAACGAGGCTGCGCCCTTTCGGGTTTTCACAAACACTCGCTGGCAGCCCTGCTGTTTTTACTCACGGAGCCCTTTCGGGTTTTCATCCGTGCCCATTTTTCTTATGGACATACCATTTTTTTTAATTCTTTTTATTCTTTTTTTCTAACTAGGTTGCGCCCTTTCGGGTTTTCACAAACACTCGCCGGTAGCCCTGCTGTTTTTACTCACGGAGCCCTTTCGGGTTTTCATCCGTGCCCATTTTGCTTATGGACATACCGTTTTTTTTTGTTTTTTTTGTTTTTTTTACCACGTCAGCCTGGGGATGCCGCGGGTTGGTAGTAGTTTAACGACGTTTCGGTCATTATCCAGTTTTAGGACATGGTGGTCCATCCTTAGTTTAAGGACGTTTCGGTCTACAGCCAATTTTAGGACATAGTGGTCCATCGTTAGTTTAATGAAATTTCGGTCTAGCGTCGCCGTATTTGAGGCGAATCTCTAGTTTACTGACTTTTCGGTCTATGGGGCTTTCTCTATAAAAGAGCACGATGCCCCCGGCATGTCCATCTTTTTCGGAGCATGTGGTTGTGGCGGGCTCACCTTCCAGTTGTCAGACAACGCGAATTTGCCCTGTTGGTATTCATCCTCAATCCAGTCTTTGAAGACATAGCAATTTTCGAGTGGGTGACCCATTACTCTGTGGTAGGGACAATAGTTAGGATTGTCAACGTCACCTGGCTGCAATGGACGTTTTGGATCTGGCAGAGTGATGAGCCCGCTGCGCACCGCTAGCTCGAACAGTCTCTTTGTTTTATCTCTGGGAAACGAGTAAGGACGTTTCAACTTCTCATTGAGGTATCGCGGCTTGTTGTTTTGATGACTAAACGGTTTCGGGTTACTCGGCTGTTGTTGAGCATTGGCGACGGAGGTCGCTTTTCCATTCCCCTTATCCCTTTTGTTCGATCCCTTGTTTGCGGGTCCGAGATTCTTTCCGGGTAGCGTGCAATTGCACGGCTGAATGTTCTCACAGCTCCTCAATTCTTTTGTTTCAGAGATGGATTCCTTGAAGAAAGAACCGAGGGCTACTTTTTCGTCAGAGTCGCTCCTGAAGGTGAGAACTCGCGATCCCCCGGGATCAACCCTATGACAATTGCCGGCAATTCTTTTACGCTCGTCTGTCGTATTTTTTCGCTGTCTACGAGCTTCCCGCTTTATTCTGTTGACGTGTTGTCTATGAGCGACATACCCTTGCCACCAACACTTAAAGGAGTCGCAGTCTTTAGTGGGATGTGCGATCTTCTGATGATACAAGCAGTAGTTAGGATGCATGTCCGCTTCATCAAGATGTATACCGCCAGGATAATTTTCTCGGAAAGAGGGCAGTTTCATCCCCATCGATATGGCTTTGGCGAATTGTTTCCTTGTCTTGATCCTGCTTTTATTTGCGGCGGATGTACTTTGATCCGGTGGGAGTGTTTCGACCCTTTCATCTAGTCGCCGGCGTTTGGCTTTCTCGAATATGGCCATCTCGCTCTCTCGATCAGCTTTGCTTTTAAGACGGGCTTCGTTCAGGAATGCATCAATCATCTCGTCTGATGGTCCTAGAAGTTCTGGTTCAGGATCTGCCCCCAGCTTCTCTATGTAAGGAGCTCCTTCGTCGTTTATCAATGAGTGAGAGATCACATGGCAGCTCGCCACATAATCTTCAGATTCATCCGACGAGTCTTCTCCATTGTCATCATCTCCGTCCTTAATGACGTGGCTGAGAAATTCTTGGCATGTGATTGGAGTCCGCGCTTTTTGATTGTATTCTTCCAACGCGTCAATCTGCTTTTGCATGTCCGTGCACTTGTCACTAGGCTTCACGGGCTCTTTGGTCTTCTTCTTCGACGACTTTGACGGCTGAGTGTGAGCGCTTTGGCTATCATCACCGATCTTTGGAATTGGGCGCAGCTTCAGCATCCCCTCAATGATTTGAGGTTCGAGCGGGTTCTTCCATCTGACCGCCGAGCGCGTATGAAGATCACTCAGTATCCTTTTGGTTTTGGATGAAAGCACGACCTCCCATGGGGCTTCTTCAACAAAAGAACAAGTTTCCCCCGGTGTGTCTGTCTTCTTAGGAGTGTGCGGTTGTGGTGGGTTTACTTTCCACTTCTTAGACAGCGCAAACTTGCCTTGTAGGTGCTGATTCTCGATCCATCTCTTAAAAACGAAACAATCCTCGATCGGGTGGCTTACCGTTTGGTGGTAAGGGCAATAATTGGGATCGTTAACATCGTCTGGATGCAACGGACGCTTTGGACTCGGCAGATTGATGAGTCTGTTGCGCACCGCCAGCTCGAACAGTTTCCTCGTTTTTTCCTGGGGAAACGAGTAAGGACGCCCTAGTCTCTCCTCGAGGGATGGGCGTGGACGCACGTTGTTTTGACGAACAACCGGCTTTAAGTTGCTCGGTCGTTGCTGAGTATTGGCAAGGAAGGTTGCTTTCCCTTTGCCCTTTTCATTCCAAGGCTCTGTCTTTGAAGAGGAAGGCCTATGGCCCATCTAGTCCATTTGGGCCAGCTTGTCAATCAAGGCCTGGAAGGTGGTCGGCTTGAAGAACATCATGAACTGGGAGATGGCCGCTTGAGGGTCAAGAGTGCCCATGAACATGCCTACCGCAGGTGCTTCTTCGATGCGTTGTTCGCATTTCGACCATAGGTTCCGCCATCGTGTTGCATATTGGACCCACGTTTCGCCTGGCCTTATCCTTGCATTGATCAGTGTTGTTATCTGGGTGCGTTCACTAGCACTCGCGAATCTTTGTGTAAACAGTAGCTCCATCTCCGCAAATGTTTTGACAGAGTCGTTAGGTAGCTCCGAATACCATTCAAAGGCTGTTTCTGCTAAGCTGCCGACGAATTGGCGAAGCAACAATTTGTCATCGCCTCCAGTATTGCCGCATAAGGCCCTGAATTGAGCGACATGCTGATGCGGATTCCCTGTCCCCTTATATACGTGAAACTTAGGGATCGTATATCCCGGCGGGTAACTAATTTGGTCATACCAGCCCGGGTAGGGTCGTCCGATTCTAGCAATTTGCCCAGCCACTTCATTTGCCTGGTGAGCTCGTATATGCTGAGCTATATAGTCATCCAATGCGGCCTTGTAAATGGTTTCTTCCTTGGTTGCTGAAAGAGCCGGAGGAGGATTCGATGTCTCTCCTTTGTCATCTTCAAGGACAATCGGAGGATCTTTAGCAGGAGGATCTTGCTGGATCATCATCCCTACCATATCTTGGAAGAGAAGCGCCATTTGTTTTATGTTAGCCACTTGCTCTGCGGCTTCTTTGTCCTTCTTTTCGAGGACTCTGCGTAGGTAGTCAGCATCAGTTTCTTGTTCATGACGCTGCTCTGATGATGCCTCCGAGCTTTCTTTTGGCCCGGTAAGTGCGGCCACTGCAGTCATCATCTCCTGAAGCTTCTGTTGCTGCTCCTGGGCTTTCGTTACGGATCGGGTGAGCGGTCGGTGACCCGTCGAAGAACGGCTTTCCTCCTTTCCAGAAGCCATATAAACAGTGTGCACCACCATGCCCCCAGACTTGGGGTGTTTGTGCTCAGCGCGTTTACGGTTCGCCATGTTCACAGGGGCTTTTTGCGGCCTCCTTTTCTTTTGAGTGGTCAAAGTTAAAGGGGCCGTTGTAGTGGGCACCCAAGTGGTTGTTGCTTTTTGTGGCTTGACAGAGTGATCCTTCTCCTACCGCACCTTCATCTTTTTCTATCGGTGGAGATAGTTTTTATCAATCACTGACTCTTGGACCTGTCGCCAGACTTTGTAAATTTTAGAGGACAGCCGTTGAGGGGGCTGCTCTAGCTTCTTCTCTGGAGTGTTCTCTACAGGTAAAGGAGTTCGTTTCAACATCGCAGTAGGAGAATTTCTGCGCACCTTATTCAGCAACTCAAAGCTGTTCCCGGTTGGAACAGCAACATCGATCCCCACCGTCGGAGCTGGTGGCGTAAATCCAGAGGGGGAGTTGCCCCCAGCCTCTCTTACTCGACGCCAGTGGCGACGTCGGGCGTTTCTTGCGGATGGAGTCACCTCCGTTGTTGGATAAGCTTCTTCATGCCCCCTGCTTTGAGGAAAGACTGTTATTGGTGCTAGCCTATCGAAGACTGACGCCCGTTGATAAGCAATGTCTAATCTGTCAAAGACAGACCTCTGAGCAGGGGAAGCAGCTTTGAGGACCTCGCCTGGAGCAGCAACCGGAATGGCCAGCCTTGTAAAAACTGACTTCTTGGAAGGAGGAGCCTTTCCAATGATTTCGTCCGCTTGAGCCGGGATAGCTATCCGCTTTGGGATGGTAGCTTCGGGTATCGCGGGTTTGCAGACGTTCTGGCCCAGTCTGTTGAAAACTGAGGTATTGAAGCTGGGCGACCCGTTGAGAGGGGTCGCGGCAGTGGTAAGCCGATCAAAGACCGACTTCTTTGGGGTTTCTTGCAACGTCATTGTGGCATTGAAGCTCAACGGTGGGAGCATGGTCCCGAAGAATAATCCAGTGGTGGCCTGGGTTACCTGCTCCACTGGCATCTTGAAAATGGAGGCCGCTTGGGGCCCATAAGTCACTCCTCCAGCAAGGACCGAGCGAGGGTTGCAGTTGCAGGCAGTGCTGTTTGAAGCCATTGATCTTCTGTTTTCTGCACGGAGCAAGACACCAAATCTTAGTACCTCGAATCCACAGGCAACCACAGTAAACCGCGATTCGTTCGCGAACACGACACACGTAGTGTGGAGTGGAAAGAGGAAAAGGTCCTACCGGGCGTGCCAGAATCTGTTCCCCTCCGAATGACGGCCAAGACATGGACTGTCTTGCCTGAGATTCGGGGCAGATGCTAATTGGTGTTATCCGTCTACCTCTCCGAAGATGCCAAGTTGATTTATGGCACCGTGTATCGAAGGTTTAGACGGATGCGACCGATGTAGCAGACTTCGTCAGATTCCCCCTCGTTGAGGGGTTTTGATTGTGGGGACGCTCTTCCCTGCAGGTGCAAGCCCCTGCAGTTAATTACGCTACCGCATCGCGGTAACAACTTTCACCTTCTCCAGCTGGTCACTTCGTGTTGGGGGTGTTTGTTTTGTTTGTGGTTTCCCGTGGATTGTATACGGAGACTAATTTATGTAGTCGTCCGTAGGACGTGGATTAATCCAAATCCGTGTTTACTTAGATTTGGGTTTGTGGTTTTGGTTTGAGGATACGTTAGCCATATTTGAGACTAAGATCGACTCAAACGTTTGTTAAGGATACGTTAGTCCGATTTGAGACTAAGATCAACTTAACAGGGTCGTTTAGATCCGACAAAAGAGCATTTGGGCTCTATTGTTCCAGTTTAGGGACATAGTGGTCCAATGAAGGTATGGCCGTCGGGACCCGTCACCTCTCTGACGACGTTGAAGGATTACAACGACAGATATCAGAGGAGTTCAGAGATGTACCCTTGAACCAAAGTTGGTTGGGAGACCTGTAGTCCAATTTGGGACTAAAGTCTGTTTGAGGGTTTAAGGATACGTTAACCGTATTTGAGGCTAAGATCAACTTAAACGTTTGTTAAGGATACGTTAGTCCAGTTTGAGACTAAGATCAACTTAACGGGATCGTTTAGATCCGACAAAAGAGCGTTTGGGCTCTATTGTTCCAGTTTAAGGACATGGTGGTCCATTTAATGTATGGTCGTCGGGACCCATCACCTCTCTGACGACGTTGAAGGATTACAACGACAAATGTCAGAGGAGTTCAGAGATGTACCCTTGAACCAAAATTGATTGGGGGATTTATAGTCCAATGTGGGACTAAAGTCTGTTTGAAGGTTTAAGGATACGTTAGCCGTATTTGAGGCTAAGATCAACTTAAACGGGATCGTTTAGATCCGACAAAAGAGCATTTGGGGGCTCTATTGTTCCAGTTTAGGGACATGGTGGTCCATTTCCAGTTTAGGGACATGGTGGTCCATTGGTAGTTTAAGGACGCATAAGTCCATGGGTTTAAGGACCCCACAGTCCATATGGGTGTGTTTAAGGACGCATTAGTCCGTTAGTTTAAGGACGCATAAGTCCGCGGGTTTAAGGACCCCACAGTCCGTATCTTGGTTTAAGGACGCATAAGTCCATGAGTTTAAGGACCCCACAGTCCGTGATGATGTGTGGTTGTCGGGACCCGTCACCTCTCTGAAGACGTTGAAGGATTACAACGACAAATATCAGAGGAGTTCAGAGATGTACCCTTGAACCAATGAGTTGGTTGAAAGAGCAGATGTGCTCAGTTCAAGACGATTTGAGGACTTATGGCCAGTTTGGGCTAAGTCCAATTATGTTTGAAATATTGGCCCTCTGTTGGCTCATTGAAAGAGAGGCTTTGCCTCTAGAAACTTAGCCAATTGGGCTAAAGCTAGTGTTAAACACTAAAGACCAACAGTGTTGAACACTGGAATTAAGATTATCAAGTTAGTGTTGAACACTAAAAGTTAATCAGTGTTAAACACTAGCAACGGGGATTTCAAATTAGTGTTAAACACTAAAGCAAATCAGTGTTAAACACTGGTAGCAGAGATTTCAAATTAGTGTTAAACACTAAAGCAAATCAGTGTTAAACACCGGGAACAGAGTTTTCACATTAGTGTTAATCACTAAGAAAATCAGTGTTAAACACTGCAAATAGAGTTTTCCAAATTAGTGTTAAACACTAAGAAAATCAGTGTTAAACACTGCAGATAGAGTTTTCCAATTAGTGTTAAACACTAAGGAGGGAGGGGTCACGTGCGGACACGTGAGAGCGCCCTGATTTCCTTTATTTTATTCTGCAGGTAAGTGTTTAACACTTTTAATTTCCTGGCCATCATGTGTGGGCACGTGATAGGCATCCATCCATTCGATATTAAAGGGATTCGTTAGGGGTCACGTGGGGACACGTGAGGGCGCCCTAAATGTGGAGCCAGATCTCCTTTTGGTTTATCCTCAAATCTGCGAACAAGTGTTAAACAATTTTATTTTTATTTTAGAGCATCACGTGTTGGCACGTGATGGGGATCTGTGCGCCAATTGTTAAAGCATTTGCTGAGGGGTCACGTGATAACACGTGAGAGCGCCCAAAGCTTTCATTTCCTTTTCTTTTTCTTTCTGCGTTTTGGGAGTCACGTGGGAGCACGTGAGGTGATGCTTCAAAGTTCTTTGCAGGAGATCTTTTCAAGGGTCACGTTGGGGCACGTGACCCTAGTTCTTTTCATGAACAGAGATCTTTTAAGAATTGAATTCTTTGTAGGGTTAAACCCTAATTATGATTTTGGAGGAATTAAATTCCTATTGTGAAAGAATTAAATTCTTATTTAGGATAAAACCCTGATTTCTTTTTAAAGGAATTAAATTCCCAGATATGTAAAAGAATTGAATTCTTGTTTATGGTTAAACCCTAGTTTCATTTTAGGAGGAATTAAATTCCTGTGAGTTTGGGAGAACTAAATTCTCAGAACTCAATTCCTCCTCTGTGTTTTAGATCTGCATGGCAGGATCTCAACCCAATGAGAATTAAATTCTCAATTCATGGGGAGATGTGCACTTTGCAGATTCTCAACCAGAGAAAGAACTAAGTTCTTTTCTTTAAATAAGAGTTAAACTCTTTTGAGAATTAAATTCTCTTTTGAAGCCTCTCTTTTCTTACCTAGGGTTTTTCTTTTGCAGAGAATTAAATTCTCCTCTCTTTTCTTTTTTTTCTCTTGAGAATTAAATTCTCCTCCCTCTGTTTTTTTCTCTCAAAAAAGTAGATCCCCTCTCTTCTTTTCTTGGCTCCTATTTATAGGAGAAGGAATAGAATCAATTTGTTTAGCAAATCTCATATTGAAAGATTTGATTTGATTTCATGATTAATATGATCCTTTGGATCACACAGTGAATTTTATTCACCGTTGGATTTTAAATCCAAAGATATTCTGTTTGTTATTTCGGTGAGATTTGGGGAGATCTTTCTTTATTTGAGATTTTTCCATAAATTGGTGATTTTTAATCACCCTTGGATCTTTAATCCAACGGTCCCCATAATCCTTTTCCATCTGGAAAGATTTAGAGAAGTTTAGAATTTTAATTCTATTTCGAAAGATTTTAGAGAAGTTTAGAATTTTAACTCTATTAAACTGTAAGGCTTTCAAGCCTATCACGTGCTGGCACGTGACCCTTGATCACGTGTGAGCACGTGACCCCCAAATTGGTTCCTTTAACAGCCGCTTGTTTATGTTGTTGTTTTAACCATCACGTGCCAACACGTGACCATTGGTCACGTGTGAGCACGTGATATCTCGTTGAGGTACTTCCTGATTTTTAATCAGGGAACAGATTTTAGAATTTAATTCTATTCATTATTTTAGAGGCCTTAAAAGCCCATCACGTGTCTGCACGTGACCCATGGTCACGTGTGAGCACGTGATGCCCATTGGGGTCTTTTCTGAGTTTTTTATTATATCTTTTAACTCCTCCAGCGGGTTCTTAAAGGTCCATCACGTGTGGACACGTGATGCATCATAACTTTTGATCCCGGATGAATTATGAGGCCCATAATATATCAAATCGAAGGGTTTTTCGAGATGCCTCCAATACCATCAGAATTTAATAGTTCCTCCTTCGGGAACTTATCAAAATACAGGCCGGAAGATATTGGTTCGCATTTCCTTAAGCGTATCGCTGCCATTTGATACCTTGGACTCTTCTGCGCAGAAATTTTTGGCGGGAACATCCCCATCAACATGTTGCCCAGTTCAGGGCTCTTTGTGGCAACACCGGCGGCGATGATAAGCTCCTGCTTCGCCAATTCGTCGGCAGCTTGTCGGAGACGACGTTTGAATGGTACTCCAAGCTTCCGAACGACTCCGTCAAAACTTTCGCTGAAATGGAGTTGTTGTTTACCTAGCGTTTCGCAAGCGCCAGCGAGCGTACCCCAATAACAGCTTTGATCAATGAAAGAGTAAAGCCGAGCGAAACTTGGGTTCAATATGCAATCCGGTGGCGGAACTTGTGGTCGAAGTGCGAACAGCGCATCGAAGAAGCGCCAGCGGTGGGCATGTTTGTGGGCACCTTAGATCCTCATGCAACTATTTCACAGTTCATGATGTTCTTTAAACCAAACACGTTCCAGGCCCTGATTGACAAACTAGCTCAAATGGACCAGATGGGCCATAAACCGTCCCCTCCAAAGCCGGGCTCTCGAAATGAGAAGGGGAAAGGAAAAGCGATCGTCGTCGCCAATGCTCAACAACAGCCGAGCAACCCGAAGACGGTTGTCCGTCAAAACAATATGCGTCTGCGCTTCTCCCTCGAGGAGAGGCTAGGACGTCCTTACTCGTTTCCTCAAGATAAAACGAGAAGACTGTTCGAGCTGGCAGTGCGCAACAGACTCATCAATCTGCCGGATTCAAAATGTCTGTTGCAGCCAAACGACGTCAATGATCCCAATTACTGCCCCTACCATCGAATATTGGGTCATCCGATCGAAGATTGCTACGTCTTCAAAAACTGGATTGAAGACCAATACCAACAAGGCAAGTTCGCGTTATTCGAGAAAATGGAAGGTGACTCCGCCGCAACCTCATACCCCTAAAAAGGTGAATATGCCGGGGGCAACGTGCTCCCTTGTTGAAGAAGCTCCGTGGGAGGTTGTGCTATCAGCCAAAACCAAAAGGATGCTGAATGATCTCAAGACATGCCCGGCGATCAGGTGGAAGAACCCGCTAGAACCTGAGATCATCGAAGGGATGCTGAAGGCGCGCCCAACTCCAAAGGTCGGTGGTGATGGCCCAAGCACTTGTACCCAGCCTTCGAAATCTTCAAAGAAGAAGAAGAAAAGATCCAAAAAGCCCGTGAAACCTGGCGACAAGCGCACGGACTTACAGAAACAGATTGACGCGCTGGAGGAGTATAATCAGAAGGCACGGACTCCCATTACGCTCCAAGAGTTCCTCAGCCACGTCTTTCAGGAGGAAGATGATAGAGAAAGCTCGTCAGATGAATCTGAGGGTTACATAGCGAGTTGTCATATGATCTCCCACTCGTTTACAGACGATGAGAAAACTCCTTGCATTGAGAAGCTGGGGGAAGATCCTAAACCGGAACTTCTGGGGCCATCAGATGAAACAATTGATGCATTCCTCAACGAAGCTTTCTTGAAAAGTAATGTTGATCGGGAACGCGAGATGGTCATATTTGAAAGGGCCAAGCGCCGGCGACTAAACGAAAGAGTTGAGACACCCCCGTCAAATCGAAAAACATCCATTGCAGATAAAAACAAATTCAAGATGAGGAAAAGGTTTGCTAAAGCCATATCAATGGGGATGAAGCTACCACCCTCTGAAGGAAACACTGTCGGCAAAGCAGAAATGCACCCTTCCTATTGCTTGTATCATCGGAAGATTTCGCACCCCACCGAAGAGTGCAAAGCTTTCAATAGATGGTGGCAGGGGTATGTTGTTCACCGGCAACATTTTTAGCGGGAAAAGCGCAAAACTCATCGGGAGCGGAAAAATACGACCGAGGAGCTTATAAAAACTACCAGCGATTGTCGCATGGTTAACGCCGGGGAAGCGCAAATTCTCACATTCGGGAGCGACTCTGACGAAGAAATGGCTCTTAGCCCTCTCTTTAAAGAGTCCACCTCGGTTAAAGAAGAAGAGCCGAAGGCCTGCGAAAATATCCGGCTGCGTAATCGTACGCTACCCGAAAAGAATCTAGGGCCTTAAATAAAAAAGATAAGGGAAAAGAAAAGGTCACTGAGGATATCGCCCTGGACGACCAAGTCATGGAAGAGCTAACCGCCAAGGACCCGCCAAAGAAAACTAAGGTCGACTACAACGTCCTGGCGCACTTGAGGAAATTACCATCACAACTCAGTATTCTCGACGCCCTTTTGCTATCCAAAGAAGCGAGAGATTCGTTGATCTAAGCGCTACAGGAGCCGGAGCAATTCCAAGCTTTTCTCGCCGAAGAAAAGATGAAGGACGAGCTGGAAGAAGTGCACACAGCTGATGTCACTTTCGGCGATGAAGACCTCCTCCTTGGGACGTGCGAACACAATTGTCCCCTCTATGTCTCAGGATACTGCCACGATATAAAAATAGGCAAAATCCTGGTCGACAATGGGTCTTCCGTTAATCTCCTCAACGTGCGAGTGTTGAAGGAAATCTGTATGAGCGTCCAGCACCTCGCTCGGGATAAGATCACCATCTCCGGGTTCGACTCTCAATCATCACGGACTCTTAGGTCTGTGATACTGACGTTATGCTTTGGGCTACTCATCATGGATATTAAATTTCATGTCATTGACGCCAAGACATGCTATAACGCTTTGCTCGGCCGACCCTAGTTACACGAGTACAACATCATCCCTTCTACACAGCATCAGTGTATGAAATATTTTAAGGATGGTCTCGAGTATACCGTAACGGGAGAGCTGAACCCATTCTCCGTGAACGAATTCCGCAAATACGAAGATGCAAAATACTTCTTACCGGATTTTGAGGACACAGAGAGATGTCACAAGCCGGAGAACAAAGCTATCGCCACCATCCCTGTCTTCGGGAGTGATACTGAGGAAGAGGAAAAGACGATTTATTCAGGTCCACCTCAATACAACAAGCCAGGACCACCCGCTCCTATGTTGATCTTTGGCAGCGACTCGGAAGATGAGATCCATGCTATATTCTCTGCCCGGCCTTCAACACGAACATTCGCTGATGAAGAGCAAAGTTTGCAAATTGCTATGGTTCCGCCCAAACATCATAAAGAACTGGACGCGCTTGATACCTATAGTGTGGAAAAGCTGCAAACGTTCTATGTCCCTCCCAGGAGAGAAGGCGAAAAGGTGATTCTATTCTACCGCTCCGAGGAAACTAAAGTGGAGAAAGAAATCTGGCACTGTGCAGATCCTACACTTGACAGGCTCCAGGCCATCTGCCTGCCTAGATATTACACAGAAGGCTTGAAAATGCTATTGAGGCGCCAAGGGATACCCTTCAAACAGACCACTCGAAAAGCTAAGTTCTATGACAGGATCTGGAACGTTCCCGGAACTCAGCGCAAGTTGCCCAATGGGAGAATGGAAGCAATCGGGCTTGGATACGTTCGATCCAAGAAACGGGAGATAATCAGCGACTGCTATGTTATACATGACTTTGATGAAGAAGGAGATGCACAATGGGAGAGTGTTAATCCTGAACCAGAAAAAGTCCCCGACGTAAAAATGCTCAGTCCGTCGTTCGAAGAACAAATGAACAAGCTTATAAGGGAAGCTGGTCAAAAAGTTCGAGACGACCATAACCGCGAAATGGCCATCTACGAGAAAGCCAGGACGCAACGCCTCCTTCAACAGGCTGTGAAAGACGAAAATGCCGCTCCCTGTCAACCTGTTGTAAAAAGACCCGACGCAGAGGCGGAAACAAGTCAAAAAGCGGAAAGGACGTTCAGCAACGACAAAGCGGGACCAAGAAGCCACGCAGTCGGGAATCGAGCGGTCCGTATTTGTCCCTTATGAAGAAGATGAGTCGAGACAAAGAAGATACTTGACTAGCTATAAGGCACCAAATGCTTACACTTCCGGAGTCCAAACACCCCGAACAAGAAGGAGAAGTCTCACACCCGAACTATTGCTCTTATCACAGGGTAATAGGGCACTCTCTCGAAGATTGCTTCACCTTCAAGAACTGGGTCGAAGATCAGTATCAGCTCGGCAAGTTCGCTCTATCCGACAGTTGGAGGGTAACGCCGCCACAGAAGCATGAACCCAAAGCCACGAGAACAGAACCAGATCCACATCGGTCTTGGAAGCGAGCTCGTACTTTTCATATGATAACAATATCAAAAGAAGACCCTGAGGGTATGGATGATCTTCCCTGGTGCTTCGAAAACAGCGATGACGAGGTGATCTCGGAATTTCTACCAGCGCCGAAAGAGCTGGAAGATGGAATACACACCACTGCCGATAAACTTAAGAAAATTGAGTTGGGGACGGCGAACGACCCGCGGCCGACATTCGTCAGCGAGCTGCTATCTGAAGGAAGGGTGGCTTCATTAAAAGACGTGCTTATGCAGTATAAAGATTTCTTCGCATGGAACTATTCCGAGATGCCAGGACTAGATCCAGAGATTGCTGTGCATAAATTGGCAATATCCCCGGACGTTAAACCAATCAAACAAGCACCGAGAAGAATGCGGCTCGAGCTTGAGATGAGCATTAACGCCGAAGTTAAGAAGCTGATCGACTCTGGGTTTATCCAGGAAGTTCAGTATCACGATTGGATCTCCAACATCGTCCCGGTAATGAAGAAAAATGGGACAGTGCGCATATGCGTGGACTTCCGGGATCTTAATAAAGCCTGTCCGAAGGACGATTTCCTAGTGCCGGTCACCGAGCTGATGATAGATAATACGTCCACTCACGAAGTCTTCTCCTTCATGGACGGATCATCAGGATATAATCAGATAAAGATGCATCCCGAGGACCAGAAACATACCGCTTTCTGGACCCCTCTGGGTATATTCTGCTACAAGGTAATGCCCTTCGGTCTAAAGAACGCCGACGCCACCTATCAGAGAGCCATGACGAAGATTTTCGATGACCTCATACATGAAATCGTCGAATGTTATATCGACGACCTCATGGTGAAAAAGCAAATCATACGAGACATCTCGAACATCTGAAGATCGTATTTCAACGCCTCCGACAATACAACTTGAAGATGAACCCTCTCAAGTGCGCATTCGGAGTTTCCTCGGGCAAATTCCTAGGATTCATCGTCCGACACCGAGGTATCGAGATAGATCCGTCAAAGATCAAGGCGATCATGGAGATGCCCCCACCAAGGACTCTCAAGCAATTGCGGTCTCTCCAAGGAAAGATCGCATATATTCGGCGATTTATAGCCAATCACTCAGGAAAATGCCGTCCTTACAGCCACCTGATGAAGAAGAGAACCCCGTTCGTCTGGGATCACAAATGCCAGAGCGCGCTGGACGAAATCAAGAAGTATCTGCAGATCCCGCCAGTGCTGGCCGCTCCGGTCAAGGGAAAGCCTCTTATTCTTTATACAACAGCCCTCGAAGGTTCTTTAGGCGCATTATGGGCACAAGAGAATGACCAAGGGAAAGAAAGAGCTCTTTATTACTTAAGTCGAGTTCTCCTGGGGGCAGAAAGCAATTACTCCCCCATCGAAAAACACTGCCTGGCGTTGATCTTCGCGATAACAAAGCTTAGGCACTATGCGTTGGCGCATGAAGTCCGTCTCATTTCGAAGGTGGACCCCCTTAAATATTTAATGTCGAAGGACATATTGACAGGGAGACTCGCTAAATGGGCCTTGCTCTTAATGGAGTTTTCGATAACCTATCAGCCTCCTAAGGCAGTGAAAGGCCAGGCCATCGCCGACTTCCTCGCTGAGCATCCGATGCCTACCGATTCTCCTCTAAATTGCGAGCTGCCAGACGAACACGCTTTGATGTGATCGACGGTAGTAATACCCGATGGGAACTTTATTTTGATGGAGCGTCTTCCATGAAGAAGCGCAAACAAAGCACCCCTATAATCAAATCGGGGGTAGGCCTCATCTTCGTAACTCCACAAGGAGGGATAATGTGCTTTGCTTTCTCCTTAACAGAGCCGAGGACGAACAATGAAGCCGAATACGAGGCTTTGATAGCAGGCCTCGAGATCGCCATCGATATGGGAATTGAGAACCTCCTCATATACGGAGACTCCCAGCTGGTCGTTAGTCAAGTAAATGGCGACTACTAGACGTGCAAACCAGAGTTGGTGAAATACGGCGAGAGGGTACAGCAACTGCTGACCCAAATCCCTTCCTACACCTTGGAAAGCATACCGCGTGCAGAAAATAGCAAAGCGGATGCATTAGCCAAGCTTGCTAAAGAATTGGCCGATGAGAACCTCGATGATGTAAGAATCGTGGTACAAAGCCGCCGGGTTCTTGCGCCGGCGAAAACATCTCCGGAGTCATCCAAAGAAAAGGGAGTGACTGAGCAGATGGCCCTACAAATAAAAACCAGGAAAAGGCTGAGGATTGGAGAGAAGTCTTTATAGACTATTTCAAATCCCGTCGAACACCTGAAGACGCGTCCTCGAGACATCAGCTTATGAAACGAGCTGTCTTTCGCCTTCGTCAATGATACTCTGTACAAGAGGTCGTTTGATTCTCTGTGGTTGAGATTCCTGGGACCTGAAGAAGCGATAAGAGTCATTCAGGAAGTTCATGACGGACTCTGCGGTTCTCACCAAGCAGGCCCGAAGATGAAGTTGAAGATTAAACGGATGGGCTACTATTGGCCCACGATGATTCAGGACTGCCTCGAATATGCGAAGCAATGCCACTTGTGCCAGATTCATGAGGACTTTATCCACCAGCATCCAAATCCACTCCATCCAATGGTGGCTAGCTGGTCGTTTGAAATGTGGGGGACTGACATAATCGGCCCCATCGAACCAGTATCGTCCAGGGGACATCGATTCATTTTGGCGACGACTGACTACTTCTCCAAATGGGCAGAAGCAGTACCGCTGAGAGAAGTGAAGACAGAGAATATCCTCCATTTCTTCAAGACGCACGTTATTTATCGATTTGGAACTCCTTGGCGGATCATCTCAGATAACGGACCAGCCTACAGAAGCCACAAAATCAGCCGCTTCACGCAACAACACAACATAGACTGGAGATACTCCTCAGTTTATAATCCCAGAGCTAACGGTCTAGCTGAGGCTTTCAACAAGACCTTGACGAAGATCGTGAAGAAGACGGTGTCCTGAAATAAAAGGGACTGGCACGAGAGACTGCAAGAAGCTCTCTGGGCGTATCGAACTACGTTCAAGACGGCCATGAACACAACGCCGTACGCGTTGGTATTCGGTACAGAAGCAGTACTCCCCCTCGAAATAGAATTACCCTCTCTACGAGTGGCAGTCCACTACGAGTTGACCGACGAAGAAAATGCTCACCTTCGGCTTGAGGAGCTTGATGCCCTTGATGAAACCCGGCTCATAGCGCAACAAAATCTGGAGGCTTATAAAGCAAAGATGACGCGCTCATATGAAAGATTGACCAGGCCGAGGACATTCCGTCAAGGCGAACTCATGCTAGTGGTCAAAAGACCTATGATCCCCAATCACGCCAAGCGGGGAAAATTCGAGCCGAACTATGAAGGCCCGTACATCATAGACAAGGTCTACCAGGGTGGAACCTATCTACTCATGGATATGCACGGTGAAAGACCTTTCAGGCCAATAAACTGTCGCTTCCTGAAGAAATACTACGCTTGACGAGTCACGGCCTATGTCAATGATAGATGACAACGACTATGTCCGCTCGCTATCTTCCTAAGCCCAAATTCTATAAGTAGTAGCCGGCCTTCTTCAACAACGGACCGAAACGTCCTTAAAGTAATGACGGACCACTACGTCCTAAAACTAGCTGTTGACCGAGATGTCGATAAACTACGGTGGATTGTAACATCCCAAAGCCGATATATAAAAAAAAGAATAAAAAAAAAATAAAAACGGTACGCCCATAAGCAAAGAGGGCGCGGATGAAAACCCGAAATGGCTCCGTGAGTAAAAACAGCAGGGCTACTGGCGAGTGTTTGTGAAAACCAGAAAGGGCGCAACCTCGTTATATAAAAAAAGAAGAAGAAGAAAAGAAGAATAAAAAGAAAGGAAACGGTATGTCCATAAGCAAAAAGGGCACGGATGAAAACCCGAAAGGGCTCCGTGAGTAAAAACAGCAGGGCTACCGACGAGTGTTTGTGAAAACCCGGAAGGGCGCAACCTCGTTAAAAGACACTTACAGGATCATCTCGACCTTATAAGGAGAAACCACCCGCGTGAGATCCTTAAGACTCACAAGGGAGCCACACACTTAGGGATCCTCACGATTCCTAAGGAGAAATTACACTTGCATTACACTTGCGAGATCCTCACGACTCGTAAGGAGAACTCTCTTATGGGACCCTCACGGCTCATAAGATTTGAAAGTCTTAAGTTACAGAAACCTGAACCTGTTCTTAAGCAACCCCCACAACCTTCGATATGGTCCTACAAGTGGCTCAATACTGACCCTTGTATACAATCCACGGGCACGAATAAACATTTCCTCAGCAAAGTCCCACCCGTGACTAGGGATATGTCCATATGGTGAACAACCCTTGTGAGTCCTCTCGACTTATAAGGAGAAAACCCTTGTGTAAGATCCTTACGACTTACAGGGGAACATGCACTTAGGAATCCTCACGATTCTTAAGGAGAAAATACACCTACGAGATTCTCACGACTTGTAGGGAGAAATACCTTTATGAGACCCTTACGGCTCATGAAGTCAAAAGCCTTAGTCGACAGGACCCCAACCCTGTTTACTAAGCTACCTTTGTTCAACATCGACAGAAGCAAATGATGATTCGCTCCTGGCAACATCCCAGTTGTAGCGGTGCTGATGCCGAAATCGATGTCTAATCCCAAGCTTGCGGCGAAAAGACAGCAAGCCACACATGCATGCAAAATAGCCGAAATGATAGGGCAACTTGCAACAAAATCAGCAAGTAAAAATGTATGCATACAAAATAGCCGAAATGATTGGGCAACTCGCAATAAAAAGCCGCGAGTAAAAATAAAATAAATAGCCGAAATGATTAGGCACTGCGAAAAATAGCCGAAATGATTGGGCAATCGCGACATTCGCGATATAAAAAGCTGAAATGATAGAGCATCGCGGAAAGAAATAAAAAAATATATATATAATGAAATTTATGCCCTACAGGCGATATCAAAGCAATCCCTATATACGATCCAGGGGCACAAACAAAGAAGGAAACACACCTTCCCTCCCCATGCTCCATTAGAAAACGGAACCAAGTCTTGACGGTAAGTCATATAAAGCCTGAAAGACAATCGGAGATCATCTCGCACCAGTGCGGAGTGGTCACCACCTCGACGTTCGTCTCGACACAGCAAACGTAACATCACCAAAAGGAGCCACGGCAAAATCCCTAGTTCCAAACCTCGACGGTTCACCAACAACCTAGAGAAAACCGCGACATTCATCTCGATATAGAGGACGCAATGCCAGTAAACGAAGCGAAGGCCAAATTCCTAGCTTCAGGGTCTTAACGGCAAGTCATATAAAGCCTGAAAGACTATCGGAGATCATCCCACACCAGCGCGGAGTGGTTATGACTCATCGGGGCTCTCCAAAATGAGCCTAACCTCAAGTAAAAAGAGGCATGGCGAAATTCCTAACGCTTGCTCTTCCGACGATCAAACTACCTAGGAGGATTGCTTGAAGACGTCTTGTCCAGCCCCCGAAGGGATCAGAGACACGACAATCGCAAGGCTACTCGAACAGCAAGATTGCCTATCGAGGAATACATCAGCCAACGCGACGGTACGACGGACAAAACCTTAGTACCACAGACCCTAACGGACCTTTGTCGTAAAGAGCAGAGGTTAACTGTGACGTTAGGATATTCTAACGAGAAATGCTCGATTCGTCTCGACTCGTGAGGAAATTAGTGTCTTTACGAGAACTACTCGATATGTTTCGACTCGTGGGGAAAAGCCTTAGGTAGCGGGGATTAAAAAGCCTGTTTCCTAAGCGCTGAGACCCTGCAAGTCGGTCCGAAAATGGACTCTTGCATACTATTCACGGGTCACACTCTCCAAAGTCGAATCTCGACAAGGAGGGAAACAACCGCTTACGGGTCCTCTCGACTCGTAAGAGGGAAAAATTCTCTTATAAGATCCTTACGACTTATAAGAGAAAACGCACTTAGGAATCCTCACGATTCCTAAGGAGAAAATACACCTACGAGATCCTCTCGATCCGTAGGGAGAAAAGTCTTTGTGAGACTCTCACGGCTCATAAAGTTGAAAAGTCTTAGGCAGCAGATCTGAACCTGCCTCCTAAGCCATCACTACTCCTCAAAGTATTCAAGACGGAATGTTCTATATCGCCTATAGGCTATGCTTACTCAAGGAATATGCCAATAAAAAAGCAGAAAATAAAAGGAAGGATGCAAAAGATTTGTCATTCATACTTAGAAAATTCTTACATCAAGGCAATAAACAAAAGCAACATTATTGAAATGTTTACAAGGGTATAACCTCAAATCCAGGACATGGATTGAGGAACTCAAAAGTAACCTTGGCCAGAACTTTCCAAGCCTGGAGAACCATCCTGGTGTGCTTTCTTTCGCGAGCACGGGCGTCGGGATCCCCACTGATGTCCTCCACCCTTTGATAGGCAGCAAGAATGGCGGACTGTTGAAAGGCCTGGTGCAAGAGATCGACAAGATCGTCTCGCCGTCTCTTGGAGATTAGGTTCATCAAATACACCGAGTGCACCTTATCTTCAGCAGCATCCAGTGCCCCAAGTGGCACACCAGTACAGAATAAGGGAAGCGCTTCCCAGATGGCTCCCACGATAAGCTTCAAGAGAGAGGAACGCCGGGGAAGCAGTTGACCGTTATATGCGTCGAAGCGACTCATAATTTCGGCGCACTCGGCGTTTGTAAATTCCCGGTTCTGAGAACGTCCGAGTCGGCGGATGTCTCCGTAAGAGATGATTTCATCGAGATCGTACATATGGGCGTCCATTACTCCTGTAAAAGAAAAGCAGCAATATTAGCAGACAGACTGATTAAGCAAGACGATATGATTCATCGAAGAATAAAATGCCATCTTTAAACTCCAAGATCCATGAAAAACTCCTAAGAGTTCTTCTGTATGATTTGGAAGGAGCAAAGCTCCATTGATGAATTAAGAAAATATAAGGAAAATCTTTTAAAGAGCACAGCTTTATTAATGGAACCCTAATAGGGTCCTCTTTAGTTCTCTTTAGATCCCTTTAGACCTATAGAGCAAAGCTCTGCTAAGTGAAACCCTAAATGGGTTTTCTTTAGATCAGGGATCTATTGAGAGCAAGGCTCTTAAAATTAATTTAATCTAATCTGATTTTTACCTAAAAATTCTCTAGAGTTTGAACTCTTAAAAGTGCTTAAACAAAATAGCAAGGCTCTGAATGAAAATTCTTATGAAGAGATGCAAAATCATCTAAGGG
Organism: Agapanthus africanus; assembly: GCA_030015575.1. Taxonomy (NCBI): domain Eukaryota; kingdom Viridiplantae; phylum Streptophyta; class Magnoliopsida; order Asparagales; family Amaryllidaceae; genus Agapanthus; species Agapanthus africanus. Next base: position 305,118,164 of record JASDDO010000004.1, on the reverse strand, counting down.
ACCATAGGTCCTATTTATAGGCATTAAGAGAGCCGTTTCAACTTCCAAAAGTTGGCGCAAAGGCTAGGATCTTGCCACCGCTGCACTCACGTGTGCGCCACGTGAGCGCAACGGTGGGGGGGGGATTTGTTTCCCCCAATCAGAGCAAAGCTCTGTTTGAATTTCAAAAAATTCAAAAATTGAAGCAACGCTTCAGATTCCTTGCGCTGCGCGCAGCGCGCCACGTGTCAAAAGTTGACACATCAGCGCTGCGCCCAAGACAGCGCACCCAATCAGAGCAAGACTCTATTTAAAATAAAAATGAAGGAAGCAACGTTTCAGATGATCTGCGCTCTACGCTGCGCGACACATATCAGCGCAGTTGCGCTGCGCGACACGTGTCAGCGCAGTTGCGCTGCGCTCTGCGCTGCGCGACACATGTCAAGCGCAGGTGCGCTTGCGCCAACTGTGCCAGCACTAAAACAGAATTAAAATTCCAGAAAGATCTTTCTAATCTTGTTAAAACAAGAAGATTCTCTTCTGTAAAACAGAGCCCTTGGATCAAAGATCCAACGGTGGGGAAAAATCCCTAAATCACTCAGAGAAAGATCTCTTTAACTGATTTAACAAATCAATTGGCACTATATAAAGGCCCCTAGACTCCAAGTCTAAAACACAGACATAGACAGAGATAGAGAACACAGAACTCCTCTAAAACTTTGAGAAGAACTCGAAGAAAAGAAAAGGTAAACCTTTGAAAAAAGAAGAAGAAGTTCTTCTGAAAAGATCAAAGATCTAAGAACAAGATCAAGATATTGAATATAAAATAATAATAATAAAAAAGAAGTAATTTACTTCTTTACTAGATCTTTTGATCTATATAAAGGCATTGCCTTTTGATGAACCACTGGTTCTTAAAACTTGAGGTAGAACCTCTTTAGAATCAAAAGGATTCTGTTCTTTGATCTAAAATAAATCAAGATGCGCTCTGCGCTTTTGAACTATGCCTTGCACTTTTAAAATCTGCACTGTTGCGTTCCTTGGATTGGCGCAAGTCACCAGGGAGCGCCACGTGTCAATCTGCGCTCTGCGCTTCTAAAAACAGAGCACTGCTCTCTTGGTTTGGCGCAAGTCACCAGAGCGCGCCACGTGTCAGCAGCGTACTAGCGCAGCGCACTGCGCTAATAGACTTGAGCTCACCAGCGTGCGACACGTGTCACCTCCACATGGACTTGCGCCGTGCGCTCCTCAATTGGCGCAGAGCGCCTGACAGGCCATGTGGCGCGCTGTCAGACCATTGAATGCTCTGCATTATTAAAGAAAGGGACAGAGCCCAATTAAAAAGTCCTAACAGGCCGAATCTAAATGCAGTGCATTATCAAACAAGGGCAGAGCCCAATTAAAAGGTCTATCAGACCAAACAAAAATGCAGTGCAAAAGGGCAGAGCCCAAATAAAGGCCTGACATGCCAAATGCAAATAAAATGTTGAACATTTTCAACTGGACTTAACCCAATTCTGGACGTAAGTCCTCAAATTAAATTGAACTGAGCACAACTGCTCTCCCAAATCAATTTACACCCGGTTCAAGGGTACATCTCTGAACTCCTCTGATATTCGTCGTTGTAATCCTTCAACGTCGTCAGAGAGGTGACGGGTCCCGACAACCACACATTGCTACGGACTGTGGGGTCCTTAAACTCATGGACTAATGCGTCCTTAAACCAACATTCGTCCCCAAAATGGGAATGTTGGATCACCATGTCCCTAAACTGGCAATACGGACTGTGGGGTCCTTAAACTCATGGACTTATGCGTCCTTAAACCAACATTCGTCCCCAAAAATGGGAATGTGGACCACCATGTCCCTAAACCGGTAATACGGACCGAGGGGTCCTTAAACTCATGGACTTATGCGTCCTTAAATCAATATTCATCCCCAAAATGGGAATGTGGACCACCATGTCCCTAAACTGGAGATGGACCACTATGTCCCTAAATTGGAACAATAAAGCCCAAATGCTCTTTTGTCGGATCTAAACGATCCCGTTAAGTTGATCTTAGTCTCAAATTAGACTAACGTATCCTTAACAAATGTTTGAGTTGATCTTAGCCTCAAATATGGCTAACGTATTCTTAAACCAAAACCCCAAACCCAAATCTAAGAAAATACGGATTTGGACTAATCCACGTCCTACGGGCGACGACATAAATTAGTCTCCGTATACAATCCACGGGCAACCACAAACAAAACAAACACCCACGACACGAAGTGAAATTCTGGAGAAGGAGAAAGTTGTTACCGCGATGCGGTAGAGTAATTAACTGCAGGGGCTTGCGCCTGCAGGGAAGAGCGTCCCTACAATCAAAAACCTTTCGAACGAGGGGGAATCTGACGAAATCTGCTACATCGGCCGCATCCGTCTAAACCTCCGATACACGGTGCCATAAATCAACTTGGCATCTTCGGAGAGGTGGACGGATAAAACCAAATAGCATCTGCCCCGAATCTCAGGCAAGACGTCTCTGCGTCATGCCGCCATTCGGAGGGGAACAGGGTGTATTTTGAAACTTGTACAAAAGTATTTTTACATTAAACCCCCTCAAGTTCTAAAAATTACCCTAAGGACCCTAGTAAATATAGGTTTAAGCGGGACCAGTCTCTTGAGCCTCAGGGAGCCGGAGATATGGGTGCTTTCCTATCTAAGGTAGAAAACTTAACAACGGTGTTATCAACACGGTAATCGTCTTTGAAAAAGACACAAATCCTGCCGCCCATGTGCAGCGGTTACCGATAACATCAAAATAATCATGACTTCAATTTCTTTTCTAATTGTTCTGACTCGGACTGAGTCTCATTATAATAATCTGACTTAAATATGATTCAAGTACAATCTACAATATTACAATTCAACATGAATCCATATATTCAATCTATATTGACTGAACGAACCATGGATATACTTCCATTTACATGATTCTCCAGTTACATCCATGATTCTCCAGTTACATCCATTTACTGATATCATGGTTTCAGCAAGTCATCCAATTATACAATTTAGAATACAAGACAATACAAGTTGCAATACAATACAACAATACAATCAAGACACTACGGGGTTTAAGGGGTAGATTGGTACGGAAGGTATTAGAAGTGGCACGAGACTGTAAGATTTAAGACACCTAACCTGTATTTCCGTTGTTGTTGTACCGTGGCATAAACGGTTCCTTGTACTACACGTTCCTCTAATCTCTAGCATATAGAGACTCCTCTCGTATACACTGGCATCCTTCTGTACCAAGCTACAAACAACAGCGTTAACCATATAATACAACTTTAAAAGCTACCTTCTCTTTCTGTCTATTCTATTTCTCCCTTATCTTTGGGACTTACCGAGCGATTGTTCGCTGACGACATTCCTTCCCTTTCTTCTTTGAAATGTTGTCAGGTGATCTGGACACTCAGGAGATCGAGCCTACTAGTGAGGACTTGGATCAGCTTGCCTACGACCCAAAGCTCTAGCTTCATTGTACACATTTTATTTCAGTACTTTTCATTTCTGTTATGCCACTGGTTAGGCATTGCTTTCATTCAGTTGTATTTACTTTTCCATGTATTGTAAAAAGAATGTGAATAAATAAAGTTGTTGTTTTATTATAACTTGTCTCTTATGCATTTACATTTATATTGCTTAGATACACTTAGCGTATTTACTTCACAGTAAATACGTAGCGGCCTCGTCGCGCCCTCTACCCGTATACTGGGAAGCGGGGCGTGACACATGAAATTTGGTGTATCCACATCTTAGATGATAAAGATGGAGGTGATGTATGCCGATCGTCAAAAAAAATCTTGGAGGGTGCATTTTTCCGACGCTATAGGAGGAAATTCCCTCCTATGGCAACTTTCCTCCATTAACCTCATATATATATGTGTGTGTGTGTGTGTGTGTGTGTGTGTGTGTTTATTTGATATTTTCCGGGTTATATATAATATAATTGGTTTATATGATATATTTGATATCAAATTATTAAATCAACACCTGATTCAATAATCCGGTTATATCATATATATAACCCGGCAAATATCAAATATATAAACACACACACACACATGCACATCAAATCATTGAATCAACACTTGATTCAATAATTTGGTTATATCATATATAACCGGGCTGATATAAAAAATGCTGGATTAGAATACGGTATCATATACTCGTATTTAATCAAGCTCCCGCACATATCTTCATACGTGCACTACTTCGTTTCTCTTGAGCTAGAAACCCCCTATGTGGGACTCTAAAGACTCGTCAATACGCCAGCAGTAGATAATGATCACATCAGAGACCTACAAGCCGTCAGCGGTACTAGCTGGACGAAACGGCTACCCAGGTATTGAACGAATAGAAGATCAACAAGCAAAGTTGTCCAAACTCCCATAAAGACTATAAGCAACACTTACCGTACAGTCCGGTCTCTTCATCTGATATGTCACATATCGAGTCTAGGGGGTAGAATCGTCAGACCCCAATAACTCGATAAGTCATGCCGATGTGTGGCCTATAACCTTTCGAGAAACTACTGATAACACTTATCAGTAAATCTCATCAACCCTGGCCAGGGATTTGCTGTTATAGCCAATCGAGCATAGCGCAACATCAACTCCCAATATCGGGAGAGACGAAACCCCTCCTATCGCTCACTGCCTCTATATGACTCGGGACTGTACCCAAAAACCACCTGTTTGCGCGACTCATTTGAGCCGTGTTAGGGAGGAAATCAAAGCACAGTGGGAACCACACAAGACACTATGATGATCTTGGGTCTACAGACTAACCTGTACAAGTGTCACTAGAGAACTGCTATCTGACGATAGGTATAGTACCATCTAGGAGTTCTCAGAGAGTCCTGTTCGGAGTACTCATTCTAAAATGAGCACCTGTGTACAATCATTGATGTCAAATACCAATGGTTATGGGATCAACCATCGCCCCATACAGGGTTAAGAAACGTACATACTAGTCTACTCTGGAATATCGATGCCCTGTCTCGATACTCTCTCGACTAGAAACTGTTAAAGGATGTGATTGTGGACTACACAAGCCCCACTAGTATGATCTGTATCATAGTCCTGGTGGTCAAGCCAACATCCTAAAGGCTTTATCAACATGTATCAATGAGATATTAAACTAAAACAAGTGCACATGTTAAGATAAAGAGCAACCAGATAGCATACTATCATGTCGAGCAAGAAAGTCCTATATATATGTCCAAGAATCCATTATAATATATAATAATGGCCTCTAGGGTATACATATTCCTAACAATCAGTTGTCGCCATATGTGGGAACACCATTTTCCACATAAAAAAGTTGATCTTCCACCTTCGATTCGATGGCCAGCGATCATCGCAATGAAGACCCTGGCACGAGCCATACCGTCCTCCGCAAAGGAGGCGGGGACGGTTCCACTCCTCCTCCCAACATTGTCGAAATCTTATCAGCACGGATCGACTAACTGACAACAATGGTGTGTTAGTGATATATGCCCTAGAGGCCATTATTGTATAGTACTAGATTATATATTACATTTTGGAAGCTTGGGATATACACAGATATAATAACAGTCTTGCTCAAAATGATAGTATGCTATCTAGTTTGATTCTATCTTAACATATGTATATGTTTCTTTTAACGTATCGCTAATACATATTGATAGAGCCCTTAGGATCTTTGCTTGACTACCAGCGTTGTGATGACAGTCACACTAGAGGGGGCTGAGTAGTCTATAAGCGCATCCTTATACTTGTCCCTAGTCTTAGGATTATCGAGATAGGACATCGATACTCCAGAGTAGACTGGTGTATACGCTTCTCATCCCAGTTCGGGAGATGGCCTGTCCCGCAGCCATTGGTATGTGATACCGGAGATAGTATTGTTGGATATGTATGCCCCAGAGGCCTTTATTGTATAGGATGCTAGGGATATGTATGTACGGTAAAATCTTGCTCGATATGATAGTATGCTATTTGGTTTGTCTTTATCTTAACATGTGATGTGTTTTACTTTGTATTTCATATCTTGTATACATGTTGATATAGCCAGTAGGATCTTTTCCTGACTACTAGCATTGTGATGACAATTATACTTATGGGAGCTGGGTAGTCGATAGGCACATCCTTAAAGTGTCCCTAGTTATAGGAGTATCGAGACTGGGCATCGATACTCCAGAGTAGACTAGTGTATACATATCTAAACCCTGACAAGGGGCGATGGATTGGTCCCGCAACCATTGGTGAGGTGCATCTAAGATTGTATTAAGATGCTCACTGGGTGTGAGTTCACCGGACAGGACTCGCCGAGTACTGCCTAGATGGTATTATACCTAGCGTCAGATAGCAGTTCTCTGGTGACATGTGTGCAGATAGTCTGTCGACCTGAGGTTGTCATTTTTCTCGTGTGAGTTCGCACTGTGCTTTGATTACTACCCTACCACGGCTCTACTGAGTCGTGCAAACATATTTTAGTTGGGTATAGTCCCAAGCCACATGGAGGTAGTGAGTGACTGTTGGGGATTCGTCACTCCCGGTATAGGGAGTCGATGTCGCGCTGTGATCGCTTGGTCAACACCATAAGTCCCTAGCCAGGGCAGATTGAGAATTACTGGTAGTTAGACCAGTAGATTCTCTGATGGTCTTGAGCCACACCGACATGACCTGTCTGGTTATTAGGGGTCTGATGTTTTCCACCCCTAGACCTCATATGCGATACTATCAGACGAACAGACCGGACTGCACGGAGATTGTCACGGACAGTCTCAGTAGGAGTTCAGATAAGTTTGCTCATTGGCCTTCTTTTCAACATGTACCTGGGTAGCCGTTACGTGCAGCTAGTAACACTGACGTGCTTGTGGTTAAACCCACTGCCAGCGTACTGTCGAGTCTTTAGAGTCCCACACAGAGGGTTTCCATGCTTCAGGCGAAACAATGTAGAGGCCGTATGGTTTTACGGCAGGGTTCGATCATATACGTGCACTTATGCACGGATCATGATTCGGACGGATAATACTAGTGGGTTTTGGTTTAAGCCGAATCTTATTATTAGATTATCGAATTATTTTTGTCTCTTTGTATTCGTATTTTTGGAATACGGATACGGGTATGTATATACGGATGAGGGGTATTCTTGTAATTTTTGCAAGAGTGCTTCTAGAAGAAGACACCTCATTTGTTATTTAATCTTTATGATTAAATGTTAATGAGGTGGAGGTATGCGGTGTTAAGTTACAATGAATGAAGCATGGCTACTTGGTGATTCACTTAGTGAGTCATGGATTACTATTAAGGCAAGGGGGAATGAAGATATTTTTGATGAATCAAGATATTTTGATGTATTGTTGTTATGCTTCATGTTATCACAAGTGAGCCATATTCATTTCATAATTTCTTTTACACTCTCTCTCTCCTTTAAGCTCTCTTCTTCTTCTTCTAACCTTAATTTGTCTCATGAGTTGAGAAACCTAGGGTTCAAGAGACTAAACAATCCCTAATCACTCTCTACATCTTCTAGGATACTTAGACTAGCAAACTAGATACCCTAGTTACCTCAATTTAGAGGTAGGTGCTCCAAGTAGACACTCTCGGATTGATCATCTTTGGCCCAAGAAGGCTAAAGATCAAGTGATCCGTACACTCTCTTCTAGGAGCTTAAGAAGAGGAGGAGGAAAACGAGAGACGAAGGACTTGATTCACGGAGGTATAAACTTCTTTCATAGTAGTTAGAACCTCCTAGTTTATTTGTTAGTTAAGGTTTCCGTATTGATCCTGGAGTTCAAGTCGTTGTTGCGAAGTTCTAAAATCGTTTTTTGAAAATTCCGCCTCCACGTGAACCCGCGGGGTGCGCGACATCGACTTATAGTGGTATCAGAGCCTACTAAACCTTAACTAACAATTTAGACGAAGTGTAAAACTACAAAACCAAAATAACTCCGAAACATCGAAACGTAGATCCAAGTTTTTGTCAAATTTTTCGGAGGCTCTAATTTTTTTTAAAACAATTGCAGAGTGCTCATTTACTTGTAGATTGAACACTGTAGAAAAACGAGCCTAAATGACCAAGTTTTGGCCGTCCACATGAGTGAAATTCCCGGCCTAGCCGGTTGAGTTGTGGAATTTGGACTTGGGGTTTTTTACAGTGTTCTATGCTTTTGGATTTAAGGTTTCAGGTATTGTTTGTTTTTGCCAAAATTGCTTATAATGTTATCTTTCTGTTGTGGCAATACGGAGTATTTCGAAGTCGCAGTTTTAACGTCGTTTACTAGTTTTCAGTTGATATATGTGTTTCGAAACGTTTGCTAATCACTATACGTTGATTAGTGGGGTTTGCACATATCTGTGTTGTTGTTCTTATTGGTTTGTGGATATGTAATATTGGATCGTCGATGATGAATAGCCGGGGGATATGAGAAGAGTGTTTTTCTTTCATTCGATGTAAATTTGATATAATATTATTTTGCGGGGCACATCCGGGTTGAGGTTGTAGCCACCGTTGTATTATTTCATTTACTGTTTTTGCTCCTAGGATAGACCCAAGGTGGAGTGCACAAACTACTGGGTTCTTGAAGTGCCGAGTGACCTACTCATTTTACTGAGGGAGGTTGCTTCACTTCGGGAATTTGGCGGGTAGTTTGCCACACCCGTAGGGGTCTAGGGTGGGGTTTTGGCTATTCATCACAACCGTAGAATCCGTCTTTCGTTATAGGCTTAAACGAAATGCAGAATTCCTAGTATATCCAATATATTCATCTGTGATCTAGAATGCCTATTATTGCATGAGATGAATGGATATATATATGATATATAGTAGACGTTGCTTATGTTTTGCACCCGCGCTAGTCCAGCTCCCGCTCTGCCGTTAGTTAAGTAACATAACGGTGCATGACGGGACCTCGTGGCGAATGCGGATGGCATAAGCGTACGTTGTATTTTCGTTTCTTTCTGCAATGGTAGGATTAAATGATGAGACTACATTAATTGATTAATGCAAGGAAAAAAAACCTAAGCTAAATTGTTGGAACAGTTTCAAAACCACTCGGTTTTCTTCAAAAAACAACTTTTAAATGCGGAGCCTAAACCGCTCCTTCAAAAGCTATCATGGTTCCTTCAATTATTTCAACTTCATTACGTTCACGGTTTCGCCAAAAAGCAGCCGTAGCCTTCCGTCGTTTCAAATGAACAGCACATCGTATTCATATTATGTTTGTTGGCCTTCGTCAAGGCATAGTAAATGGTAGCGGTGTGTTGCTTGTTTGTAGTATAGATAGATGCATTAGTTTAGGACAGTCATACGGCCTTGTTGGCTATCACGCCCCGCTTCCCAAAATACGGAAAACGAGGGATGACTAGGCCAGCCATGCTCCTACGGTCAAGGAATCATCCCGCCGTAGTCACACTTCGGCTTCTAGCATTACATGGTAATCAGTAAATAAAGCATAGTAGTAAAGGAATCACATCACTAATTTATTACATTAAAATCCATTGTTCACAAATTACAAATAACAAGAACAGTTATTAACCAAGTTCAATCTCACGATCACTTTTATGGAAAGCAGTAAAGAAGGAAAGTACACCAGACTATATCTCCGTGAACTCGAAAGGTAGATCCGTCTCCTGCGCTGGTCCTTCCACGGAATCTGAGCATGCATACTCAGGTCGTCAGAGCAACACAATAACAATATTATTATAATAAGATGAAACAGGTAAATGAAGTAATAAAGGTGAAAGTACAATGCATGAAATCGCTATGTCACTATATGATGCAAAGTATGATCTATGTCCCTATCAGTCTCTAGGTCATATTTGAAATCGCATAGTGGAAGGAGGATCATGTTTAACAGGAGCCTCGTACATACCCGAGACAACGGCCCACATGCCCGGGACATAACCCTGTCAGCCGGATCGCTAGATCCTCCCTAATATATATATCGCTGCTCGAATGATCATCCTTTAAAACACAGTCCCGCTAAATACGATTCTCTTTCCACTTCGATTTCCCCTTTTTCCCCAGGTTTACACTATTTATGATCTTGATTTAGTCGTGTACAAGTATACCAATGACACGGTTTTATCACTGTTCACTATATCGATCACTGTCACGAATATTCACTTTCCATTGGTGTACTCGTCACTTCTAAACCAACATCAATCACGCACGATAATGCAATGTCCACTGACTCTAACACGCACTAACACTAAGTATATGGCAAATGGGGTATGATATATGTATGTATGCCATCAATAAGCTAAGTATATTATGAATCAATGTGCACGTCATTAACTTACAAAAAATGCATAAATTCATATGTTTAGAATTTAACGAAATGATAAAAATACGATAAATGGAACACTCAGTCAGAAATTCATCAAAATTAGTTTCAGTTCAATCGGGTTTCCGGTTTTCAAGATACAGCTGTTTCATTTTAAGTGCTCGCGGCTGGAAATTCAGTTTCAGAACTGAACGTCCGTTTCGCGACACGAATTGCACCCAGTTGGGTTCAGAATTTAGCGATTCTACAGTTGAATAAAATCTAGGGTTTTCGATAGGGTATTCAACGCAACATACAGATCCTCTATCGCATCTGTACGTCGAAAGTTATACACAGTTTAACATCAGTATGTCACTTCTGGATCTGTTCTGGACAGTTATACGTTCTGCCCTTTTTATTTACAATTTAAATAGCAAACGGCAATGAAACGGAATGAAACCACTTGTTTTGTTTAGCTAACAGATCCATCTTTAATCCACTGCAGTGTTCCGTAACACATGAATTCAGGAAGCAAAGTGACACACATTTTGGGACAGTATACAGTAATCAGAGTCGCTCTGGACTGCAGTCCAGAGTCGCACTCCGATCTAAATATCGTCACAGTTAAAGTATAGAAATCATTAGAAGTTTACATAGGGTTAAACTTCGTCGAGTCGGCTTCGATTTAAGCCCTCGAATGCATCATTCCAGTATGTACATAATTTACAGTAATTTTAACCATTTTCAGATACAGGGAATTTCTAGTTTTATCGGTACATTTGGGGGTGTTCATTTTAGGTACTAACATTCGTATTTTCCAGTGAGATTTATACACGATATTCGTCATTATATGGGCCAACAGAAAACATCTATTTCCGTTAAATTAAGCGAGTACTTTCATTGGGGCCTAGCATCGAACACATATGTCACTAAGTTTTATCGGGAAAAGGAATTTCATAACTTATATGTTTGAGTTTGTAATAAGGGTAAATTAGCATGTAGCAAGTAAATTACTTGCCTGGAAACGTCTCGGGGTTGCACAGTAGCAGCGGCGTCACGAACGCGCGATGTACGTCGTGAAACGATTTGCGCGAGCTTGGCTCGCGATACGGAATTGGTGTCGGAGTTGCCCGGAGGTTTCTTGTGCTTGCTGGAAGCGGAGGGGGTACTCTGTGGTTCGCCTGAGAAGTGTTGGGGTCGCATACGGTCAGCGGCATCGCTCCGGCGATGTGCACAGTGGGTGTTTGGATGGTGGTCGTGGGTTTTGGTATGGTTTTGGAGAAAGGGATAAAGGGGCTCGGGTTTGGAGTGATGATGATGATGCTAAGGGTGAGGATGAAAGGGTGTCGACTGAGGCGGTTCAAGTTCGCCGGCGTCGAGGGTAGGTGGCCGAGCTCGGGTGTGCAAAGGGTTTGGTGTGCAGGGGGTTGGTGTGCAGGGGTGCTCGGGTGTAAAGAGTCGGGTGGAGTCGTAGAGGGCGAGGGAGGATGAAAGAGGGGTCGCCGAGGGGGTTGTCGTCATTGGAGGGGTCGAGCGGAGTTGGGTTGATGTGGGTTTGTGAGTTTTCGAGAGGGAGAGAGATGAGGGATTTTGGAAAACGAGAGGGGAGCGAGGTGTGAGGGAGATAAGGGAGACAAGGGGAGCGCGTCGTGGGGGTAACGTCGCACGAGCGGGGGCATGGGCGTGGGCGCGAGCGGAGGCGAGGAACGCGGATCGTGCGCTGAAGGGGGCGAGCGGGAAAAATATCCGTTGGGGGAGAAGAAGGGTTTGAAACGGGTCGGGTCGGCGCGGGTCACGGGCCGAAGGGAGTTGGGCTGGGCTGATGTTTTATTAATTAAATTCTTTTTGTTTTCGTGGGCTGAGGGTTTGAACGGGCCGGGGTTTAAATAAAGAATTCATTTTAAACTTAAACTTGGTGTGTGGGCTGAGGAGGGGGACGGGCTGGGCTGAGAAAGAAAATTAATTCATTTGAAAAGAGAACTATTGGGCTGATGGTTTATGCTGGGGTTTATAGTAAAATTGTTTTATTTTTTTTAGTTTTGGTTTTCTAAATTGGTTTTAAATTCTGGGTTTTGACTTTTAGAGTTTGGGAAATTTTAAATATTGGAATTCAAGCAACCACCCTCCTACAAAATATACGAGGGAAAAAGAAAGGAAATCTCTGGGATTTAGAAAATAGAAAACTTTTATTAAGATGGGAACGAGGATTTACATTTGCCTTCGTCAAGGGCGAGTATGGATGGGTCTAAATTAATCAGGACAACAACGGGAAGAACTTGACTTGCATCTTATGATTTGTTGGCCTTCGTTAAGGTCATAAGAGTTTGGGGAAAAAATCACATCGAGAATTTCAAATATAAAGGAAACTTGCGGATTTAGCATACCTTCTGGAGTGTGGTGACTAGAGTGGCTTTCATCTAAGTCATCACACAATGATAGTTGGATCCCGATCTTACTGATGAGTAGGATTACTATTGGGAGATTTTTTCACTTAACAATCAATGCTATAAACCAAGTAGGTGTCTAGAACGGTGTTAGCGGGTCTACGCCTCCAGAAAAAAGAGGTTATTTAATTAAGGAACTTCGCGAAAGCGTTGTAAAACCTCCATCGATGTACTGACACCGGCCTGGCCGAAAGGTTAAGCAAGTATTATGACGTGCGATTACTCCTGACTAATTCTTCTTTTAGGGTTTGAAGAAAAATTCGAGGAAACAGTAGGAGCATCCTGTTTAGATAAACTAATAACCAATCTAAACTTGCAAGAGCATACGCTGAGTGTTTCTTTTCTCTCTCTGGAAGCTACTATGACAGGACTTAAACTACTACTTGGAAAAAAAAAACACCGACAGGGCAAAACTATAAAGATTGGCTGAGTAACGTCAACATTGCACTTACTTATGACAAAGTGGCATATGTTATCACCGGTACTGCTCCCCCTGTCCCATGACCAGATTCATCGGTTGTGGAAAAAGAGGTCCGCAAAACTTGGGATCTGGATTGCGAGAAAGCTAAGTGCATCGTGCTGGCGTCCATGAATAATGAACTCCAGAAGCAGCACGAGGATATGGATATCAAATCCATTTTTCTCCATTTCAAGGATTTGTATGGAGAGCACTCTCGTATCGCATGGTACGAAACCTCAAGGAAATTATTCCAGATGAGGTTAGCTCCAGGATCACCTGTAGGAGAGCACGTCCTAAAGATGACCAGTCTCATTGAGGAACTCGCAAACCTAAGATGCGTGCTGGAAAATGAGTTATATCTCGACTTGATTCTACAGTCCCTTCCCCACACCTTCTCTCAGTAAGTGTTGAACTTCAACATGCACGATATGGAAGCTGATCTTCCTAAGCTCATCAACATGTTGAGGGTAGTAGAGAGCTCCTTGAAAAATGAGAAGACACCTGTTCTTATTGTTGGCCAATCATCCTCTTCTAAATCCAAAACGAAAGCTAAGGAGAAGAAGAAGATGATCACCACCAAGCCGAAAGGAGGTGTCAAAAAGGTGCAGGGAACGAACACATCGGGGGAAGTGAAAGCGGATAAGAATGAGTGCTTCTACTGTCACAAGAAGGGGCACTGGAAGAAGGATTGCAAGGCTTTCATAGCCAAAGGCAAGGACACGAAGCAAGCTGACGCTTCGGCTTCAGGTGTGTTCGTAATCGAAAACTGTTTTTTAGTGAACTCTATATCATGGGTACTAGATACCAGTTTCGGTTCTCATATCTGTAATTCTTTGCAGGCTCTGAGAAACCGTAGAGCACTGAAGGCGGGTGATATGACCCTCAGGGTTGGCAACGGAGCAAATGTTGATGCGGTTGCAGTAGGCGATTATCATCTGGGGTTGACAAGTGGGTACATTTAGGTGTTGTATAGCTGTTTTTGTGTACCCAGTATACTATGTAATATTATATCTGTGTCTTTATTATCTAATGAACGATATAATTTTGCACTTGAAATAAATGTCATGAACATTCACCTAAATCAAGAACTGATTGGGTCTGGCACACTGGAAAATGGCATATACGTACTCAATCAACATCAAGTTTTCAATATCCAAAACACATCGAAAAGAAAGGCTCTAGATTCAAACCAAGCCTTCTTATGGCATTGTAGACTTGGTCATATTAATGAAACCAGGTTGACTAAGTTGTATAAAGATGGATACTTATATCCATTTGAATATGTATCTTATGCAACTTGTCAATCATGCATCAAAGGAAAGATGTCCAAATCTCCGTTCACAGGACACGGAGAAAGAGCCACTGAGCTCTTGGAACTCATACACAACGATGTATGTGGTCCGATGTCTACATATGCATAAAGCGGTTACTCCTACTTCATCACTTTTACTGATGATTTCTCAAGGTATGGACATGTGTTCTTAATGAAGCATAAATCCGGGGCCTTTGAGAAATTCATGGAGTATAAAAATGAAGTGGAGAAACAAACTGGTAAAAGTATCAAGGTACTTCGATCTGATCGTGGTGGATAATACTTAAGTACCAGTTTCCTTGAATACTTAAAAGAGAATTGAATTCTCTCTCAGCTTACTCCTCCATATACACCTCAGCATAACGGTGTATCAGAAAGAAGGAATCGCACACTACTGGATATGGTGCGTTCCATGATGAGTAGTGCTGAGTTACCACTTTCCTTCTGGGGTTTTATGCTAGAATCAGCAGCATACCTATTGAATAGGGTTCCAACTAAGTCTGTGCCTACCACTCCATATGAATATAGAGTGGGAAGAGACTATATCTCAAGTATCTCAAGATATGGGGGTGTCCAGCTTTTGTCAAAAAGCAAAATCCGGACAAAATCGAGGCACGATCGGTTTTGTGCAAGTTTGTGGGATACCACAAGAATTCAAGGGGGTATCTTGTCTACCACACTGAAGAACAAAAGGTGTTTGTCGCTCGCCACATAGTCTTTTTAGAGAGCGAATTTCTTGCAAAAGAAATTAGTGGGAGCGCGGTAGAACTGGAAGAAATTCCAGAACCTCAAACTACTGCCGAGGATTTAGTAGAACCTCATGTTTCAATAGAGCCTGACGAACCGATGCCACTCCGCAAATCTAGTAGGCTTTCTCGTCCGTCTGAGAGATACCATGGGTTTCTCGTAGGTGGGGATCGAGAGGATTGAATTATCAATGATGATGAGCCTACTAATTTTCAGCAGGCTATCACGATTACAGACTCGGTGAAGTGGCTGGATGCTATGAGATCCGAAATGGAATCTATGTACACCAATAAAGTATGGACTTTGGATGTTGCTCCTTCTGGGGTAAAACCAGTTGGATGCAAATGGATCTTCAAAAAGAAGATTTGTGTAGATGGACAAGTGGAAACCTACAAAGCTAGACTTGTTGCAAAGGGTTTTCGTCAAAGACCAGGATTGAACTATGATGGAACCTTTTCTCCAGTGGCTATGCTTAAATCCATTCGGATCCTGCTTGCCATAGCTGCCTTCCCTGACTATGACATCTGGCAGATGGACGTGGAAACATCTTTTTTAAATGAAAATTTAGAAGAAAGTGTTTTCATGGATCAACCAGAGGGTTTCTTAGACAGTGGGAGCAATGGAAAGGTATGCAAGTTGCTTAAATCTATTTATGGATTAAAGCAAGTATCGCGGAGTTGGAAAATTTGCTTTGATGAGACAGTCAAAGAACTTGACTTTATCAAAAATGTAGATGAACCATGCATTTATATGAAGATTGTAGGAGGAGCAGTAGTCTTCCTCGTACTGTACGTTGACGACATACTCCTAATAGGGAATGACTTCCCTATGCTACAACCAGTCAAGCTCTTCTTGTCATAGAAGTTCTTCATGAAAGACTTGGGTGATACCTCCTACATTCTGGGGATTAAGATCTATCGTGATATGTCTAAAAGAATGTTAGGACTTTCACAGTTCAGGTACATTGACACCATACTAAAGAGGTTTAGTATGGAAGATTCCAAACGTGGTAATTTACCTTCCTGTCACGGGATCACCCTCTCCAAAGAGATGTCTCCAAAGACTGATGAAGAGAGGGCTCGCATGGGCATTATACCCTACGCTTCGGCGGTAGGATCTATAATGTATGCGATGTTATGTGTTGGATATATATGCCTTAGATGCCTTCATTATAAAGGATGCTAGGGATATGTATGTACAGGACAATCTTGCTCGATATGATAGTACGCTATTTGGTTTGTATTTATCTTAACATGTGATATATTTTACTTTGTATTTCATATACATGTTGATAAAGCCCGTAGGATATTTGCCTGACTACTAGCGTTGTGATGGCAGTCGTACTTGTGGGAGCTGGGTGGTCAATAGGCACATCCTTAAATGTCCCTGGTCATAAGAGTATTGAGACTGGGCATCGATACTCCAGAGTAGAATAGTGTATACATATCTAGACCCTGACGAGGGGCAATGGATTGGTCCCACAGCCATTGGTGATGTGCACATAAGATTGTATACAGATGCTCATTGGGTGTGAGTTTACCGGACAGGACTCGCCGAGGACTGACTAGATGGTATTATACCTAGCGTAAGATAGCAGTTTTCTGGTGACATGTGTACAGATAGTCTGTCGACCTGAGGTCGTCATTTGTCTCGTGTGAGTTCCCACTGTACTTTGATTACTACCCTACCACGGCTCAAAAGAGTCGTGCAAACAGGTTTTAGTTGGGTACAGTCCCGAACCACATGGAGGCAGTGAGCGACTGTTGATGATTCGTATCTCCCGGTATAGGGAGTCGATATTGCACAATGATCGGTTGGTCATTACCATAAGTCCCTGGCCAGGGCTGATTGAGAATTACTGGTGGACGGACCAGTAGATTCTCGGATGGTCTTGAGCCATACTGATACGACTTGTACGGTTATTAGGGGTCTGACGTTTTCCACCCCCTAGACCTTACATGCGATACTCTCAGACGAACAGACCGGACTGCACGGATATTGTCACCGAAAGGCTCAGTAGGGGTTTCAGACGAGTTCGCTCGTCGGCCACCTTTTCGACATGTACCTGGGTTGCCGTTACGTACAGCTAGTGCCACTGCCGGACTTGTGGTTAAACCCACAACCAGCGTACTGTCGAGTCTTTAGAGTCCCACACAGAGGGTTTTCCTGGATCAGGCGAGACGATGTAGAGGCCGTATGGTCTTACGGCAGGGTTTCGATCGCATACGTTTACAGGCTACATGAATGATGTTCGGACAAATAATACTAGTGGGATTTGGTTTAAGCCGGATCCTAGTATTATACTATTGGATTTATACTTGTCTCTGTGTATCCGTATTTTTCGGAATACGGATACGGGTATGTATATACGGTGAGGGCATTCTTGTAATTTTACAAGAATGAGCTTCTAGAAGGAGACACCTCATTATTGATTTATCATTTTTTGATAAAAGGTTAATGAGGTGGAAATTAGGAGATATTTGAGGAATGGATTGCAAGCATGGCTTTATATATTGTTTATTCATTTGGGTTTCCTATTTAAGCATGGTTGCATTTTTTGTGAGTATTTTATTCCATACTTAAATTATTGGAAAAAGGCTTAGCCATTCTCACATCCATTTCTAAAGATCATTCTCATATTAAGATTATCTCTCCTAGGTTTTCTCTCCTCCTCCCTCAAGCTCATCCCATCACATGAGTTGTGAATCAATGAGCTTTGAGACAAATTAATCCAATATATCTTCTTTACTTCTCCTTAGTAGTCTTTCTTAGCAAGTTGGATCACTAAGTTACCTAATTTGAGGTTGGAACTTGACCATAGGCCCTCGGGTGAATCTTTCTTCGACACAAAGGAGACCAGCAACCGAATTCATTTGAAGCTTTGGAGGAGCCAAAGAAAGGAGATCAAGAAGAAGCTTGAACCAAGGAGCAAAAAACCACTTGAAGACCCAAAGGACTTGACACGAGGGTATAATAATTTAACCGAGTAGTTAACGACCTCTTGTAGTTTATTTTTTGTTAGTTAAGGTTTAATCAAGATCCAAAAGTGGATAAAGTCTATGTTGCAAAGCCAAACGTGGTCTTTTGAAGTGAGAAAAATCGTTTTTGATGTATTCCGCCTCCCCGCGAACACGTGGGGTGTGCTACATAGACTTACACTGGTATCAGAGCCTAATTAAACCCTAGCTATCGGAGCGGAGGAATCACACCCTATTAGATATGGAGCGCTTTATTATGAGTACTGCTGAGTTGCCTATTTCTTTTTGGGGTTATGCGCTTGAGACAACTGCATACCTATTGAATAGAGTTCCGACCAAATCAGTGCCTACCACTCCATATGAGATATGGAATGAGAAGATGCCATATCTTAATTTTATTCGGATATGGGGTTGTCCGGCCTATGTGAAGACATAAAATCCGGACAAGCTCGAGGCAAGGTCAGTTCTGTGCAAATTTATAAGATATCCCAAACATTCGCGAGGGTATATCTTCTACCACTCCGAGGAACAAAAGGTGTTTGTTTCTTGACATGCCACCTTTTTATAAAATGGATTTCTTGTTAAAGAAATTAGTGGCAATGAGGTAGAACTGGAAGAAGTTCCAGCAGCACAGACTACAACTGACGATTTGGTAGAATCGGAGGATCCAATAGTACCCAACGAACCCCAGCCACTCCGCAGATCTAGTAGGGTTCCTCACCCACCTGAGAAATACTACAGTTTTCTTATAGACGGTGGGAGAAATGATTGCATCATGGAAGATGATGACCCTACTAGTTTCGAGCAGGCCATCACGAGTGGGGACTCTATGAAATGGCCGGATGCTATGCGATCCGAGATGGAATCTATGTACACCAACAAAGTATGGACTTTGGATGTTGCTCCTGAAGGGGTAAAACCTATTGGGAGTAAAGTGGATCTTCAAAAAGAAGATTGGTGTAGATGGAAAAGTTGAGACTTTCAAAGCTAGACTTATAGCAAAAGGTTTTTGTCAACGACTTGGCGTCGAGTATGATGAAACCTTTTCTCATGTCGCTATGCTTAAGTCCATTAGGATCCTACTTGCCATTGTTACATACCATGACTACGAAAGCTGGCAGATGGACGTCATGACCGCTTTTCTAAATGGTGATTTAGAAGAGAGCGTGTACATGACACAGCCAGAGGGCTTCGTAGACAGTGGGAGCAGCGGAAAAGTGTGCAAGCTGCTTAAATCCATCTATGGATTAAAGCAGGCGTCGCGGAGTTGGAACATCTGTTTTGATGAAGCTATCAAAGAGTTTGACTTCATCAAAAATATAGATGAACCTTGTATGTATAAGAAGGCTGTAGAAAGTAAGGTGGTCTTCCTCGTATTATACGTGGATGACATACTCTTGATAGGAAACGATGTTCCTATGCTGCACTCGGTCAAGATCTTCTTATCACACAAGTTCTCCATGAAAGATCTTGGTGATGCCTCCTACATTCTGGGGATAAAGATCTATAGAGATAGATCTAAACGGATTTTGGGATTGTCCCAATCCAGGTACATAGACACCATACTAAAGAGGTTTAGAATAGAAGATTCCAAGCGAGGTAATGTACCCGCTTGTTCAAGAATCACTCTCTCCAAAGAGATGTCTCCCAAGACTGATTTGGAGAGGGCTCGCATATAAGGGATACCATATGCTTTGGCAGTAGGCTCTATCATGTCTGCAATGTTATGCACCAGACCGGATGTAGCTTACTCACTAGGTGTAGTGAGCAGGTATCAATCAGATCCTGGGGAAAACCACTGTACAGGTATGAAGAACATTCTTAAGTACTTGAGAAGGACTAAAGAAATGTTCTTGGTGTATGCTAACGGTGAACTCCAGGTGGAGTCCTTTACCGATTCGATCTTCCAGAGTGATAAGGACGACAGTAAGTCGGTCTCGGATTTTGTCTTTACCCTCAACGGAGGGATGGTGTGTTGGAAGAGTTCCAAGAAAGACACCGTAGCAAACTCGACGATGGAGGTTGAATACATCGCTGCCAACGATGCTGCCAAAGAGGCTGTCTGGATGAAGAAGTTCACTGCTGAGCTTGGTGTGGTTCCATCCATTGAGCATCCAATACCTGTGTATTATGATAACAATGGAGCGGTGGCTTTGGCCAAGGAACCCAGCTCCCATCAGAGATCCAGACATATTCTGAGGCGGTGTCACCTGATCAGGGAGATATTAGATCACCGGGAGATCAAGGTCAGGAGATTTGACACGAAGGACAATGTAGTGGATCCACACACGAAGGCCCTCCCCCAGATACAGTTTGAGAGACTTTTTGGGATATTGGGTATAAGATACTACAACACATGGCCTTAGTGCAAGTGGGAGATTGTTAAGAATATGTATGCCCTAGAGGCCATTATTGTACATATGATGTATATTATAGTGGATGCTTGGACATATATAGAGAGGACTTTCTTGCTCGATATGATAGTATGCTATCTGGTTCCTCTTTATCTTAACATGTTGACTGGTATTCTTTACTGTCTTGCTCTCACATGTTGATAAAGCCCTTAGGATATGTACTTGACTGCTAGGATTATGATGAGATCATACTAGTGGGGCCAGGGTGGTCAACAAGTGCATCCTTTAATCGGTTCCTAGTCGAGAGAATATCGAGACTAGGGCATCGAATTCCAGAGTAGACTAGTGTGTATGTTTCTTGTCCCTTAGAGGGCGATGGCTGATCCCACAGCCATTGGTGTGTGACATCAAAGATTGTACACAGGTGCTCATTGCAGAATGGGTACACCGAACAGGACTCGCCGAGGACTCCTATGTGGTAGTATACCTATCGTCAGATAGCATTTCTCTGGTGACACTGGTACAGGTTAGTCTGTAGACCCGAGATCGTCATAGAGTCTTGTGTGGCTCTCACTGTGCTTTGATTTCCTCCCTACCACGGCTCAAAGGAGTCGTGCAAACAGGTGGATTTTGGGTACAGTCCCGAGTCACATGGAGGCAATGAGCGATAGGAGTGGTTTCGTCTCTCCCGGTATTGCGGGTTGATGTTGCGCTATGCTCGATTGGCTATAACTGGAAGTCCCTGGCCAGGGTTGCTGCTGAGATTTACTGATAAGAGTTATCAGTAGTTTCTCAAACCATTATAGGCCAGACATAGGCATGACTTATCACGTTACCGGGGCCTGTCGTTTACCACCCCTAGACATGATATGCGACATATCAGACAAAAAGACCGGACTGTACGGTAGTGTTACTGATTGGCTTCATGGAGAGTATGGATGAGCTTGCTTGTTGATCTTCATATCGCTCAATACCCGGGTAGCCGTTATGTCCAGCTAGTACCGCTGACGGATTATGGGTGATTGATGTGATCATCACCTATTGCTGGCGTATTGACGAGTCTTTAGAGTCCCACATAGAAGTTTCCCGGTTCGAGCGAAACGAAGTAGGGCACATATGTTAATATGTGCGTGGGCCTGATTAAATATGAGTATGTGATACCGTATTATAATCTGGCAGTTATCTGATGTCGGTCTAGTTATATGTGATATAACCGGATTATCGAATCAAGTGTTGGTTTGATAATGTGATATTCAGATTAATTATATTAGTCGGTTATATGTGATATAACCGGATTATTAAATCAAGTGTTGATTTAATAATGTGATATATTATATGTGATATAATTATATCTTAACTAATATCATTAGCTTACTAATTGCTTTATTTATATATATATATATATATATATATATATATATATATTAATGTATATTTGATATATATAAATATATATATTATTATATGAAGCATAACATGTTTTTCTATTTTTAGAAAATGGAAAAACGAGGTGTAAATTGTGGAGATATTTGTGGAATGGGCAAGGCATGGGTTTTATTATTTGTATATTAGTCTTGACTCACTATTCAAGCATGGTTGCAATTTAGAATTGCAATTTTATTCCATTCTTGAATAAGTGAGGAAAGAGAGAGCCATTTTGAGTTTACTCTCATCATTTTCATTCTTCATGCCTTAGCCATTTCTTGAGCTCTTGCTTCCTCTTGCTCTCTACGATTTTCTTCACCTCACTTCCAAGTTCAAACCCTCACATGTGATGTGAATCATTGAACCTGTGAAAAGCCTAGTGAGCAAATTAAACCCCTACTTCATCATCACACATTAGATTAACAATTTGATGTAGAGTGTTGCCTTCACTGATGAGATTAGTGAAGGGTTAGCTTGAGCTTGTGGACTTCGGGTGGATCGTCTTTGGCATGAAGATCATGAAGGAGGTTCGTTCAACTCGAAAAGGAGCCTAGTAGAGTCGCGTGGACTTCAACCCGGAGCTATTGAAGAGAAGGACTCGAACTACAAAAGTTGTATGCTCTTTTCTTCTCTTTAGTTCATCACATCACAAAGGCAAACCCTAATAATCTAGTAAAGATCTTGTTAGTCTGACTTAGCACCTAATAAAAATTACAATTTGGCATGCTTGATGCCTTTATAACCTCATGGTGGTGCTAAGGTCGACTTTCAGGATGGACTTCCAACGTCGGACTCATCAGTGTCACTGCCAAAATGTAGACGCGTTTGGGGGTTTTTGCTTTTGAAAGTGACAGCCGGCTCAGACTTGCTTTTGAGTTCTGGGGTCGTTCTGTCTTTGGTCAGCTGTGGCTCAGCACTTTGGAGGTTCACAAAGTACTAAGAATCTTCATATCGGACTTCATGCACATCGAACGGCTGGATGTCCACGTCAATGCGTCTTTCTTCGCCATTTTTAGTATACTTCATGCATTGATGGAGAGTTGGCAGAACGATGTCGTAATCGCGGAGCCACGGCCGTCCCAAGAGAATTTTATAAGACGTGTCATTGTCAATCACGTATATCTTAGCTTCGGTTTGCAGATCCCCAAATTTGATTGGCAGAGTTATAGACCCCAGAACTTGCTGGCAGTTTTGATTGAAGCCTTGAATGAGAATCCTTTCCCTTGACAGGTGTCAGACGTCCATTGACAAACTCTTCAGAGTCCGCAAGTTCATGATGTTCACTGAGGATCCCGGATCAATCAATATGCGATTAATCCGATCTCCGTCGCTGTACCCTGTCACGTAAAGAGGCCGGTTATGCTCAGCTGTTCCCAATAGCAGGTTTTCGTCCCTAAACGTGACCACGGCCGTATGCAGGGTGTACTGGGCTTCTTTCATATTAATTTCCGCAAAGCGAGCATGGTACCGCTCGGGGTTTTATAGAGCATGAATGAGAATATCTCTGAGATCCTTGGAAAGGACCAGAGCATCATAAATGCTTAAGATAGACAGAAGCTTCCGGAGATGATCCAGGACATTATAGTCCACTGGGGAAGGACTCGAATCTTCATGAGCAAGTCCTCTGCCATCTTCTTCATTAGCTACTTGTTTTTCCTTCCCTTTTGGGGCGTTGCCCTGATTTGGCGGTAGAGCCCTGCCGCTTCTAAGCTGGATTTGGTTAGCCTTTGTGGCAAGCTCCTCGTCCTCTTCAGGAAAACATAGCTCTTCCTCAGAGTCGCTACCAAGGTGGACGACTTAGCTGGTCACTATAGAGATCTCTTCATTAGAGTCTTCTTCTAGCTCCTCCAGAATCTCAGCCGCTTCTACAGGGAAGAACTCCTTCAATTGAATTAGAGTCCTTTCCTTCTGTTCATAGTCTTCGAGAGAATCAATATATTTTTGAATGGTCGATCTCTCTGCAGACTCTTTTTCGCGTCGAGCTGCATTTTTCTTCTTCTTGAGCTTTTTGGATTTTGAGCCTGACGGAGCCGAATTGGCAGCTGGAATGGTAGGCTTCTTCTTCCCTTCCCATTCCGTTCTGGGCCCTTTCCGAAGCAGCTTTAGCATCTTCTTCATCTTATTAGATATGTGCGTATTCCATGGAAGCTGCGGTGAGTCAGTTTCATTTCTCAGGGCAGCGGGTTCAGCTGTCTGCTCCCAGAAGGTTTCAGCTTCTGTCTGTATAAAGTTGGTGGTTGCAACTTGATTGTTCACCAACACACTCTTGGACAGCTCGATCTCTCCAGCCTTTTGCTACTTCTCGACCCAGTCTTTGAAGATATAGCAATCCTCGATCGCATGGCTCACTACTCGGTAGTACGGGCAATACAGGAGATTGTCGGTCATTTTTGCTTCGTGGGGTCTCTTCGACTCCGACAATTCTAGACCATTGTTCAAGGCATCTTTGAATATCTTGCGGACCTTTTCTCTTATGAAAGGGTAAACCTTGTTCTTTTTCTCCTCTAGGGAAGGCCCTTCTCCTCCCAGCAATGGCTTTCGAGACCGGTTGGTTTTGGAATCGCCTGCCTTTCGCTTGTCTTCATTGTCGGACGCATTGAAGACATTGGTACTGCTGGAATTCCCGCTTCTACGGTTTTCGTCCCTCTTGCTCTTCCAAGTCTTGTCTCTCTGAGATTCCGGGGTAGACTCTTGCTTCGAGCGTTCCAGCATTTGGACTTTCTTGGTCAGCTCCTGAAACGTCTTGAGGCCTGCTGTACACAAGAATGGGACCATCCAATTGCTGAGGTTCCAATGAGAAGGCTGACGGACTGGTCCTGCTCCAGCGGCGGTTCGCACTTGACCGTGAGATTACGCCATCGGGCGATAAAGTCGGTGTTGCTTTCATTCTTCCCCGGCTTGGTCCTCACAAGGTCAGCAATGGAGATTTTATCACTGACACTCATGAACCTTTGCCGAAACAGAGGCTCCATTTAGGCAAAGGTAATGACGAACCCGTCTGGTGTACTCGCGTACCAGTCGAAAGTGATACCGGTTAAGCTGTTGACAAACTGACGAAGAAGGAGCGCATCATAGCCCCCTGTATTTCCCCATGATGCTTTAAAGTGGGCGACGTGCTGATTGGTGTTTCCCGTCCCGTCAAATCTTCCGAACTTAGGAATGACGTAGCCGCTCAGGAACTTGATTAGATCGTACTGTGCGGGATACGCCTGCCCACTACTGCCGATTTCTTTCTGAGCTTCGGCTTCGGATACCAATGTTCTAACCTTGTTAGTGACCAAATCCATTATCCGATCTTGTGTTAGCGGGATAGTGCTGTCTGGAGCCAAGGCGTCCCTAGAAGCGGAATGTGGCTGGCTTTCGTGCGGCTCACCCAATCTTAGACCCAAGAGGGCATGCATCAGTTGCTTCGGGTTGCCATCGCCCGGCTCATGAGTAAAGACATGTGCCTGATTGGAAAGCGCTCAAGCAATTTGAGCCGTGAGCTGCATCACAACATTCGTCAGGTCGTCGATTTTGGAGTAAAGCTTGGCCATTTCTTTATCTTTGCTCCTGAGCTATTTTCGAAGCTCTTGAAGTAGCTCTTG
This sequence comes from Agapanthus africanus, assembly GCA_030015575.1. Classification (NCBI taxonomy): domain Eukaryota; kingdom Viridiplantae; phylum Streptophyta; class Magnoliopsida; order Asparagales; family Amaryllidaceae; genus Agapanthus; species Agapanthus africanus. The sequence continues at coordinate 305,092,574 of JASDDO010000004.1, read as the reverse complement.
CTCTGCGGTTCTGGGCGGAAAGTCGGCTCTTCCTCGCTGTCCGAGCTTGACTCTACATGGACTGAGGAGTCTATATGCCTATCGGCCTCATCGAGAGGGTTTTCTTCATCCAATGGAGGCGGTTGATCTTGGGAAGCGGCAACCACATTCAAGCCAGATTGGGCTTGAGATGTGGTGGCCCCATGCTTGCTTTTGCTGCGCAAGTTGTCGCTGGGACGCCCGCCCGCCATATAGACTGTATGGATAACATATCCCACTGTCTTATTATTACCGGTAGCTGATTTCATGGATCGCTGTCGTGGCCCTCCTGTTTTGGTAACGGGCAATCGACTGAAAGCGGTTGGCCTGACCAGGTTCATGAATAGTGCTGGCGCTTCTTTTCTGGGTTTGCCCCACTGCTTTCGCGCGACACAGAGCACCTGATATACACTTGAAGAGATGGTGTCATGCTTTCTCTGACAGGGCTGGGACACGTCTCTTTGCAACATCGTTCGGACAGCCGTCTTCTTAATTCTGGCGGTCATGGCGTTTTTCTGAACCCACTTCAGAGGTTCGAAAGAATTGCTGACTTTTACGGTCGACTCAGCCGTCGTCGCAGGATGACTCCGCTCTTGGAATCTCACAAGATTCCACTTGGCCGGAGTCATGTCCCTCTTGTTGGCTCGATACCTGAGCCGCTTCTGTCTCAGCCTTTTTGTTTTGAGCACTTAGCTGGTTACGGCTCTTCGGGAAGCCGCCGTAGACCGGGCGATGGAGGGATTTAGAGATACGCCTGATTGTGCACTTGTTGGAGTCGTTTGAGCCTGCTGGAGATGCTTTGTGGCTCTATTGGTGTTGACGGCCTTACCCCCAGTCGGGACAGCGGAGAGCCGTTCGAATAAAGATTTGCATTTGGGGTGGGATGCTTTGGCGATCACAACGTTCGGCCTCCTGCCCCTTGAGGTCGGTTTGGCTGCTTGGTTTGTTGGGACCTATGCCAGATGAGCGTTTCCAGCAGGGTAGATGATGACATAACCAAATTGATGGGGTGGCTCCTCCCATTGCCGGCTAAGACTGGCAGGGAGAACCACGCGGACATTGATCTTGACCACGTACAAGATCGGGGTCGTGTCGGAAGCTGAATGTCACGATCCGAAAGTACGGAACATGACCGGCACTTAAACTACGAACGTCTCGAGGCGTACATAATCTAAGTAAACCGAAAACCCAGAAATCCAAACCAAGAAAAGTAATAGAGTGCAGGAAAAACCAACTTAAAGCAAGTAATTTCAATAGCATAAGCCGAATTATGCGGTTTTTAAAACATCAAAAATTTACTGAAAATTTCGGCAGAGTCTCCTTTGTAAATACTGGCCCCCAAATGGGATACAACATGAATAGTATACGAAATCAAGAAAAAGGCATCCCCAAGCGGGAGCTAGCTCTTCGTCAATCGACGGTCACAACCACACAAGCAATATAATATACAACGCCAACGGCGAGGATCAAAACTCAAAAGGAAACTCAAAACCATCAGAAATATAACGAGCGACTCTAAGGTCGAAAGAATAAACAACACTGGTCTCTATCTTAATAAATACATGTTTGGTTGATGGAATTTACTAGATACAACGGAATAATATTATACAAGGTAATATGATGGGTACGATTACAAGAAAAAAAAACCACCTACTAGCAAGTCACCCGAATGAAACTGAGCCCGCAAAGCCGTAAAGAAACATGTACGGCAAAACCTGCAAGAAACTGGGGCACAACGGGGGTGAGTTGCCAACTCGTGAATAGAAAAACATCTACGAATAAAAAAATCGCATGTATGACGCAATCCTAGGTCGTACGATCATAATATATCCTCAAATATATAACCAGCAGCCTATAACAAGGCTAGGGTAAATATCTAACCCGAGGGTAATCTCATGTGCCTGTGTCAGTGCCTCAGGTAGCAATATATCATAAGAATGAGGTATGAATGCACGGAACAGAATGCATGTACTGACGAAAAGTTCTTTCATAAATCAGTGAGATTTCTGTATTTTTAAAGTGAGGTACCATAAATGAAATCAGCATAAAACAGTGCCCAGCATCGACACAAAACAAGTGTCCAAATATCTCGATATCTCTGTATCACAATCTCTGTACCTCAATATCTCAAAATCAATATCTAGGGTGCCGTCAATCCAGACCGGCCCCTACCATCCATCTTAAGACCACGACGGTATCCTCCGGATATCCGACGCGTCGGTAATATCACCGGTCGGTAGTGCTCCCCTGCCAGGCTCAACGTCAACAACACATTCCTCTTGCCCCGGGGTACCGCACCGGGCCCACCATGTACCCGAAACGGTTCATCCATCTCCTCGAATCGGGTCTCGAAATCCATCAGCAAACTCATGGTGGACGACTCATACATCATAGGAAAACCGCATTTTTTTATTTAAAAAGAAAGAAAGCAGTTTATATATGTTTTGCGGTTTTCCTCCAAATCCATAAAATATCATGGGAATCCGAATCATCAATAGCATGTAAGACCATGAATATAAGCATGAGAATCCATGAATACGGCATAACAATGAATAATAGTATGCATGAAGCGACAAGTAATAACTACAATATCTAAGCTGGCATATAAGGTATGTACACTAATATTATGTCAAACTACTGGCTATCAAGCTAAGTTAAGCAACAATATTTTCTAAGGTGTACGTGACATGGCAATTACCGATGAAGATGTGTGTGAGCCGGCAAGTAAGTGTATGTGGTACATACGCATCATCGGTAATGGTGCTGGTGTCCTAACAGCATAATGTCAACAATGCAATATGAAATAACAATGTAAATATGCGATGCGGAGCGAGCAACAAAAATGAGCGGGAGCTAAAAACTAGACGCAACTATAACTAATCTGCATTAATCTAATATAAGTCCTACAAATGGTGCCATTTGAAATAACACGAACCGCGGGGTTTTGAAAATAGGGCTACGGTGGTTTTTAAGAAAGGATACGTCTTTTGAAATATCCGTAGATCCCTTGACCTGTCTTTTAAAATACCCGCGATCCGCTAGTTTGAAATAGGTGGGAGTCTAATCTAATCTAACAACTACACTAAACTATACGGCTGAACTAACAAGCTAAGCTACAGGTAAGGAAACCGCCTAACATCTAAGTCGATACATATACATACCTGTATATATATTAGTCGGTGATCCCGCCTCAATAATATCATATTCGATATCATATCTATAATCAGACATCCCACGTCAAGAGTGCGGATCAATCATCAAAATATAGCTCGTACGTAAATCCGCCGTACGGCATCCCAAATCTGGGTACGGGTCAATATCACATTTATCATACTATTCATCTGATATCCTCTTTATCAAAATCATGATCGGGGTACTGATCTACGTCTAGTACAATATTGGTACCATCTATGTATGCATGCATGTATAAGAATCACTACGTCAAAAGACCCGCTAAAACATCATGTCGTATCTTAATACGAACCAACACACATCACGGATCTTCTGGCCTCAAGCCCAATATCATCGACTCATCTCAAATCCCAATTACTATCCTCAAATCCAGTATATAAACACATAGTCCCATACCCATGTGTAAATATACACATCAAAATATAATCCCATGTACGCACATATGAAAGAAGAATGTATGCAAATATGGGTGTGTGTGTGTGTAGTGCAACACTAAAGTAATCCAACACACCAATATCCATCCTAAGTATCGTTATTAATCCCAAATAACATATAAAGATTGTTGGTGTGTATACGCATCCATATACACCACCACGGACTGCGGGGGTGCTATACGCCATCCACCCGACTTCTCCCCGTAGATATAAATCTACTCACCTGGTCCTCGCATGCCGGTGCCGACGCCGCCACGTGCTTGCTTGTCGTCTCGAAGTCCACATGGGGTACCTACATATCATAACGCACCGTATCGCATTAAAACTAAATTCTAAATCGAAACGGCATACGAAAATGAAATCGGCACGCGTATCACGCATAGGTCCAAACCTATCGCCTACGCATGCAAGAATAGTCAAACCAACCCTCGATGTCGATGTACAAACGTCAAACCATCGAGAAAAATCTGATCACACTCATTTGCACATTCACGAACACTAATTTTAATATAAACTAGGTTAAAACTCACAAAAACCCCAATTTCACTTAAAAAGTCATTTTTCCGAAAATCTAGCAAGCACAATTCGCCGTTTTTGTACAAAACATGACGTTTAAATGAATGTAGCGGCCAATATACTTATTAAATATCTTAAATAAGTCATAAAAACAATTTCCGGAATTTAATCTCATTAAATTCCAAAAACCCTAATATTCTAGTTTACAAAATACCCTTTTTAACAATTTCATAGCCAAAAATGCACAAACTACAATTTAGGTTGGATTTGCATGATCTAAAGCATTAAACCACACTTAATAAAGTTAATGAAGTCATGAAAAACCTAAACACATTTTTAATCCCAAGTATTTAACCAATTTCAAAAACCTAGTAAGCAAATTAGCAAATTAACACAATTTTTAAACTAACCATTAGCACAAGCTACTAATCTTGTATTAACATGACAAAAAGCCTAAATATAACACACAACCATACACCAATTTTATAAAACCCTAACTTGCATTCAAATTCTTAACTTGAATTCCAAAACTTGCAACTTAAGCCTAATTAACACTTAAGTAGTTTAGCTTTAAGAAATTTGTAACAAATTAAGCAAAAATGCTTTAGAATTATACCCAAAAACATTTGAAGATCCACAAGCATCCATGGCCCTCCAAAATGCTCTCTTTTCACAAAGATCCATGCTATACGGGCTAAGCTAAAATGGGTAGGAGTCGGATTTGGGTTTTGGGATTTTTTTTGATGGATTTGAGGCAATTTTTGATGAAGTTTGAAGAGAAAAGAGAAGGGAAATGGGGGGGGGCTGCTGCTGCTGTAGGAGGAGTGGGGGTTGGCTGGAATGGGAGTGGGAGAGGAGAGAGAGGGAGGTAGAGAAAGTGGGGGGAGAAGTCAAAGTCAATTCAAGGTCAAAGGTCCACCTCATTTCTCCATTTTCTTTTCTTTTCTTTCATTTCTTTTCCTTTGAAATTCAAGTGGGGAAAAAGATGGTGGCTACTGAATTCAGCTAAGGGGAGAAGTAAATGAGGGTGTGTGGGTGTGGGTACGGGTGTGGGGTGATGAAAAATGATAAATACAATACCCCAAACATCCATTTACGCTAAAAAAAAGCCTTTTTTCCTCAATAATTTCTAAACCGTTTTGGCAGATGATTTCGTTCCAAAAACCACATGATAAAATTTTATTTAATGTTTTATGATGCACAAAATTTGTTTCAACTCATTCTAATTTGTAATTTTCCCTAATTAAATGTATTAGTGTCGGCTTAAAATAATAATAAAATAATATTTTTTTCAGAAAATTTGAAATTTCACCAGCGGCTCAATAAACACCAAATAATAGCAATTACATAGCTAGAATATGTATATTTAATTTTTATAATAAGATATTTGTATTTTGGCTTTTTACAGAAAACCCCCTTATTTTACCGATTTTTTCGAAATTTCACCGAAACGATTTTCAAAACGTTACAATCTTCCCCCCTTAAAGAAATTCGGTCCCCGAATTTAAATTCAAACTCCCCCAAATACTAAAACATCTAAGAACACAATCAAGTTGTCGGGGCTCCGAAATTGTAAATACATAAAACAAATCGTAGCGCAGCGCATGCGCTTGAAAAATGAGCATATAACTCAAATCAAAACTCCGTCAAGCATCCCGCAATCATCGGAGTCATGGAGAAGACATCAATGCCAAATTCAAATCAAAACCAATATGACATAACTCGAAACTATACATGTAATTATCGAATCTATATCTGTAAGTATCTGAAGGAAATGCATGCCAAATCTGTTTAAGTCGCTGTGCAACGCGTATAACACTGCACAGTGGCGGACGTCTATCATAAAAAAATAACTATATACATATATACCTTTGTTTGAAATGTACGTTCCGCCGTTTTGGAAACAATTTAGAAGGGTCTCCTTGTTTTAAACATTTCATGTCATATCAGACACGTAGGTAAATACTGAGGCTATAGCTCGCTTTTTGGAAATCCCTTCAATAACTACCAATGCATGCAAAAATATATTCAGGTACTGTCCTCTGACTAGTCCTGCTCAGTACGAAAACACATAGCAATATCATAAAAACGTACTGCTCTATACGAAATCAATCCCAAAATATGCACATGAATGCTACGTGCGTCTGGTGCGCACGGAAATCAAAATCCATGAATGTGCCATACATGCGCACAGAAACAACATCTAAGTGCATCGGGTGTGCACGAAACATCTGTCGTAGGCAACATGTGTGCCTGACAGCAAAATCAGGTGCATCTGACATGCACGAAAAATTCTCAATTTAGTGCCTCTGGTGTGCACCAAAATCACCCTTCAAAACATGCGCCCAACATGCGCGAAAATCCAAATCAGGTGCATCCATCGTGCACGAAATCATGAAATCCAATATCAAGCGCCGAACGTGCGCAAAATCAATCAGGTGCACAAGGTGCACAAAACAAATATCGAGTATCACAATCGAAATCGAAGTCCAGTGCATCTAAGTGCACAAAAGGCGTATCACTGCACTGCAAGCATATAATAACTATACAGAGTGCAGGAACCAATTCGTGTGCGTGCATACGCACAAAATCAACTCAAATGTCTAAAACCGTAAAATCACAAACATGTGAAACCAAAGCACGAAAACGATATCAAGTGCAACACTGTGCAAAGATCGTAAATCCTCAATCATCAAAATCAAATCATACGAATAAATCACCCAAAACATCGTGATCAATAATGGCGGAACAGTACCGCTCAAGCGCATCCTCTAAGAATCTCGGCCAACTGTCACGGTCACTTGTGGGACGTCTCGTCGATGATCATGAACTCTGTCCTGCTGATGTGCATAACCATGACCACTCCTGGTTCAAGGTCTTCACTGTGAATTACCAATCTCTCGGTCCATCATCGCGACCACTCGTAAGACAGCATATCACTGGCGTCGGCCTCTGGTTCTCTGAATGTACGTGACACCTCTGATCCTGGTGCAAGTATCATTGCAGCAGTGTCCTGGAAGGAATCCTGCTCACGGTCTCTTCCATGTCTCGTCTCTGCCAACTGTCCGGAAGTCATCGTCCTTTACTATATCTGCGTCTTGCTCTGGAACGACTGCATTCTCATCACGACTCTTCTGGAAGGTATAAACAAGTACCATGCCTCGGCATGCGCATCGCATCTCTGATGTCGGCGGAGTGGAACGTCATCTCATCTAGATCTGGTACGAACCTCCTACTTCACTTTTCTCTAATGTCGTCTGCTTTGGACTCGTCTCGTCGTGGCTGCATGGATTGGGCTCCAACGACTATCCTCGTATCTGGAGTCTCCCAAGAAATGCATCTCACCACCTAACATCCGAATTAAGTCGAACCATCCAATCGATTATCAAAACCTCATAATCCCCCAAGGGCTCAACATCTTGGGCACAGTTTAATAGTATCGAGTACATACCACAGCATCGGTGGTCCAGCCGTAGAAGGGCAAACCCAAGCCTCACTAATGGCGCCGCAGAACTGCCGCAAACCCTAAGGTTCAAAGGCTTTCATACGGTCATTAAGTCGAGTTAGGGTTTCATTCTTCTAGAGGGACCATAGAATTGCCTGCATGTCTTTCCGAATACTTTAAACTTGGAATAGTAGGTTTCTGACATTCGATCGTCTCTGTCGACTCCCAACGTCTCCGCGTGAAGTCGTCTCTAGCTGGAATCAATCTATCTGATGACCTCGCATCGGGGTAGCGAACGAACCACCTGTCCTAGTCATTCATCATCGGGTGACTAGCGACCTTCTATCATCTCTTAGTACAACTCGTACTGTAATAGCTCCAACATCTGGGGCGATATCTCGTCGTTCGCAGCCATAACTAGCTCACTCGTCTGCACGCTGAACAGTGCCTCAAACATCATGAGTAAGCAACACACCAACGGTCATCAAAATCTGGCTGGCCTCCATCATTGGCTCAATTCTCTAGTGTCGATCAGCACCTCCGAGTAACCTCATAAAGGCGATCCGCCAAACGCTCGTGGCGCGGAAACACAGTAAAAAGACACATCTCTGCAAACGTGTGTCGCCGGAATTTCGCCCTGGTCAGTCCTCGTTCGTGACGAGCTTATGCTGACCGCAACTCTAGCCGTAACTCTCCCTGCCTGTAACCGTAGCAGCAAAACCAAACTGGTACCGATGAGGCTAGATCAGGAAGGAATATAATACTGAACAAGGAAATGTACATCCTAAGACTTCATAAGTGGAGTGGCGTGTCGTAAATATGCCGCGGAATATACCAACGATACGTCACTCTACTTTAGTCACATATTCCATCAACCAAGGGTCATCCTACGCTCCGAAGGTTAAAACCTAACGCTCTGATACCAACTTTGTCACAACCCGAAAGTACGGAACATGACCGGCACTTAAACTACGAACGTCTCGAGGCGTACGTAATCTAAGTAAACCGAAAACCCAGAAATCCAAACCAAGAAAAGTAGTAGAGTGCAGGAAAAACCAACTTAAAGCAAGTAATTTCAATAGCATAAGCCGAATTATGCGGCTTTTAAAACATCAAAAATTTACTGAAAATTTCGGCAGAGTCTCCTTTGTAAATACTGGCCCCCAAACGGGATACAACATGAATAGTATACGAAATCAAGAAAAAGGCATCCCCAAGCGGGAGCTAGCTCTTCGTCAATCGACGGTCACAACCACACAAGCAATATAATATACAACGCCAACGGCGAGGATCAAAACTCAAAAGGAAACTCAAAACCACCAGAAATATAACGAGCGACTCTAAGGTCGAAAGAATAAACAACACTGGTCTCTATCTCAATAAATACATGTTTGGTTGATGGAATTTACTAGATACAACGGAATAATATTATACAAGGTAATATGATGGGTACGATTACAAAAAAAAAACCCACCTACTAGCAAGTCACCCGAATGAAACTGAGCCCGCAAAGCCGTAAAGAAACATGTACGGCAAAACCTGTAAGAAACTGGGGCACAACGGGGGTGAGTTGCCAACTCGTGAATAGAAAAACATCTACGAATAAAAAAATCGCATGTATGACGCAATCCTAGGTCGTACGATCATAATATATCCTCAAATATATAACCAGCAGCCTATAACAAGGCTAGGGTAAATATCTAACCCGAGGGTAATCTCATGTGCCTGTGTCAGTGCCTCAGGTAGCAATATATCATAAGAATGAGGTATGAATGCACGGAACAGAATGCATGAACTGACGAAAAGTTCTTTCATAAAGCAGTGAGATTTCTGTATTTTTAAAGTGGGGTACCATAAATGAAATCAGCATAAAACAGTGCCCAGCATCGACACAAAACAAGTGTCCAAATATCTCGATATCTCTGTATCACAATCTCTGTACCTCAATATCTCAAAATCAATATCTAGGATGCCGTCAATCCAGACCGGCCCCTACCATCCATCTCAAGACCACGACGGTATCCTCCGGATATCCGACGCGTCGGTAATATCACCGGTCGGTAGTGCTCCCCTGCCAGGCTCAACGTCAACAACACATTCCTCTTGCCCCGGGGTACCGCACCGGGCCCACCATGTACCCGAAACGGTTCATCCATCTCCTCGAATCGGGTCTCGAAATCCATCAGCAAACTCATGGTGGACGACTCATACATCATAGGAAAACCGTATTTTTTTATTTAAAAAGAAAGAAAGCAGTTTATATATGTTTTGCGGTTTTCCTCCAAATCCATAAAATATCATGGGAATCCGAATCATCAATAGCATGTAAGACCATGAATATAAGCATGAGAATCCATGAATACGGCATAACAATGAATAATAGTATGCATGAAGCGACAAGTAATAACTACAATATCTAAGCTGGCATATAAGGTATGTACACTAATATTATGTCAAACTATTGGCTATCAAGCTAAGTTAAGCAACAATATTTTCTAAGGTGTACGTGACATGGCAATTACCGATGAAGATGTGTGTGAGCCGGCAAGTAAGTGTATGTGGTACATACGCATCATCGGTAATGGTGCTGGTGTCCTAACAGCATAATGTCAACAATGCAATATGAAATAACAATGTAAATATGCGATGCAGAGCGAGCAACAAAAATGAGCGGGAGCTAAAAACTAGACGCAACTATAACTAATCTACATTAATCTAATATAAGTCCTACAAATGGTGCCATTTGAAATAACACGAACCGCGGTGTTTTGAAAATAGGGCTACGGTGGTTTTTAAGAAAGGATACGTCTTTTGAAATATCCGTAGATCCCTTGACCTGTCTTTTAAAATACCCACGATCCGCTAGTTTGAAATATGTGGGAGTCTAATCTAATCTAACAACTACACTAAACTATACGGCTGAACTAACAAGCTAAGCTACAGGTAAGGAAACCGCCTAACATCTGAGTCGATACATATACATACCTGTATATATATTAGTCGGTTATCCCGCCTCAATAATATCATATCTATAATCAGACATCCCACGTCAAGAGTGCGGATCAATCATCAAAATATAGCTCGTACGTAAATCCGTCGTACGGCATCCCAAATCTGGGTACGGGTCAATATCACATTCATCATACTATTCATCTGATATCCTCTTTATCAAAATCATGATCGGGGTACTGATCTACGTCTAGTACAATATTGGTACCATCTATGTATGCATGCATGTATAAGAATCACTACGTCAAAAGACCCGCTAAAACATCATGTCGTATCTTAATACGAACCAACACACATCACGGATCTTCTGGCCTCAAGCCCAATATCATCGACTCATCTCAAATCCCAATTACTATCCTCAAATCCAGTATATAAACACATAGTCCCATACCCATGTGTAAATATACACATCAAAATATAATCCCATGTACGCACATATGAAAGAAAAATGTATGCAAATATGGGTGTGTGTGTGTGTAGTGCAACACTACCCTAGGGTTCGCAACACTAAAGTAATCCAACACACCAATATCCATCCTAAACATCGTTATTAATCCCAAATAACATATAAAGATTGTTGGTGAGTATACGCATCCGTATACACCACCACGGACTGCGGGGGTGCTATACGCCATCCACCCGACTTCTCCCCGTAGATATAAATCTACTCACCTGGTCCTCGCTTGCCGGTGCCGACGCCGCCACGTGCTTGCTTGTCGTCTCGAAGTCCACATGGGGTACCTACATATCATAACGCACCGTATCGCATTAAAACTAAATTCAAAATCGAAACGGCATACGAAAATCAAATCGGCACGCGTATCACGCATAGGTTCAAACCTATCGCCTACGCATGCAAGAATAGTCAAACCAACCCTCGATGTCGATGTACAAACGTCAAACCATCGAGAAAAATCCGATCACACTCATTTGCACATTCACGAACACTAATTTTAATATAAACTAGGTTAAAACTCACAAAAACCCCAATTTCACTTAAAAAGTCATTTTTCCGAAAATCTAGCAAGCACAATTCGCCGTTTTTGTACAAAACATGACGTTTAAATGAATGTAGCGGCCAATATACTTATTAAATATCTTAAATAAGTCATAGAAATAATTTCCGGAATTTAATCTCATTAAATTCCAAAAACCCTAATATTCTTGTTTACAAAATACCCCTTTTAACAATTTCATAGCCAAAAATGCACAAACTACAATTTAGGTTGGATTTGCATGATCTAAAGCATTAAACCACACTTAATAAAGTTAATGAAGTCATGAAAAACCTAAACACATTTTTAATCCCAAGTATTTAACCAATTTCAAAAACCTAGTAAGCAAATTAGCAAATTAACACAATTTTTAAACTAACCATTAGCACAAGCTACTAATCTTGTATTAACATGACAAAAAGCTTAAATATAACACACAACCATACACCAATTTTATAAAACCCTAACTTGCATTCAAATTCCTAACTTGAATTCCAAAACTTGCAACTTAAGCCTAATTAACACTTAAGTAGTTTAGCTTTAAGAAAATTGTAACAAATTAAGCAAAAATGTTTTAGAATTATACCCAAAAACATTTGAAGATCCACAAGCATCCATGGCCCTCCAAAATGCTCTCTTTTCACAAAGATCCATGCTATACGGGCTAAGCTAAAATGGGTAGGAGTCGGATTTGGGTTTTGGGATTTTTTTTGATGGATTTGAGGCAATTTTTGATGAAGTTTGAAGAGAAAAGAGAAGGGAAATGGGGGGGGGCTGCTGCTGCTGTAGGAGGAGTGGGGGTTGGCTGGAATGGGAGTGGGAGAGGAGAGAGAGGGAGGTAGAGAAAGTGGGGGGAGAAGTCAAAGTCAATTCAAGGTCAAATGTCCAGCTCATTTCTCCATTTTCTTTTCTTTTCTTTCATTTCTTTTCCTTTGAAATTCAAGTGGGAAAAAAGATAGTGGCTACTGAATTCAGCCAAGGGGAGAAGTAATTGGGGGTGTTTGGTTGTGGGTACGGGTGTGGGGTGATGAAAAATGATAAATACAATACCCCAAACATCCATTTACGCTAAAAAAAAGCCTTTTTTCCTCAATAATTTCTAAACCGTTTTGGCAAATGATTTCGTTTCAAAAACCACATGATAAAATTTTATTTAATGTTTTATGATGCACAAAATTTGTTTCAACTCATTCCAATTTGTAATTTTCCCTAATTAAATGTATTAGTGACGGCTTAAAATAATATTTTTTTCAGAAAATTTGAAATTTCACCAGCGGCTCAATAAACACCAAATAATAGCAATTACATAGCTAGAATATGTATATTTAATTTTTATAATAAGATATTTGTATTTTGGCTTTTTACAGAAAACCCCCTTATTTTACCGATTTTTTTCGAAATTTCACCGAAACGATTTTCAAAACGTTACACTGAATTCATCTTAGGAGACAACGTCGTTGAAAGTTGATTGCTGCACGAAAAGAAAACTACTTCAGTACAAACATCGGTATATATGCTAAATGAGTTCGCATGAATACTTGACCAGAGATATGAGAGGAGAGAAATGTCCCACCGGGCGTGCCAGAATCTGTAGGGTGTTTTTCGTCACCCCACTGAGATGGGAATACGCGCGCGCTCATCAGGCGTACTACAGATTCTCCCTGCCTAGGGTAGGTGGGGGTTTATTGATTGTGGGGATCCGAATCTCCGGCAGCCGCGGACTAAGCTGCCGTTAATTACCCCTCGCCTTTGAAGCAAGGGAACCTCCGATTGTCGGGTCAACTAGTCATGCGAACTCAATGTGCAGTGTGCGTGTGTTGTGTTTTGAAAGGGTTTTGGATATATCGGAGGCCTCGCAGAGTTTACGGGGGTCCCGCAGCTCGGGGGCGGAGTGCATGGAAAATGAGGGGCGAGGAGCGTCTTAAAGACGCGTGTATGGCATGTGGGCGCCGGGCGCCTATGGGTCACGTGCCTGGAACGTGGGCTCTTGGCGTCCGCGGGTCACGTGCCTGGCGCGTGGGCGCTGGGCGCCCGTGGGTCAAGTGCGCAGCACGCGACCGCTGTTCGCCAGCGGGTCACATGCGCAGCACGCAACCGCTGGACGCCAGCGGGTCACGTGAGCTGCACGCGACCGCTGGGCGCTGAGCGCCCGTGGGTCGTGTGAGGCGCACGTGGGCGCTTAGCGCCCGTGGGTCACGTGACCGCTGAGGCCCACGGGTCACGTGCGCGGCACGCGACCGCTAGGCTCCCGTGGGTCACGTGCACGGCACGCGACCGCTGGAAACACCGGCGGAAAAGGGGCTTAGCCCCTGGCATAGGAGTTGAACTCCCAAGGGGCTTTGGAGTTGAACTCCTAACAGGGATTATGTATAGATTTGGAATTAAACTCCTAAAAAGGAGTTTGATTTATGGAGTTGAACTCCAACAGATCTTGAATGGAGTTAAACTCCTAGAAATCTTTGGATCTTCTTTTGAGCCTCGGATCCTCCCGGAAGGGGATTTTTATAGATGGGTATCCTTATTCTTCTTCTCTGTTGGCTGGATCTTGGGGGGAAAAGGGAGGTGAGACTTAAAATATCACCTTTTAGGGATTTGATGGCAGATCCGAGCTCCCTTTCAAGGATTTTATGGTGAAAAGTTATTTATTTTTGGAAAAGGAAGAGTTAAACTCTTGATTAAATTCAAAATAAAAGAAGAAAGTTTAGAACCTTGAGGAAGGAGGAGGAGGTACAAACCCTAGAATTTTAGAATGGAAAAATTGTCATAGATATTATCATCATGTTTGCCTTTATAGGCTATACACTTTACAAATAGGCCCTCGGGCTTTGCCAAATGGCACTTGTGCCACCCCATGCCTTATGTGCTTATTTCTTTTTTGCACATAAGCCATGAGGCTTACAAAATTTTGGCTTTCTTCCCACTTTACATATATTTATTTCTAAAAATTACATTTAGACTAATTTATTGCCTCCTTTTTGGCATGGAGCCGGCCCCTTCCATGCTTGGGCTTGACTTGGGCTTGGGCTCGGGCCCACTTGACTTGGGGTTGACCTTGGTTTTGACTTGGTCAACTGGGGTGTAATTTTGACCCCAACAACGAGTATCTAAGGACCCCTGGAAATCATTTGCGCTTTCGAGGTCATCGCTTTGTTCTTCCGAGGTGGATGTCGTTGTGAAGCAAATCTTGGCGATTTGCTGGTTCCCGTAGGCTCGGCCTATTCCCCTTGATCCAATGGAAACTTGATCGCGAGGTGGTAGGTCGAGATTTGAGCCCAAAGGGAGTTTAGCGTCGGGCGTCCCAGGAGGATGTTGTAGGACGAGGGGATCCTGGCGACGATGAATTCACCGGTACGGTTCTCGTACGACCCGCCTCCCCAATGTTAAGGAGGAGGGTAACCACTCCCTCGGCCGGGATGGAGTGGTTGGTAAACCCCGATAGAATGTGGGTGGTTGGCCGCAGGTTTGATGGGCTGAGCCCCATACGCTGGAAGCAGTCATAGAAAAGGATATATGCCGAGCTTCCTAGTCGACCAATATTCTTTGAATCTCATAGCGGTGGACCCGTGCCATAATCATAAGAGGATCGTTGTGAGGCAAGGATATACCGTGGAGGTCTTCATCAGAGAAGGTGAAAGGCTCGGCGGTCTTGCATTTCTTCCGGGGCCAGTCACCTGTTCCCTCGACGGGTAGGATGCGGCGGACCTTGCCGGCTCCATCTGCACACCCCGAAGAAACGACCATGATTTGGCCGATCGTTAATTCGCCGGGAGGGGGATGGTTCTCGTGCTTCTGGTCTGCCTGTCGCTTTTCCCGCAGGTATTTCGCCAGGTGGCCCGAGCGGATCAACTCCTCGATGTAGTCGCGGAGTTGTTTATAGTTCTCGGTCGGGTGTCCCTGCGACCTATGGAAGGCGCAGTACGGGCCTCGAGTCCGCTTATTCGCTCTATTGGTGACCGGAGGGAGCTTGAAGAATCGCTCGTCCTTCGCCTCCTCTAACAACTCAGTCTGAGAGATGTTGAGCAGAGTATACTCCTGGAACTTCAAGGAGTATGGTTTTGGCCGGTCGACCTTCTTCTTCTCTTCTCTGCCCCTCTTCTTTTGGTCGGCCTGAGGTAGCTTTGCGTTTACCTCAGACTCGAGTTGGATTTCCCGCTCGGTCCAAGCTTTTACCTCGGCCATAGTCTTAGGTTGCGCTAATGCAAAGGAGCGGAGCCACTCCTCGTGCCTAAGACCTGACATCAGAACGGTGATGACAGTTTCATCCCGGTGCTCGGGAACCTCAAGAAGAGCGTTGTAGAAGCGAGTTACGTATCCTTTAAAGTATTCCTTGTCCCCGCTCTTTATGGTGAAGAGGTAATCGACAGTCCGCTTTTGTCGTATATTCCCGACGAAATGTCCGAGGAACTGGGCGGCCAGCTCATCAAAGGTAGAGATGGAGCGTGGCGTGTGTCCTCTAAACCAGTCTCGTCCAGCCCGGATGAGAGTGGTGGGGAATGCTCGGCATTGGGCAGCGTCGGAGTTGTCCTGGAAGCTCATGCCCGCCGTAAACGCGTCTAGATGGTCCTTCGGGTCGGACTTCCCGTCAAAGAAAGACACCTTGGGAGGGTTGTTTCTAGACGAGACGCGTGCAGCGAGCAGCTCCTCGGTGAAGGGCTTTGTAAGCGAGTCAGCGGCATACCTGGCCCCTCCCGATGTATAACATCGATTTTTTTTTCGAGGGCGTCGAGACGGTTGTGATACCCTTAGGATTCGGCGTAGTCGGAGTTATGGCCCTTCCCGCTTGTGGCCTGCGCCTGGCTGCGACTTCGGTTCCGTTCTATCAAGTTCCTCAGGTCCCCAGGCAAGATCATTCTTGAGTCTTCAAGGCGAGTTCCGCCCGCGCGACCCCGTCGAGGGAGAGGGCGCTGGCCATGCCTAGGAGCAGGCGAGCTGACCGACACCTCCTCGGGAGGGACGGGAACGCGATGGGCCTTGGGATGATGGGCTCTTTCACGAGACCTCGGCGTGGAGCCGTGTGGCGCTCAGCGAGTCATTGAATCGGTCGCCGTGGGGGACCTGCGGTCGTCGGAGAGAGCAAGACTCTGTTCAGTGGTGCCGGCGTGGGCAGTGTCATCTCCCCCTCTGCGGAGGTCGTGATCCCGGGGAGGGGGGACGGTGGCCTGAGGGGCTTGGCCCGCCGTTTGGACGCGGACAAGAGCATCCACTATGGACGCGAGCCTGTCGATCCGTGCAGAGAGGGCGTGGATGGCGTTAGGGGGAGGAGTGGATCCGTCCGCGCCTCCGTTGTGGGGAAGGCGGCGGCTTGTGCTTAGATCGTCACGGTGTTCGCTCGCCTTCAGGTCGAGATCGGAAGATCAACTTTCGATGGGTGGAAGGAACAAAGTCCTCTTTCCCACAGACGACACCAACTGATGGAGGTTAGGATCTCCTTCAGATGTTGTCCTTCGTCGATCTGTCGTGAGCGTTGATGAACGGCTGAGATTGGTATTGAGGGTGGTCTCCTTGAGAGTGTGGATCTTAGTGGGCTTGTTTTGAGGCGAAGCCGAGCTATCTGCAAAAGAAGTCTCAGGGTAGTTGTACCACCGTGGACCCTCCGACGATCAAGTTAGCCAAGGAATTTGGGCAGAGTAGCGGCTTATTGGAATAAAATTGCGTTACCTGAGTCGTCTCGGAGAGGGATTTTTATAGTGGTCGCATGGAGCGAGTCGGCACGATATCTTCGACGTCCGTTACGCCCCTGGCATTACGCCTGCATGAATGACGGGATCCCCCCGTTAATGATGAGATATGCTCGTTAATGGGGGGATATGACGGCGTGGAACGCAGGATCATGAGGCGGTGGGTATCTCGCGTCTGGCGAGATCCGTGGAGCCGTGACGGAGGCGCTTGTGATCTGCGTTCTAGGTCGCTCGGTAAAATCGGGGAGGCTTAGCTGGGCGGGAGGCTCAAGCAGAGCAGAGCGGGAGGCCGAGAAAGCTCGGTTCTGTGATAACTCGGAGACGAGCTGAGAGGGCTGAGGAAGCTGAGCGTGTAGGGGGGCTCGGAGACGAGCCCATGGTCATTCGTAAGGCGTGCATAGGAGTGCTCAGGGATGCCCCGATGATTGGGTCGTACCTCGGGACGAAAGCCCGGGAAAAGCTTCCAATGTATAGTGCTTGCCTTGTTTGCGTGAGCCCCGGGACACGTCATCTGCCATGTGTCATAATCCGGGGAGTTCTCACTTGTGAGCATTATCAAATAGCTTTTTTCTTATATTTTTCTTGCATTTCTAGAATATGAGTGAACTACATGAGTTATCATTATAATAGTACAGATGATAAGAATGATAAATTAATAAACTATGATCATTTATTGAAAGTTTGATAAAAGATATATATTTTGAAAGTAATTACTAAAAATTATATAAAACTGATACAAATTTAAACAATACTGATTTTCCTTTTTTTTAATGGATAAACAAAGAAAGTTTATCATTACAATTAGAAGCGGTAAAGTTTTGAGCAAATATCAATGAATATGTGCTTTTAGATAATAATATTAAAGATTTCTAGGGTAAATACAAATACATAGATTACATAAGGGTTACATATAAATAAATAAAAATTGCAGGGGATATGTACAAAAAAAACTTCAGTAAATTTCCTTGGTTTAAACTTTATACTAACATATAATTTTCTATCATCCATTTTACAATGGGCTTAATTTCCAAAAACCGCAAAATGGTTGCACTCTTCGGTAAGAAATTATCATAAACTTTCATACCCGTGCATAATGGTTAACGGTCAACATGGTCAACTCTTTAACAGCATTAATTCGAATAATTCATTATATTAAATTATTAATTGTTGTATAGTTAGTTTATTAAAGAATTAAAGGGAGGCAATGGTAGGGGAGATGGCTAGTGGCGAAGGAAGGAGATAGAACGAGAAGGTGGCATGCGGGCTACAACAAGAGTGATGAGGAGACGGCCAGAGGTGGCGACGACACAAAGGGAGGCTACAACAAAAGGATGGCAAAGCTAGGACTGGAGTGTAAATTAGTTTAGTATTTGATAGAAGAAAGGTGATGAAGATGAAGAAGAGGATGATGGAATAATAGTGAAGATGGAGTCGATGGCGAGTGAGGAAGGTTAGGTTAGGGTTAAAGAGAAAGAAAGAGATGAGGGCTTAAGAAGCGGTAGCGGCGAGAATGAGAGTTTGGGTTAGGGTTAGAGAGAAGAAATAAGAGGATAAGGGCGGCGTCGACATGAGAATAGAGCACCGGCGACAAAAAAGAAACAATGGCTGAGTATGGCGGTGACAGTGGAGGGTGCCGGTGCAGGGTGGGTGGGATATAGGATTAGGGTTAGGGCGAGAGTAAGAAAAAAGAGGCGATACTGGAAATTTTGGATTCTTTATGAAGATGAGGCAACTCATTAACATGGCAGTGATATAGCGCTAATTTAACATATCGTCACTATGCGTAATAGGTTTTCGTAATTTTAAAATTTTTTGGTAGCTTTTGCCAAACATGAAAAACTTTTGGTAGTTCTTAGGAACCAGGCCTTTACAATATCTTGTACATTTTGCTTGAATACTCCATTTATGAAGGTTTAAACCGTTGAATTTAAACATAAGCAACAGGATTTAACAACAAAATAAAGGATTAAATTAAAATTAAAAGATAAATATAATAAACTTAGCATTAACTAAGCATCTTTTTTATATAGTGGTTTGGTAACAAAAGATTATAGAGGGGTCTATAAAACAAGACACCTAAAATTATATAGAAATGAACGGATTTCTTTTGAGTCGTCTATTAAATTATGGGTAAACTGTCAAAAAAAACCAAGCACTTTTTTTTGCTGTCAAAAACCCTCTTGTCTTGAAACAATAGTCAAAACCTCCTTCGAAATTTTTCCTGCAATATCTATATAGTAGCCTGCTATATCTAACCAATTCATACAATCTATTATCGCAGGTAGCGGATTAGATATCACAAGAAACCGTTTAGATATCGCTGGATACTGCTTAGCTATCGCAGGAAACTAGATATAGCATGCAACTACTAGATATCACAGGTAAGGGGTTTCTTGACAACTAAAAACTTTTCTAGAGGGTTTTAACTAACATTTCGTGGTCGGGGGTTTTCGAAAACAGAAAAAACCATGCTTGGTTTTTTTTGACAATTTACTTATCGTTGTCGTGGCAAGGGACAAATTATCAACTAATATTCCCTGCCTAACTTGTACCCTTACATCTCCTAATCTCGAAGGAGCATGGAGGAAAAAGTAGGAAATTATACTGACCATTCATTTGAATTGGAGAGCGCCATGAATCATAATCATTCGTTTTTCAAAAGTCTACACCAAACACAAAATACTTACATAAAGATAAGACAAAAACTCTACATAGCAACGAAGAAAACAGGACCCATGAATCATGATATCTAAATTATTGTTAAGATTGATAAAATATATTTCAAACAATCGTGGGGTGTATGTCCCCATCTTGCTTGCTGCCTTTGGTTTTGTCGCCAATGATTTTGAATTTTGGAGAGGCACATGACACTTTAAATTCTCGCAAAGAGAAATCAATACTACAAAATATTAAGCGGCCAGATAAGAGAGAGTTTTAGAATGGTCAAACGTTCAACTCTTGCAGTTTATTTTAGATGATTGGTACCGTACATCTTGATTTTTCTTGGTTAAAAGTATATATACATCGATTTTCATGTGATTTCGATACTTTTTTTTATCGTTGGTTTGGTTATTAAAATGTTCTATTATTCGTAAACCGTTATTTTTGCGACCATCTGATGTATGTACTAGAAGTATCGAAATAACATTTAATGGATTATTGTATTAACTTTTTGAACAATCAGAAGAGTTATTTATCCTATGTGAGATGACCCCTGAAGATGTACGCACTTACTAATAATCCGAGATGAATCCTTATCTTATCCATTTTTCTATCAAATAGGTATATAATTTTCATTTTTGACAACTAACCTTATTTGTATTAGGATCCGTCGGAGGGTGCGGCTTCGGTTTCTCATTTGAGCTGTGGGGAAGGGAGGGGTGGACCCCCATTAATTGTTTCTTTATTAAAAAAAATTAGGCTAAGCTTGCTCTCTTGTTTCTTTAATTAAAATGGGATAAATGATGGGTCCCTCGCATTTAATTACTTTTTTAAATTACAATCGTGGGCCCATATTTACCAAATCGTTTCACCCGTGCTTCCAAACATAATCACAAATTCGCCCATCGGGAATTATTCGGCGAGGTCGAAAATTCGGATTCGAGAAGCTATTTGAAAAAAATAGACAGGTATTCCGGAAATATTCGGGAAATATTCCGGAAGAATTTCGAGCAAGAAATTAATATATGAGGTGCTGGATTTTAATATTGAGAATTATTCGCTGTTTTTGTGAATTATTCGCTGTTTATTTGAATTGTTCGGAATTGTTCGAAGCTTTCTTCAGCGGCGATTAAATCGGAGAATTAATCGGCCGATCAAAAATGCACGAATAAATCACGACTCTGCCGAAATATTCATGAATCATGTGGGTATGCTTCAAAAACACACCGAAATATGATGCTGCTCATGCTAGCTGGCCTCGACAGCAGCCACCGATATATAGATACAGTGACACTTAACTTGTAATTCCAACATTGATTCCCAGTATCGTAATTATCAGCATCGTCACCATTTGAAGGAACGCCATCCCTCATCTCTTCTCATGTGTTAACAAAAAGAAAGCAGCTCAAAAGTCCCCACCACGAATCTCTTCAAAAAAATCCTTTTTTTTCCTTTCACCCAAAACAAAATAACCTCCTCTGACGATGCTTCGCCGGCGAAGCTCTCATAGGAACCCTAACCCTAACAAATGCACCGCCTCCGCCGCCACAGCCTGAGGAGCTCGCCGGACATCTGCTTCCCCGAAAACTACAACCATGTCCTCTTCAAGATGCAGCAGCAACAGCACCAAACGCTAACCCTAGATTCCTCCAAGCCCCGCCCCCGTTCTCTCCCCCAATCTCGTTCCAGCTCGCGTTCCCAATCCCCGCGCCCTAGCGGCCGAGACTATACCTCCCTCATCTCCGACGAACTCTTCCTCTTCATTTTCGCCCAAATCCCTGAAAGACAACTCGATTCCGCCGCCGCCTTGGTCTGCCAGCGATGGCTCAGCCTCGCCGGCGGCCTCCGCCGCTGCCTCACCCTCCGCAGCTGGCGCCACCTCCGTCGTATCGTCGCTCGCTTCCCTAACCTCACCGAACTGGACCTCGTTCCCTCTGCGTTCTCATCTTCTTCCGATTCGAGCTGCGGCGGCAGCAGCGTGATCCTCAGCCGTGGTAATTTCTCGATTCCAATGGACCAGCAATGCGCTCCTCCGATCGGTGATTGCACGTTCATTGACTCCGATTTGGTCCGCTTAGGGCTGGAAACAGTCGCTAGAGGCTGCCCTAGCCTTCGGAAGCTCTCGGTTGCCGGAGCCGACGACTTGGGGCTCGTTGCGGTTGCTGACGCCTGCGACACGCTCCAAGAAATGGAGCTCCACCGCTGCTCCGATCTCATGCTCCGGTCCATCTCCGGTTTCCGAAACTTACAGATCTTGAAGCTGGTGGGGTTCGTCGAAGGGCTTTACGGTGGGCCTGGTGTCAGCGACATTGGGCTCACCATTCTTGCTCATGGCTGTAAGCGGCTGGTGAAGCTGGAGCTCAGTGGGTGTGAAGGAAGCTACGATGGGATTAGCGCCATTGGCCGGTGCTGTTTGATGCTGGAGGAGCTGACCTTGTGTGATCATAGGATGGATGCTGGGTGGACGGCCGGGCTATCGTTTTGTGGGAACTTGAAGACGTTGAGGCTTCAGAGTTGTAGGAAGATTGATGAGGACCCGGGTCCGTTGGAGCATTTGGGGTCGTGCCCGACGATCGAGAGGGTTCATATGCAGCGGTGTCAGTTGAGGAATAAGAGGAGCTTCCAGGCTCTGTTTGTGATGTGCGAGTCGGTGAAGGAGATCATGTTTCAGAATTGTTGGGGGCTGGATGATGAGATGTTTGGCATTACCAGCATCTGCAGGTAAAAAAAGTTTCTTGACTTCTTTCTGTTAATTTTTTCTCCTGTCTTTTAATAATTGTTGGATTGCTTGGTGACTTCGTATTAAAGTAGATGAAAGTGACAACATCAATTGAGGGCAATTCATTTGATTGGTTACTTGTTTCACCCATCTTCAATCCTGATATTAGCTTTAGCATTAGTGATTGGCTGATTGTTAATTTTAAACATAAAGGGCACTTTGGAAATGCTGGGTTCTCAAATGGAAAAAGAGGGCATCCATGAAGATTATATTTATCGCTCAAGTAAATTGCTTGATTTATCATACAACTTCCATGCATGTTATTTTTGGTTGTCCTGCTCTTCTTGGCCTGAAATTTAGCCACTTGTAGTGTTTCTCAACATGTTGATCTTCACTTCTGTGTGCTTATTTTTCTGCAGCTTTATGATCTCCCTTTAGGGCTACCATCCGAATATCCTTCTTTAGGGCATCTTATGTCCTTGGACTTGCCATTTTTAGTTTTCAATAATCTAGTCCTTACATCATATGGGTCTTTCAGTTACTGTATTCGGACTTCTTAAGTATCCAAGGAATACAACAATGAGACAACATCCCATTAGTTACATGTGCATTATGGAATTTTTATTCAAGACTACAAGTTTTCTGTTAATGTGATTTTTGGTGACCAAATCTACCCTTGAAATCACCCCTGACGCCTCAGGATTGAATAGTAAAACAAACTTTAGTCAATTCACAAGATTCTTGTACGGAAAGAAATGAAGAAATGAAAAGAATGTGGATGGATGAAGAACGCTAGGATCATCCCATTTGTTGATCATTACTACTTATAGGCAACCAAGGACACTTAGAAGTCAGCTACATGGCATTCCTACAGAGTATGCCCCATGTTAGATAAAAAGAAATGGGTTGTGTGGCATGCCCACACGCCCCATACCTGCAGGTTATCCACGATCCTTGACAAAAAAAATTCCACTAAACTCTTGATGATTTCTGCCTTGATAATGCAAAAGTTAGCTTAATTGTGTATTATGCTTATGATATGTACATTGATGATGAAAAAGAAAGCTTGGTTGTGCACTTTTTATGGTGATGATGTCTACCTTGAGATTAAAAAATATTGGTTCTGTATTTTGCTGTTAACTCACCCTTCTAGCATTTCAATTGAACCTTAGTTTCATTTCCTGGTCTAATGAACTTGAATAGGCATGGTTTCTTTATTAAATTATTCTTCTAGGAGTTTTCTTTTTCTTTTTACCCATATTGTGCAAAGTCAAACGTCGTTAACATGCTTTTAGGACTTAAAACTCCAAAAAGTTTTAGAATCCTTTGTCATGCTACTAAGTAGAAGTCTCCTATTAATTGATGCGAGAGATAGAACTTTCAGTCCATGGACGAAGAAACTAAATCGAAGGATCATTGTCATTTTACTTGAAAATTAACGGGGCAAATGGTCTAGGTCACTAGCCCTAAAAAGCGGTAGGGATACGTCCCTGTCCAAAAAAATCTTAGGAAACCCCCCTATGACTAAAAAGTGGTGGTGTTAGGTCTCTAGTTGTTTTTTATTTTTCAATATTCCTTTACTACCCTTGTAGCTTTTGGTAGATACTACAACATTTATCGGCTATTTACTGCATTTAGTATATAACTACTGCAGCAACTGACTACTACATTTACAAGTTAACCGCAATATTTATCAGTAACTCCTACATGCATTAGATAACTACTACGTATAAAATAATGGCAGCCTGAAAAGACATAATGTAGTAGTTATCGGGTAAATATAGTAGTTATCGGGTAAATATAGCAGTTATCTACCAAAAAGTTACAAGGATAGTATAGAAATATTGAAAAAAACGGCTAGCAACTTAAACCCCTCATTTTTTTGTTATAGGATGGGTTTTCCAAGTTTTTTGGCCAGGGACCTAGACCCAATTTTTCCTGAACTTATTGATTCTTAATTGGTCAGTCTGTCAGTGACCAGTGTAGTCGAGACTCCAGAGGGTATGAGTGTTGTATCATCAACACCTATGAAACCACACTAGCTACGAACTCTTATTCCTATGCCCGTCACGGACAAACAGGATACCAACCATGTCCAACAAAAATCACTCTGCTGGACATTATTGCGTTTAAAAAGTTTTTAAACTTTTGCTTGCTATTTTCCTTTCACTGTGTTTTTTCTGCTTCATTTGTCACTAAATATTTTAGGGATTAGTCATAAAAGATTTTTAATGTTTCATTTGCACATTAGAAGAGGTCTTTCCTTGAGCGGTGGTATATATATTTGATTCTTACTGTTTTATAGTTGAATTTATTTCAGTCTATTCATTTTTGCTGATTTTATAATTTTATTCATGGATCATTTCTATTTTCTTTCTTCTTTCCTTCTTCTTCTTCTTTTCTGAAATTGGTTTTGGAATTGATTGCATACATTATTGCTTACTGATTTTAATTTAAGGCAACACGTAGCGGATAATCACTAGTTACACCTTAAGTTTTTTAGCCTATAGTTGAAATTAAATTGAAAGGAAAAATCTTCTTGTTGTGGTAACTACTTTACCAATTAAGCCTATGAGTGCACTGAGCGGTACTCAAGGGGTGCATTTAGATCACACGTTGGTTGGATTTAGGCATTACCATACTCATATTTTTTAGTCAGAAACATGGAAATGGATACAAGTAAAGTTCAGAAATAAAAACTCATCTAAATATTACAAAAATGTTCAATGCAGTAATCATATTTTGTTAAAAACCCGAAAATGTCTAACATTTTGAGTAGGAACATGAAGGCAGGAGGTGCATCCCAAAATGAAAAGCATGAAAGCGGGATTGAATGAGGTCTTTGTTCACCAAAAGTCTCAAAAATAATGGTCCCAAGTTTTGAATGATGAGGAATTACCATATATCTGCATCAGAACATAATAATTGAAGTCCTGTTATTGTGGTAAATACCTTACCAAATAAGTTTTGTAGCCGATAAATGATATTAAACTGAAAGCAAAAGTCGGTTCTTGTTTACCAATTATGCTTGTGAACGCTCTGACAGAGGGGGTGCATTTGGATTACATGTGGATTGGAGTTAGGCATGACATGGTTATGAATACAGATAAAGTTCATAAATAATAACCCATATTGGTACAAGACAAAAGGGAAATTTTGCTAATTTGTTAAATTGGTAATCATATTTGGTAAAAAAACGAAACGCGCTTTAACATTTAAGGCGTGATTGAATGAGGTCTTTGTTATGGTCACTAAAAGTCTCAAGGATAATGGTTCCCAAGTTATGAATGACGAAGAATTACCATATATCTGCATCAAAACATAATGATAGACGTCCTGTAGGTGGATACACATATATATTCGAATATTTTGGAAAATCTTTGAACAAATATAAGAATAGAAGTCCTGGTGTTTTCGGCGTTTACTAAATCTGGAAGCATTTGCAGGTTTGTAGGTAAAATAGAAAGCCTAAGACAGTCTGTGTTAACAGGACTCGAGGCTAGAAGGTTGGAATGCATGTTTTGTCTAGCATCCATAATTTTTTTGTGGATAAACTTCTACAGATCCAGATACAAATTGGGATATTTAAGGTTTTTGGAAGAAATATTATGTTTATTCCTAATGTGATGCAGTGGATACGTGCATTCATTCAACACATCGAGAGGGGTATTGCAGGATTCAAGGATCATTGTTGGATTTGTTGCAGACAAAAAATTCAGGTGCGGTTGTAACTATGAAGCTTAAAAAAATTAAAAGTTTCTAGTAACTTGACTAGAGGCTAGCACCAATGGTCCAAAGTTTTGAAGGGCTAGATAGATAGTCCGAGGACAAAACTGAAAATACAGGAAATAACGAGGAGTTGTAACCACCTTAGAAAGCTTAGGTTTTTCAGGATGGTGTGTAGCCCCTACCAATGCGGTAATCAGCATAGACACATTCTTGAGTAAAAGAATTTGTGCACTCAGTAGCATTGAACTATGTGCACATCATATAAGCTTTTGCCGGTAATATGTGGTTGTTACAGTTTAAGCATATACATGCAAATGAAAAGATTTGCTTCTCTTATGAAATCAAGAAATAGTAAAATATCCCTTTTTTATCAGGCAATTATATCTTAATTTGCAAGCTCCTATTTTGAAGAGCCATATAATTTTTTTGTGTGGTTATTGTTACCATATAAATTGATCAAAAGGAAAGGTAAGAATGGAAGTTTAATTTGGTAGCTAAATTCAAATTCCCTGCAGTCCAAGTTCTATCTAACACATATATTACCCCACCAAATTACAACTGTAACGAAAATAGGAAAATTATGGTCGGAATATTTTGCATGGTTTTGATATCCTCCGCTTTCCATCGTTTCATAATAGCTGCTTACTTTTATATTTCGTCTTTGTCACTGTCTTTGCATTTACTTCTATGTGAATAACCTTATAATATATTTAGTCAAAAAAATTCTTCTCTGATATAGCACCTCAAAATGATCTTTGTTTGGTCGGATCATTATATCAAATTTGACATCTTTCTTTAACTTGCACAGTCAAAATATGCGTATCTGAAATCCTGTTGTACAAGTTTAAAATGCTTTCCAGGAATGAAAATCTCTTGCACATGCCTTAATCACTGGGTAAAACTTTCACTAGAGGCCAAGTAGCCTTCCTCTAAATTGCTATCATCATGCTTAAAGATGTCATCTAAACCTTTTTTTTATTGATAGTTGTAACAAAAAATTAATTGGAAAACCTAAAAATTTAATAAAAGTAATGTCTTTAATTATGTTCATGTTGTTAAAGTGCCTTATGAGGATATTTTACCTGATCAAAACTGCCTCTGCAATAATTTTTTTCTCATCTAACTATATTCTATAAATAGGGCACACCTAAGTACCATGGATTCGGATATGAATACGGGGTACGATAGAAGTCGGATTTGCTGATCTGCAATTTCTAAAAAAATCTAGGTACAATTGGTTAGGTCACGCTAATCTTTTTTTGTTTAAATATATATAAATAATCACATAAAATCATCATTTTATCAACCTAAACTAAGAACACAACCAATTTGTTGGTGTTGGTATGTATATTGATGATGTTTTAGCCATTAATGCATACATCTAGAATACATTAAAAAAATTAGAACTTTCCGAAAAGAGTTCTACATATGTTATTGATGAATCCGAAAGAATCTGTAATGGATACAACTCTGATATGTCTCCTCATCCAAGAATCCATGCAACATAGGGTGCACATTTAAGCAGTGGTTTAACAGTTGTACTCCATAAACCAAATAGTTTTAAAAAGCCAATTAGAATCAATATTTACTAAACTAATACTGTAATACATGCAAGTGCTAGAACTGCCCTTCAGCTTCCACACCCATATCTCAATAACAATACTAACCAAAAGTTAAATACAATCCGTAGCCCATCCCTTAAGTCTCCTTGATGTAAACTATCCACACCATTTTAACATGCTAGTAAAGGCATGAATTAAAACTATTAATTAATGGTCCACCATTACCTTGCCCTCATGAGGAGATATCATAGTGGTGTTCTTTCATTTTTTTTGATTCTAATTTTATTCAGTTACCACTATTGTTTCAAATAAGATCATCTACGAACTATATCTTATCCATTATACTGTATTGTAACCTCACCGCTACAATGATATATTTTTTTGAAATAGCAGGGCGCAAAAAGTCTCATTACTATTTTTACTAGTACATAATAGAACTGAAATACTACGACATGAATGACAATATCGTTTGTATTGTTTTGATGATACATCGCCTGATATATTAGATATCGCCTGATATATCATTCTGCGTAGCGTCATATATTTCTTTTTCCATCGTTATGACTTCATTATGACATTATATCATAATTTTGTAATATACATATCATTTCAGTCAATTTGTATTTCATCTGTTTTTTTTATTTATATATATTTAAAAAAAAACTGATTTACAAATATAATTAAAGCATATCATAATGATTTGTGGATGGCATTATGATTAAGCAAAGAGTTAGGATTTAAAACCGTGTAGTGAGAAAGATGATTATAGAAATGGACTATTTGCCTGGTTAATATTAATTATTAGTTATTATACCGCAAAACTTTATAGAAATATATTAATTACCTGCAAAGTGAACTACATTGTTTGCTTGCGTTTGCACGAATACTTGAGAATCAGTTGTAGGCAACTAGTAACTAACAAGTACAACTTTGAATGCCTTCACATGCAACTTATAAAAAATCTATATGATTAGTGACATCAAGACATTACATTACAACCTCTTTAGTTAGAAATATTTGCACACATGAAATATGCTAAAGACGCCTGGCACGACCATATGATATTTTTTGTTTTGATTGAAGCACGACCGTGATATTAACTCTTAACCCTATAATATCGTCCAATTTACGCTATTCGGTATAAGAAAACCCTAAATGTTAGGGACCCGGTTTTCTGGTATTTAAAACCTTAGTAATGATGTGGAAGAAGGTTGAAGTTTGGCTACCGTGATAGAATTTTTTGGCTACATGTTTTTGGGTAGAACTTTGGATTACATAAACTTGTGCGGAAGTTTCTTATTGAGGAAATAGTGGATGTTAGCATTTATCGATGAAAAAGGAATGTCGCTGATGATATACACTTTCATGGGAGTTATAGCCCTTATCTTCCTGATATTATTGCCTTAAATATCAGATGACGTTTCTTGTCAGAACAATTAGAATGAAGTGTAACTGTAATATTCTTGAATATGGCTTCCAAAACATCGGTTAGCGTGTTGATATATCTCGTAAGATTATTTGTATGGAGATAAAGATAGAAGTTACCAAACCCTGTTGACCTTTCAATATTGGAGCCTTTGAACTTAATAATTTATGTAAATTTGAGTGCCTCGTCCCTTTCATTCTGACGGTGCTTTCTATACTATAAGTTTTTTATGTTTAGGATGCTGGCAAGATTCCAGCACACTATTCCAACTAATATTTCAATGATGGTTATGATCGCTGCAATACTTCAATGATCCGGCATTCAGTGTCAAACTATTTACTTGCTATCTATTTATTGCGCATTGACTATATTCGACGGTTTGCAAATTTTATATTGTGGTTCTAACATTTTACTTTAACTAATTTATTCCTATGTGAGGTGATTTGTCCTCATTTCCACCTTTTGTTATTTCTCCAGATAGTCCCATTGCTGTCCAGCACTTTATTTTGTGTTTTTTGGGGGAAGCGGCCCCAATTAGGATATTGTATTTGTTCAACCATTTGGCATTTGTTTCTATATCTTAAATGGTTGTCCACATTATCATCTGGGTTGTCACATACATGGTGACTGCAAGAGATGGAAGCCTCAGGCATGTTAGTTTGACATGAAGTATCATGGAAGTACCACCGGAAGTGGGCCTAGTTCCGATACTTAAACTGTTTGGTTTTACAGAAAAAGGATTTGGAAATTACTTCATGATGATGATGTGGATTTTTTGTGACATGCTTACTTCTAAGTTATTCTTTCCCCCATTTTGTGGTGGAAAAAGGCATGAAGCAGGAGGAACAAGAAAAAATATTTATTGTTTATTTGTTTTTCATTGTTAATTCCAAAAGTTGAGGATTTATTACCATCAAACAACCTGGTTTGCTTGTTTTGTTTACGGAAGTAGATGAAGTTGCTTCTTAATTGTTCGTTTTTCTTCTAAGAAATATATAAACAAACACATGAAGTAGCATCCAAACCTACTTCCATGAATTTGCTTTAGAAGTTACTTCAAGATGTTCTTCCGACACTTCCGGCACTTCCGGTCATTCAAACGGTCCTTAAATCAGATAGTTATTGCTCCAAATACCCGTTTCTGGTCTGCCTTCATGTATACTCCCGCGTTCCCCATGCTTTGGTGAATTGATAGGCCTGTGACACCAACCAATACTGCACCGAGTTATGGGGTTTTTCATCTTTTAATAGCCTTGCAAAACTATGGTCATCATAATCCCTCTTCATAGTTTGGTAGAGCTGGTGCTACTTGGATTTCAAATTATATGTCATTCTTCCGGGAGTTGATGGAGTTTCCAAAATTATATAACCATCTGTTTTTCGATTATTTTCATGATATATCCATTTAGGGGCCTGAGGGTGTCAACAATAGCCTATCCTACGCTATGGTCCTGGTATTTTTTATAGCTAGAGTTACCATGTGCTGTAAATTTATCGGTCTTTGATGTTATCGTCATCCTATAGCCATTACCATTAACATTTATCACCTTTTGCATGTTACAAATCTTTCTTTTTCACAGCAACCAACCCTAAAAACATCACCGTATAGCTTTCTGAGCTTTCTGAATCTGCAGCTAACGAATATACTTTTTTTTTCATTTGACTTGTCTGCAGGAGAGTGAAATTGTTATGTTTAGAAGGATGCTCCCAATTAACGACAGAAGGTCTGGAGTCGGTAGTATTGTCGTGGACCGATCTGAAAAGTCTCACTGTCGTGTCCTGCAATAATGTACGGGATGATGCAGTGACGCCTGCCCTCTCAAACCTGTTTACTGTCCTAAAAGAGTTAAAATGGCGACCCGATTCCAAATCAGTCCTTTCTACAAGCTTAGAAGGCACAGGGATGGGAAGAAAGGGTGGAAGATTTTTCAGGAGGGCGTGAACCATTCAACATTATTGCTTCACTCAAGAGGATCATTTGCGGTATGGCCTGCAACCCTTAAAGTCGCTTAAATATGGTCGGATTTCAGAGATTAATTGCATTGGATCAAAGCAAGACTTCCCTGCAGAGACCGAGTCGGTCGCTATTTTGTTGTACCTTAATATTATTACTGAAAGCGCATGATTTCTGTGCTGATACACCTTTACATCATAGTGCACTCATTTTGGTAAAATATTTATTTGGGTATCGGCTGAAGAGGAGTGATAACACATTTTAATTGTTAGAATCATTCTTGTATCTGTTGCTTCCTCCTAAGGGACATCTAATTTTTTGGTGGTGGGATTTTTGTTTGGATTGCTGATATCATAGTGATTTTCATATTTTATTCCATTTGTTTCGGTTGTTTTGCAGCAGATATTTTTTCCAGTGAGCGCATACCTCATGGTTTTTTAATCTTTCCATTTTTTCGTTCTTTCATCCTGATGATACTCATAAATGGAAATTCCTCTGATTACGACACGTAGCAGATGATGTGTCGTCCACGTGGAACTGGAATAAATATGATGCATTGGGGATATTTCTTGGCATGTAGCCTCTGGGTTGCATCCGACCTTTTGAAGGCCTCTCCTGAGTATGTTCCCTCTTCGTCTAACCACCAGTCATTGCCCGTCTCCAAGCAATCATGGAGTTGAGCTTTCTCTGCTTCCTAGCTCGTCTTCAAGCTATCCTATAGCTGAGGTTTCTCAGCGTTCCTGTTTGGCCGAGAGCACGGGGCACAAGCTCCTCCGTAACGGTTCCGTGTATCTCGCCACGACGAGCTCCACATCTTGTATCCCACGCAAGTGTATCTCGTCATTAATGAGTGTCTCTCGTAATTAATGGACGTATCCCGCCATCAGCGCGAGCGTAACGTGGGGACATAACGGAAGGCGAGAATTTCACATTGGCTCGGTCCAATGCGACCCCTATATAAACCCCTTCTCCAGACGATACAGGTAACTCGAACTCAATACAATATGCCGTTACTCTGCCCAATTATTTCTTAGTAATTACTTGATCGTCGGAAAGTCCTACGGTGGTTTCCCATCCAGGGATTTCCTTTGCAGGTAGCACAGCGTCAACAATAACCCATTGAGATCCAGACGTCCATCCTTCACCATAAATCGCCACCGTTCAACCCCGCTGGCCACAAGATCGACGAAGGACAACATCTAAGAGAGATCTCGACCTTCATCAGTTGACGCCGTCTGTAGGAACTCATTTTTCACCGAAAAAGTTAATTTTCCGCCTTCGATTCAATGGCCAGCGATCATCGCAACGAAAATCCTAGCACGAGCCATCCCGTCCTCCGCAACGGAGGTGGGGACGGTTCCACTCCTCCCAACATCGTCGAAACCTTATCGGCGCGGATAGACCGACTGACTGAAAGTTCCTAGTGCTCTCGCCACTAACCCGCGGCCAATGTGGAATCCGAAAACAAAAATTTTCATAGCACTAGAAACTTAAACCCAAGATTCTAAACCAAACATCTAAAACTAGAACAACAAAATGATAGAAATCATAACTTTTGTAATATCTTCATTTGCTCCAATTGGGTTGGACTTTAATATGCTCTCAAAAGTTCCGGATCACGCTTGCAAGCCGGTCTCCCTTCGCTGAAGACGATCCACCCGAGAGAATCAAGTTTAAGTTTCAATTTCATCCATGAAGTAACTAAAGATCCTAGGATGGTAATAGTTTCAATTTCATCCATGAAGTAACTAAAGATCCTAGGATACTTAGTAATGTGTGTGAGTGTTCTAGAATTTTTCTTCCTCTTTATCTTCATGATTCTCACCTCATGAGAGTGTTGAAGATGAAGAAGAAGGGGGAGTAGCCATGGAATAGAGAGAAGCTAAATGGTAGAATGAATGAAATCCTTCACAAATTCAAGCATACTTCAACATTTTTGTAAAAAGAACTTTTCCATTTAAAACTACAACCATATTTGAATAGTATTTGCAAATGAATTTATAATTCATTTGCTCATACCCTCCACCATTTCTCTTTTCCATCTTATTTTATAATTTCTTAAAAAAAAAATCTTGAAACGAGTTGTCCTTCTTCAAGAAGTATTCTTGTATAAATACGTCCCCGCAAATACATGCCCATATTCGTATCAAAATACGAATATCCAATAAACAGAAAAATACAATGAACATAATATATATATATATATATATATATATATATATATATATATATATATATATATATATATATATAAAAATTATTAAATCAAAACTTGATTTAATAATCCGGTTTAATCCAAAGTCAAATAGTATTATCATCCGCCCGATTGAAGTCCGCGTGGCTAGCACATATACCTAATCGGAATGCTGCACGTATTAATATACGGCCACTACATCATTTTACATAAACCGAGAAAACCCTCTGTGTGGGACTCTAAAGACTCGTCAATACGCTGACAGTGAATTTAACCACAAGCACGTCAGCGACACTACCTATACGTAACTGTTAGACGGTGTCGCACACTCTACTAGGTCCGTAGAGAGGCGGAATTTTCAAAAACAATTTTTAAAGCTTGCAACACCGGCTAATCACAAGATCTACCTTGTCGGCTAATCACAAGATCTACCTTAAACCCTAAATAACAAAATCTTGCATAGGTATTAATCTACTATGAAGTGATTATACACATATGAACCAAGTCCTTCGGGTCTTCTTTTCTTCTTCTTGAGCTTCCTTGTCCTCCGGGATCGAGCTTGGTCATCGGCCTCCTCGTGTCGAAGACGATCCACCCGAGAGTTTATTGTTCAAGTTCCAATCTCAAACTTGAGGTAACTAAAGTACCTAGTTTGCTAACCTAGGTAGCTTATGAGATGTAGAGAATATTTATTGGACTAATTTATCTCATTAACCCTAACTTTCTCAACTCATGAGAGTGTTTAGGGTATGAGGAAGAAGAAGAGAACCAAAGAGGAAAGAGAGTGTTCAAGTGAGAATGATTGCTAGAATGGCTATGTGTTGATGACTACGAAACATATATCAATAAAAATAATCACAATAATTCAACCATGCTTCAATAGTCATCCAAAGTAAATGAGTCACCCAAGTAGCCATGCTTCAATCATGTCCCAATAACACCTCATTTCTCCACCTCATTATCCATTTAGATAAATGGATTAAACACAAATGAGGTGTCTTCTTCTAGAAGCACTCTTGTGAAATTACAAGAATACCCCTCACCGTATATACATACCCGTATTCGTACCATGAATACCAAGAGATGAAAATAATCTAATATTATAATACTAGAATGCGGTTTAATCCTAAGCCTGCTAGTATTATCCGTCCGATCAAAAATACGTGTAGCTAGTACGCGTATATGATCGAAACCCTGCACGTAAAACCATACGACCTCTGCATCGTTTTGCCTAAACCAGGGAAACCCTCTGTGTGGGACTCTAAAGACTCGACAGTACACTGGCAGTGGGTTTAATCACAAACACGTCAGTGGCACTAGCTGTACGTAACGGCTACCCAGGTACCTTTCGAAAGGAAGGCCAACGAGCAAACTCGTCCGAACTCTTACTGAGCCTATCCGTGACAATCTCCTTATAGTCCAGTCTGTTCGTCTGAGAGTATCGCATGCTGGGTCTTGGGGGTGGAAAACGTCAGACCCCTAATAACCTGACAAGTCGTGCCGATGTGGCTCAAGACCATCCGAGAATCTACCGATCTACCTATCAGTAATTCTCAATCCGCCATGACGAGGGACTTATGGTGTTGGCCAATTCGAATACAACGCGACATCGACTCCTTATACCGAGAGAGAATAATCCCCGACAATCGCGCACTGCCTCCATGTGGCTCAGGACTGTACCCAACTAAAACCTGTTTGCACGACTCAGTAGAGCCGTGGTAGGGTAGTAATCAAAGCACAGTAGAAACTCAGACGAGACAAATGACGACCTCAGGTCGACAGACTATCTGCACTCATGTCACCAGAGAACTGCTATTTGACGATTGGTATAATACCATCTAGCCAGTTCTCGACGAGTCCGTCCGATGTACTCACCCCTAGTGAGCACCTGTATACAATCTTAGGTGCACCTCACCAATGGTTACGAGACCAATCCATCGCCCCTCGTCAGGGTCTAGATATGTATACACTAGTCTACTCTGGAGTATCGATGCCCAGTCTTGATACTCCCACGACTAGGGACATTTTAAGGATGCGCTTATCGACTACCCAGCTCTCATAAGTATGATTGCCATCACAACGCTGTTAGTCAAGCAAAGATCCTACAGGCTTTATCAATATGTATACAAGATATGAAATACTACGTAAAACACATCACATGTTAAGATAAATACAAACCAGATAGCATACTATCATATCGAGCAAGATTGTCCTGTACATATATATGTCCAAGCATCCACATGTATACATATATAATAATGTCCTCTAGGGCATACATATCCAACAATCTCCCACTTGCACTAAGGCCATATATTAGCGTATCGAGTACCCAACGTCTGCTCTAGGGCCAGTTGTTGGCGTATCGCATACCCAACATCTCAAATAGTCTCTCGAACTGTGCTTAAGGAATGGCCTTGGTGAATGGATCCGCCATGTTTTCTTTTGTATCTACTCTCCGCACTTCGATCTCCTGGCAATCAATGATCTCCCTAATCAGGTGATACTGCCTCAAGATGTGTATGGAATTCTAATGGGACCGTGGTTCTTTTGCTAAAGCTATAGCCCCATTGTTGTTGCAATACAAAGGTATTGGATCAACAATAGATGGAACAACCTGAAGTTCAGTAATGAACTTCTTAATCCAGATAGCTTCTTTTGCGGCATCGTTTGCAACAATGCATTCAGCCTCCATCGTCGAGTTTGCGATGGTATCTTGTTTGGAACTCTTCCAACAGACCGCCCCTCCATTGAGGGTAAACACAAAGCCCGAGACAGACTTGTTGTCATCCTTATCACTTTGGAAGCTCGAATCAGTAAAGGATTCCACCTGGAGGTCCCTATTACCGTATACCAGGAACAGTTCCTTAGTCCTTCTCATCTAATTAAGAATATTCTTCACTTCTATCCAGTGGTTCTCTCCTGGGTTCGACTGATACCGGCTCACGACGCTAGCGTAAGTTACATATGGTCTGGTACATAGCATTGCATACATTATAGATCCTACCGCCGAAGCGTAGGGTATAATGCTCGTGCGAACCATCTCCTCATCAGTCTTGAGAGACATCGCTTTGGAGAGAGTGATTCCGTGCAATGCGGGTATATTACCACGCTTGGAATCTTCCATACTAAATCTTTTTAGTACGGACTCTATGTATCTGGACTGTGAAAGTCCCAATAATCTCTTAGATCTATCTCTGTCGATCTTAATCCTCAGAATGTAGGAGGCATCATCCAGGTCTTTCATGGAGAATCTTTGTGACAAGAACAAGTTGACCGATTGTAGCATAGGAATATCATTTCTTATCAAAAAAATGTCGTCCACGTACAAGACTAGGAATACGACAGTTCGTCCTACAATCTTCTTATAATATACAA
Source organism: Agapanthus africanus (assembly GCA_030015575.1). Taxonomy (NCBI): domain Eukaryota; kingdom Viridiplantae; phylum Streptophyta; class Magnoliopsida; order Asparagales; family Amaryllidaceae; genus Agapanthus; species Agapanthus africanus. Next base: position 305,055,667 of record JASDDO010000004.1, on the reverse strand, counting down.
GGCTCATCCTCGTTCTTGATGAAGTCAAATTCCTTGACTGTTTCATCAAAACAGATGTTCCAGCTCCGCGATGCCTGCTTTAATCCATAAATGGATTTAAGCAACTTACACACCTTTCCGCTGCTCCCACTGTCTACGAATCCCTCCAGCTGATCCATATAAACGCACTCTTCCAAACTTCCGTTTAGAAAAACCGTTTTTACGTCCATCTGCCAGATTTCATAGTCATGGAAGGCAGTAATGACAAGTAGGATCCAAATGGATTTGAGCATAGCCACTGGAGAAAAGGTTTCGTCATAGTCCACACCTGGTCTTTGACGAAAACCTTTTGCAACAAGTCTAGTCTTATAGGTTTCCACATGTCCATCTACACCAATCTTCTTTTTGAAAATCCATTTGCATCCAACGGGTTTTACCCCAGGAGGAGAAATTTCCAAGGTCCAAAATTTATTGGTGTACATGGACTCCATTTCGTATCGTATAACATCCAACCATTTAATAGGATTCCGTACTGGTAATGGCCTGCTTGAAACTAGTAGGATCATTTTCTTCCAAGATGCAATCCTCTCGATCCCCGTCTACGAGAAAACCATAGTATCTCTCGGGCGGATGAGAAATCCTACTAGATCTGTGGAGTGGCTGAGCTTCGTCGGGTACTACTGAATCTAGTGGTTCCACCAAATCTTCAGTTATAGTTTGTTGTTCAAGAATTTCTTCCAGTTCTACCGTACTCCCACTAATTTCTCTTGCAAGAAATTTCCTCTCCAAAAAGGTAGCATGGCGAGATACAAACACTTTCTGTTCCTCAGTGTGGTAGAACAGATATCCTAGTAAATCCTTAGGATATCCCACAAACTTACATAGAACTGATCGTGCCTCTAGTTTATCCGGTTTTTGTGTTTTCACACAGGCCGGACAACCCCATATCTTAAACCACTTAAGATATGAATTCCTCCCACCCCATATTTCATATTGAGTCTTAGGCATAGATTTGGATGGAACATAATTCAGTAGGTATGCTGCTGTCTGAAGTACATATCCCTAGAATGAAAGAGGCAACTCAGCACTACTCATCATGGAGCGAACCATATCCAATAGAGTACGATTCCTTCTTTCTGACACACCATTGTTCTCTAGTGTATATGGAGGAGTAAGCATGTTGGATATGGTGCCCTAAAAGTCAATTATTGGATCACAGGCTTGTGATTGCAATGATTGAGGGAGGACCCATACCGATAAATCAGTCTTACTCAAGATGATAGTATGCTATCTGGTTAGTACATGTTGATAGAGCCCATAGGATTCTTGCTTGACTGCCAGCAGTATGATGGCGATCATATACGTGGGAGCTGGGGTCTATAAGCACATCCTTAAATGGACCCTAGTCGAGGGAGTTTCGAGACAGGGCATCGATACTCCAGAGTAGACTAGTATATGCTGATCGAGACCCCGACGAGGGGCGGTGGCCAGGTCTCACAAGCCATTGGTGTTAGTTTGTTCGCCTAAGATAGTATACAGGTGCTCATTGAGTTATGAGTACACTGGACGGACTTGCCGGGAACTTGCTAGTTGGTATTATACCTATTGTCAGATAGCAGTTCCCAGGTGACATGTGTACAGGTTAGTCTGTCGACCTGAGATCGTCATTTGTCTCGTGTGAGTTCCCACTGTGCTTTGATTATATCCTACCACGGCTCAAAGGAGTCGTGCAAATAGGTTTTAGTTGGGTACAGTCCCGAGCCACATGGAGGCAGTGAGCGGATCGTCGGGGATTCGTCTCTCCCGGTATTGGGGGTTGATGTCGTACAGTGCATGGGTGGCCATCACCAGAAAACCTTAGCCAAGGTAGTCGAGAATTACCGATCTAGGATCGGTAGTTTCTCTGGTGGTGATGGGCTTCATACTGACACTAAATATCGCGTTATTTAGGGTCTGACTTTATCCACCCCCTAGACCCGATATGCGATACTCTTAGATGAACAGACCGGACTGTACGGATATTGTCACTGTTAGGCTCAGTAGGGTTCCTGGATGAGTTCACTCATCGGCTTCCCTTTCGCTTAATACCTCGGCGGCCGTTACGCACAGCTAGTGCCACTGACGTGCTTGTGGTTAAATCCACAGCCAGCGTATTGATGAGTCATTAGAGTCCCCCACAGAAAGTTTCCCAAGTTCGGGCGAAACGTTGTAGAGGCCGTATGGTATTATGGCAGGGTTCGATCATATACGTGCACTTGTGCACGCATCATGATCGGACGGATCATACTAGTGGGCTTTGGCTTAAGCCGGATCTTAGTATTAGATTTATTGGATTACTTTTGTCTCATTGCATTCGCATTCAGTTGGAATGCGGATGCAGGTATGTATATACAGGTGAGGGGTATCCTTGTGATCCGTCACGAGCTTACTTTAGATGTTTTCATTCTCCTTTTGGATTAAACATTTGGATTAATATTTATTAGTGGTAATTATGAGCTCAAATCATCATGAGGAGCATTAATTGTGGCATGTGCATGGGTGATGACTCATGGTCTTTTTATTTGTGCAAATGTCACCTTTTTGATTGATTATTGTGTTGAAATGATATGAGGAGAGAGAGAGGGCAGCCATAGGCTTGGGGTTGGCTCTTGAGATTTCATTCTAGCACTCACATTATCATTCCAACACAATAACAAAAGAAAGCTCTTCTTCTTCCTCTTTCTTCTTGAGCTCACAATCTCCATTAATGGCTTCATCTTCAACCTCCATCCATACAATCTCATGCGTTGAGAATCAATGGATGTTTAGAGAAAAAGTTATCACACACATTCTCTATTTCATCTTGGACATGTCGTCTAGCAAACTTCATGTTCGAGTTGCTTCGGTTTGAAGTGGGAGCCCGTAAAAAGACTTCTTGATGTGGTGCCCTTTTCGACGAGGAGACCGGAGATCGAGTGAGATCGGAGATGCCGCGAGGATCTAGAGATGGTGGCTAAAGACCGAAGGACACGGATCGATCGGTATAGCCTTTCTATCATCTTTCTAGTTAGCTAGTTTGTGTTAATGGTTCGATCCGGGTAAAGGTTATGGTAGCGTCAAGTTTTGAAAAGTTTTTGTTCCGCATTTGGCCTCGGAAAGATGGCCGGGGCGCTGCCGTAACCCAACATGGTATCAGAGCCATTCCATCAACCTTTACTAGCTTGTTCTAACTTGTTTAAAACATCGATCAATCAAAATTTCCGAAACCGCAATTCCATTATCCAAGTTTCTGTCGAATTTTTAAACTGGTCGAAAAATTATTTTCAGTATGTCAGAAAATCGTGCAGGCTTTTCTAAGACTCCATAAGAAATTTGAGAGCACGATCCTACAGTAGCACCGCGGAACCACGGCGAAACCATTGTGTTTGCCGCGGTTGCGCAGCGGAACAGTTGATACAGTGCACCATTTTTCTTGTGGGTGTTTTTCATTTGGGATTATGGTTTCTGGAATATTTTGTTTGGGCCCAGATTTTGTTTGAGTACTGGATTTGTACTTGGGGCCCACTTCGGGAAGTTTTGTCGATCGAGATTTTAAATACGTTAGTTCATAGTACTTACATTACTATCTGCGACCGTGAATGTCATTCGAGCGGTAAATCATGTCTAATTGCTATAGCTCTTTTAGACGGATTTGCGAACGTGACATTCACGTTGATGTTCTGTGTTGTGCTGTGATGTTGCGGTTTTGTCATGGTGGATAGCTTGCGTGCATTGGTAGTGCAGTTTGTATTTATTTGTACATTTGATATCGCGGGGTGAGCGTCCGACATGTGGACTGTCGTCACTGCCTGTTTGTATATTATTCTTTTGGGGCACGACCGGGTTAAGGTCGATGTCACCGTTGTACATATTTTCTTTTATGTACTAGGATTACCCCGCGGTGGAGTGCACAGATAGCCGGGTTCTAGAGGGTAATGGGCCCGCATCTCATGGATTTGAGACGGAGGGGCCTTCACTCTAGAATTGGCGGGCTATTCGCCGCACTCGTAGGGGGTATAGGTTGACCCAAGGTGGGGTGCTCAAGTTACCGGATTCCGTGAAGTGCTGGGTGGTCCATTCACTTTGCTGAAGGGGGCTGCCTCGCTTCAGGTTTTGGCGGGTAACTTGCCGCACTCGTAGGGGTCTAGGTTTTCATTGCACAGGCTATCCGCACGACCAGGGGAACGTCGGGTTTCATTTGCGGCACAAAGGAAACCCGGGGCTCCCAGATCATCTGTATTGTTCTGTGATGCTTATTACTTTTCTGTGATGTTGCATTTATCACGCCTGGAGCGATTATTATATATTGATATATATACTAGTAGATGTTGTATATGTTTTACACCCGCGCTAGTCCAGTCCCCGCTCTGTCGTTAGTTAAGTAACCTAACAGGTGATGACAGGACCCAGTGGCGAATGCGGATGGCATATACGCACATCAGATTTTCGTTCTTTTCTGGTGTGATTAATTGATGGGACTGCATTGATTCTTATCAATGCAAGGATAAAACACACCTGTATGATGTTGTTGGAACCAAGTTTTTTTAAAAAAAACTGATATTACAGACGTTCTCTTTTGCTTTGCACAGTGGTATTCGATTGGGAATATCCTGCACCTCATTTGACGAGGTAAGGGCCGAGATCCCTTCATCGGGAGTGACCCCTTGAGTAAAAGTTTGCGTCAACGTAATAACTTCAGTATAGTCGTTTCCTTTTGCTTTGCATCGTGGTATTCAGTTTGGAATATCCTGCACCTCATTCTACGAGGAAAGAACCGAGATCCCTTTACCGGGAGTGACCTCTTTAGCAAAAGTTTTCGCCATTATATATTTATAAAACCACTTGGGTTTCTTCAACGATATCAAGTTCATTACGTTAAAGGTTTTTCGCCAAAAACCAGTCGTAGCCCTCCGTCATTTCTTTCAGGTGGTACCTAGTATTCGTGCTGCGTTTGTTGGCCTTTGTCAAGGCGTAGTGTGCGGTAGCTAGATATTGCTTGTCTGTTTCATTCAGTTGCGATTATCTAGGACGGTCGTATAACCTTGTTGGCCTTTGTCAAGGGTTTGTACGGGTGGGTCTAGAGTAATCCAGGATAATGACGGGTTGAACTTGACTTGTGGTTTATGATTTGTTGGCCTTTGTCAAGGTCATAAACCGCTTGGGGTAAAAACACACATCGGGAGTTTCAAACATACAGGAAACTTGTCAGGCATGCGCATACTTTCTAGAGTGTGGTGACTTGAGTGGATTCTATCAAGTTATCATGCGATGATAGTTGGATCCCGATTCCCACTGATGAGTTGGTTTACTCCTCGGGTGATCCCGACTAATTCTTCTTTCAGGTTTGGAGGAGAATTTGAGGATACAGTGGGATACATCCTGATTAGATAAAGTGATAACCATTCTGATCTAGATTTAAGTGCACGCAGAGTGTTTCTTTTCTCTCTCTCTTTGGCTGCGACCATGGCCCGACCTTAGAATATGACTTAGTAACCAAGTTAACCGAACTTTCTTAAAACACAGGCTTTTGGATTGTCTGAGTTGCATACATCATTGCCACTCCTTCTTTTACCCTTTGAGTTTCTCCAGAACACCCCGTATTATTACGAACATCCACTTCCATTGGATAAATCCATCGTATAGTTACATACGAACTCGAAGGAACTTGTTCCAGATTCGAGGATGGATTCTGGTTCTGGAGAGATTGAATACGACTATTCAGTTGTCTTTTCTTTTTTTACATTCTCTCAGGTTGTGAGGGCTCCTAGGATTAGGAGAGGGTACACCTATTGCGCTTATTCGATAGTCTTCTTCCAAACCATAGGCAGGTGCCAAAAGGTAGGGAATGAAGAAAACCAATTAGCCTAAGGTTGGTGTACAGAAGGTAATAAGTAAAGACAAATAAAGGGATTAGAAAGAGGGAAAAGTAAATTGCGACTGTAATCATTCATGACCAAACCACGTATTTCATCGCCACTCCTACTTCATATTTGTATTTCTCCAGAACACCCCGTATCACTACGAACATTCACTTCCATTGGATAAATCCATCGTATGGTTATATACGAACTCGAAGGAACTTGTTCAAATTCGAGGACGGATTCTGGTTCAGGAGAAATAGGAATAAGGTTTATCCAGGTGTCTTTTATCATCACCTTCTCTCAGGTTGTGAGTACTCCTAGGATTAGGAGAGTACACCTATTATGCTCATTGGATAGTCTTCTTCCAAATCATAGGCTGGTGCCGAACGGTAGAGAAGGAAGAAAACCATTTAGCCTAAGTGTGGTGTACAGAAGGAAATGAGTAAAGACAAATTAAAGGGATTTGGAGAGATGGCAAGAAGATATACGGCTATAGTCATGAATCAGGATAATGGAAGAGGCATTACTAGGAATACCCAGATACTCCATTTGAAAATTTTTCATGTTTCAGTTTCACTGTGCATTGTTAATAGAAAACTGATTTCCCAATTAGACCCTTACTCCAGGGTATGTATTTGTCAGGTATGATTCTCACATCTATATGGTTTTACAGATGATGAGTGTGAGTAAGTTATTGTGAATTAGGTGATCATCCTCATTATATCGGAATTCGTTGTAATTGGTGATATTTGAGGAAATCGCCTGGGTTTTTGCCGGACGACAAATATTTGGTTTTGAATATCCGTTGTTATGCACCAATTTCAAACTGATATATCTGTACGTTTATTTTATAAAGTGAGATATAACTTTTTGAAATTATGTCGATGACATTTACCTATATCAGTTGATGGTTAGGTAAGGAGCATTCAACAGCGGTGTAATTCTTCATAACCACAGTACAGTTTTTCAACCTACGACACACAGGGTTTGAGTTATTCAACTCAGAGGACTTACACAAAGTATTGTATATTGTCCAGTGTCCATTAGGACAGAGGGGTTGGTCCTCGTACTATATTCTGTTTATTTGTGACTTCTCTAGTTTTTAGACAAGTGTTTCGTAGAAATACAAGGTTTAAATTTTGAGAAGTTATAGGTACAAGAATAAAGTAGAGAACCATGTGTTGCAAGTATCGGGATTCTTCAAGGTAAACGAAGATATAGATACTTGTGTTTGGTATTCAGTTGATAGTAATGGTGTTGAGAAACTTGTTTCTCTTTCAGGTTACTCATAATTGGATGCACTCCTAAGTTGAGTAATGCTGATCGGCCTCTCTCCATTTAGTTGACATGCACTGGAGACAGCTGCATAATTTGAATCTGGTTCTAATTAAATCAGTGCCTCTGTTTCTATATTGTATATAGCATGGTTCATATCTTAACGTTGTTAAGGTACGGGGAGTTGTCCGGCTTATGCTTAAAACCAGACTCTGGATAACTTAAGGCACGTTTCGGTAATGGCTGTTTGTGGGTTAACCCGGGCTTTGACAAGGGTTAATTTTCTACCATCTGGAAGATCAATAGTGATATTGTTCTTGACTCATCACAGTTTTAGTAAAATGGACTTTTTAAGAAAACAATAGTGGGATTATGGTAGAACTGGAAGTGATTCCAGAACCGCAAACGATTACTGAAAATTTAATAGGACCTAAAGATTTAATCAGGATTAACATTCTATTAGCCACTCCGTAGATATGGTGGGTAACCTCAGGCACCCGAGAGGTACTCCGGTGTCCTCAAAAACGGTGGCAGGGAGGTTCTTGTTTACCCTGACTTGCCATTACTGCTGTTCCAGACTATGAGGCCCGGCATGAGGATGAGTATAGCGTCGTTCTAAACTAGCTTTAGAAGTGCACGTGTATATGACTCTGCCAGAGGGTTATCGTAGTCAGTGGGAGCAGCGGAAGCGTAGTGGACAAGTAGCTTATGTCTATTTATAGACTAAAGCAGATATAGCGGAGATAGATCATCTATTTCTGATGTGACAGTCATGGAATTTTACTTCATCAGAATAAGGGATGGATCTGTTAAGAAGGTAGTAGGGTGTAATCTCCTGGTATTTAGATGACATACACAGAGTAGGAAGTGAAATTCTTATACTACGATCGGTTATACTGTGGTTGTCACACAGTGGTTTCTCCACAAAAGATATGGATATTATATCAGGCGTTCTGGTTACTAGATCTATGGTTTTAGATCTAGATTTGGGATGTGTCCCAATCTGGGTACTTAGACAGTATTCTAAAAGTGTTTTAGAATGGACGGCTCCTGGCATGGTAGTGAACCTGCAGGTGAAGGAGTCACCCTCTCTAAAAGTGTCTTACAGACTAAAGGGGAGAGGGATATGCATGATTGACATATCACTTGATTAGGCAATTGAGTCAATCATGAGATATCAAGTACCACACCAGATGTTGTTTTTGCACTAGATACAATAAGTTGAGATATTAATCCAATCCTGGAGAAACGTTCGGAAGCAGTTTTATGAACATAAGTGGATGTTCTAGGGATTTGATAACGGCAGCCTCCTTCGGGAGACGGTTATCATTCCAGGCTTCCAAGGTGACCTGGATGACATAGTGACTGTCAAAGTTATAGTTTATCCCTCTGACGAGGGGCAGTATTTTGGACAGGTGGTCCAGGCGGATACTGAGGGAGGTGTGGCGTAGGATACTGATTAAATTCAGTTGACGATACAGTCTAAGAAGTTTACTTGATTTGGAGTTCATTTATGAACTAGGTCCCATCAGATATCCAGATATATTCTAAGACAGGTATTTCTCATTTTGGGAGATGGCTTTCTCCGCAAACTTGAGAATTAAGAGAGACATAGAAAGGAACATCAGGGCGGATCCACTCACTGAGGCTATTTCTCGAACGCAATAGTTTTACAAACGAGCTTTGTGAAACTGATTAGTAGAGGAGTTGGATGTTCGGTATCACACGGGCTATGAGTATGCGACATTGCAATAATTAGCCTTAAGTGCAAGTGGGAGATTGTTGGATATGGTGCCCTCAAAGTCAATTATTGGACCGCAGGCTTATGATTGCAATGATTGATGGAGGACCCATACCGATAAAACAGTCTTACTCAAGATGATAGTATGCTATCTGGTTTGTACATGTTGATAAATCCCATAGGATTCTTGCTTGACTGCCAGCAGTATGATGGCGATCATATACGTGGGAGCTGGGGTCTATAAGTGTAAGTCTACGGTAGCGCCCCGGCCGTCTACAGACGCCAAATGCGGAACAAAAACTTTTTAACCGGCGCTATCGTATACTATAACCCGGATCTGCCATTATTGCTAAACTAACAAACTGTAAAGAGGGTAGAAATGTTATACCGAATGATCCGAGTCCTTCGTTCTTTAACCATCATCCCACGCTTTGTTGCGGCTGCTCCGATCTCATCGATCTCCGATCTGCTCGTCCAGGTGGCACCACGTCAACGATTCTTTAAACGGGCTCCCGCCTCTGACTCGAGGCAACTCGGTCGTCAAGTTTGCTAAAAAAGATGACCAAGATTGATGTAGAGAATGAGTAGAATACTTTGTCTCACTTCGTCCAAAGCCGTGGACGAACGGTTAATGAAGTTTCCATTTGAATCGGGTGATAGAATGAAAGAAGCTATGAAATTTCCATACACCACAAACTATCATCTTTTTAAAACAACAACCATCATCCCCACCAAATGAATGGCCGGCCACTTATAGAGGTGGGGGGTGAGTGTAGGAGAGGGGAAGGTGACCACAAGAAAAGCTTCTCACAAAAGATCAAGAAGAAATATCTTAGCAAGAACAAGAAACATCAGTGCAAAAGAATGAGTCACTAATACACCTCATCAACTCATTAATGCAACAATTAATGCCAAGATGAGTCATTAGCCACCTCATCATCCTAGTCACCATTTCTAGAAACTTCTAGAACCATGACTCACCCAAGAAAAGATAAATCCGCATTTAACCGAATGTTAAATACGGCTGATAGAAAACTGGAAACTGGCAACTTCCAAAAGTGATCCTGAAATGAATTTCAGGATAACCCCGTAACAATATAAACATACCCACATTTGTATTACGACCGAATACAAATGCAACTGAGACAAAGATATTATATCTACACAGTATAATACTCGGATCCGGCTTAAACCAAAGCCCACCAGTATTATCTGCCCGAAATATGACACGTGCGTAAACGCACGTGCATTTTCCGAACCCTGCCATAAAACCATACGGCCTCTACAACGTTTCGCCCGAACTTGGGAAACTGTCTGTGGGGGACTCTAATGACTCGTCAGTACCCTGGCAGTGGGTTTAACCACAAGCCGTCAGCGGCACTAGCTGTGCATAACAGCTGCCCATGGACTGACCTCAAGGGAGGCCGATGAGAGAACTCATTCGGAAACCCTACTGAGCCTAACAGTGACAATGTATATACAGTCCGGTCCGTTCGTCTATGAGTATCGCATATCTGCCTAGGGGGCTAGTAACGTCAGACCCCCAATAGCAGTATAAGTCGTGTCGGAGTGTAGCCTAAAAACACCCTGAGATACTACTGGAGTACCTACCAGTAAATCTCCTGCCACGGCCGTGGGCTTTGTGTAATGGCTCTCCTAGACACAGCGCGATTTCACCCCCAATACCGGGAGAGACGAATCCCCTGCCGATCCGCTCACGTGCCTCCATGTTGCTCGGGACTGTACCCAAAAACTACCTGTTTGCACGACTCCTTTGAGCCGTGGTAGGGTAGAAATCAAAGCACAGTGGGAACTCACACGAGACAAATGACGACCTCAGGTCGATGAACTAACCTGTACACATGTCACCAGGGAACTGCTATCTGACGATATGTATAATACCAACTAGCAGGTTCCCGGCGAGTCCTGTCCGGTGTTCTCATAACCCAATGACCACCTGTATACATCTTAGGTGATCCAACTGACACCAGTGGCTTGTGAGACCGGCCACCGCCCCTCGTCGGGGTCTTGACTATATACACTAGTCTACTCCGGAGTATCGATGCCCTGTCTCGAAACTCCCACGACTAGGGACCACAATTAAGGATATGCTTATAAACCACCCAACTCTCACGTATATGATCGCCATCATACTGTTGGTAGTAAAGCAAGATCCTAAGGGCTCTATCAAAGTGTAACAGTGATCAGTCATCTGAACCTATACACGACTGATAAAGGCAAACCAGATAGCATACTATCATCTCGAGTAAGACTGTCCTACCGGTATAGGTCCTCCGCAATCATTGCAATCACGTACCTGCGATCCAATAATTGACTCTGAGGGCACTATCTCCAATAATAAGTACATCCTTAAATGGTCCTTAGTCGAGGGAGTTTCGAGATAGGGCATCTATACTCCAGAGTAGACTAGTGTATACTGATCGAAACCCCGACGAGGGGCGGTGGCTAGGTCTCACAAGCCATTAGTGTTAGTTTGTTCGCCTAAGATAGTATACAGGTGCTCATTAAGTTATGAGTATATTGGACGGACTCGCCGGGAACCTGCTAGTTGGTATTATACCTATTGTCAGATGGCAGTTCCCAGGTGACATGTGTACAGGTTAGTCTGTTGACCTGAGATCGTCATTTGTCTCGTGTGAGTTCCCACTGTGCTTTGATTATATCCTACCATGGCTCAAAGGAGTCGTGCAAACATGTTTTAGTTGGGTACATTCCCGAGCCACATGGAGGCAGTGAGCGGATCGTCGGGGATTCTTCTCTCCTGGTATTGGGGGTTGATGTCGCACAGTGCACGGGTGGCCATCACCAGAAAACCTTGGTCAAGGTAGTCGAGAATTACCGATCTAGGATCGGTAGTTTCTCTGGTGGTGATGAGGTTCATACCGACACTAAATATCGCGTTATTTGGGGTCTGACTTTATCCACCCCCTAGACCCGATATGCGATACTCTTAGACGAACAGACTGGACTCTATGGATTTTGTCACTGTTAGGCTCAGTAGGGTTCCTGGATGAGTTCACTCATCGGCTTCTCTTTCGCTCAATACCTCGGCAGCTGTTACGCACAGCTAGTGCCACCGACGTGCTTGTGGTTAAATCCACAGCCAGCATATTGATGAGTCATTAGAGTCCCCCACAGAAAGTTTCCCAAGTTCGGACGAAACGTTGTAGAGGCCGTATGGTATTATGGCAGGGTTCGATCATATACGTGCACTTGTGCACGCATCATGATCGGACAAATCATACTAGTGGGCTTTGGCTTAAGCCGAATCCTAGTATTAGATTTGTTGGATTACTTTCGTCTCATTGCATTCGCATTCAGTCGGAATAAGGATGCAGGTATGTATATACAGGTGAGGGGTATCCTTGTGATCCGTCACGAGCTTACTTTAGATGCTGCCATTCTCTTTTTGGATTAAACATTTGGATTAATATTTATTAGTGGTAATTATGAGCTCAAGTCATCATGAGGAGCATTAATTGTGGCATGTGCATGGGTGATGACTCATGGTCTTTTTATTTGTGCAAATGTCACCTTTTTGATTGATTATTGTGTTGAAATGATATGAGGAGAGAGAGGGCAGCCATAGGCTTGGGGTTGGCTCTTGAGATTTCATTTTAGCACTCACATTATCATTCTAACACAATAACAAAAGAAAGCTCTTCTTCTTCCTCTTTCTTCTTGAGCTCACAATCTCCATTAATGGCTTCATCTTCAACCTCCATCCATACAATCTCATGTGTTGAGAATCAATGGATGTTTAGAGACAAAGTTATCACACACATTCTCTACTTCATCTTGAACATGTCGGCTAGCAAACTTCATGTCCGAGTTGCTTCGGTTTGAAGCGGGAGCCTGTAAAAAGGCTTCTTGATGTGGTGCCCTTTTCGATGAGACTGGAGATCGAGCGAGATCGGAGATGCCGCGAGGATTTAAAGATGGTGGCTAAAGACCGAAGGACACGGATCGATTGGTATAGCCTTTCTATCATCTTTCTAATTAGTTAGTTTGTGTTAATGGTTCGATCCGGGTAAAGGTTATGGTAGCGTCAAGTTTTGAAAAGTTTTTGTTCCGCATTTGGCCTCGGAAAGATGGCCGGGGCGCTGCCGTAACCCAACAAAGCTGAGAGAGAATTTCATTCTCTTTTAGGTATTCAAGGAATTCCATGCTTAAGTACTCCCCTCCTCTATCAGATCAGAGGATCTTGATACTTTTGCCAGTCTGGTTCTCTATTTCGTTTTTATATTCTTTGAATTTCTCAAAAACTTGAGATTTGTGTTTCAAAAGATACACATATCCGAACCTAGAGAGATCGTCAGTGAATGTGATAAAGTATGAGAACCCACCCGTTGCATGTATAGACATTGGACCACATACATCACTGTGTATGAGTCCTAAGAGCTCTGTTGCTCTTTATACGTGTTCTGTGAACGGAGATTTGGTCATCTTTCCTTTGAGACAAGACTGACAAGTTTCATAGGATGAAAATTCGAACGGATTCAGATATCCATCCATATGCAACTTAGACAGTCTTTTCTCATTGATATGACCAAGTCTACAATACCACAAGTAGGTTCGTTCGTATCTGAACTTTTCCTCTTGCGTGTGTTTTGTATATTGAAAACCGTGTTTAGATTTAGAACATAGATACCATTACACAGTGTGTCTTCTGCAACCAATACCTGATTAAGCTAAATGTTCATGATATTTCTATATAGAACAAAGTTATATCCATCTTTATCAAGTAAAGAAACTGATATTATATTGCAAAGCATGGAAGGTACACAATAGCAGTTGTTTAAAATCATCGTATTGCCGCTTGGTAATACTAGGTGATATTCACCGACGGCAGCAGCATCAACTTGTGCTCCGTTCCTTACTCTGAGGGACATATCACCAGGTCCAACCATCCTACTTTTTCTCAGTCCCCGGAATAAATTACAGATATGAGATCCTGATCCGGTATCTAGTACCCAGGAGGCAGGAATGACCGAAAAACAGTTCTCAATAACAAGAACACCTGAAGAAGACGCAACAATATGCTTCTTCTTCGTTAGGGTCATCAAGGAATTCATGCAATCCTCTTTCCTTGCTCAAGCTCATGACATACGTCACAAGTTAGAACCGAACCGACGTTTCCTAGCCCCGAATAAGAATCCGATTCGGTCAAGTCATACATATTATTATCTTGATTAAGGCGTGACATGGTTGCTACCTGGAGAGAGAGAGAAAAACACTCAGAGTGCGCTCTTGCAAGTTTAGATTGGTTATTATTTTATCTAAACAGGATGGCTTCCACTGTTTCCTCAAATTCTCCTTCAAACCCTAAAAGAAGAATTAGTCATGATTAATTGCACCCTACAAGTTCGCTTATCTTTCGGACAGGCCAGTGTTGGTACTTTAGAGGGAGGCCCCCCGTGCTTCCGCACAGACCCAATTAAATAACCTCGTTTTCCTAGAGGCGTAGCCCCGTTAACACCTTTCTAGACACCTACTTGATTAGCTAATTGCAAAGTGAAAAATTCTCCTGAAGAGTAGCGGATACTCACAGTAGGATCGGGATCCAATTATCATTGTATGATAATTTTGAAGGAAGTCTACCAAAACTACCACACTCCAGAAGGTACGCAACACTAGCAAGTTTCCTGTATGTTTGAAACTCCTGATGTGGTTTTTATCCCTAGGACCCTAGTGATCTTGACAGAGTCAACAAATCAAAGAGTCCTAGTCAAGTTCAACTCGTCATTATCTTGATTGCATTAGACCCACCCGTATAACCCTTGATGGAGTCAACAAGGTTACACGATCGTCCTAACCAATCGCATCTAATGCTATAAACAAGCATCACTTAGCTATCGTACACTATGCCTTGACGGAGTCAACAAACATAGCATGAATACTAAGTACCACTCGTAGGAAATGTTGAAGGGTTACGGCTGGTTTTTGGCGAAAACCTTTAACGTAATGACCTTGATATCGTTGAAGGAACCGAGTAGTTTTGAAAAGAAGTGGTTTAGGCTCCGCTTTTGAAAACTAGTGGTTTTAAAGAAAACCGGGCAATCTATAGTAACGTAAACTTTTGCTCAAGAGGTCACTCCCCGTGAAGGGATCTAAGCTTTTGCCTCCTAGAATAAGGTGTTGGATATTCCTAAATGAATACCACTATGCAAAGCAAAAGAATACAACTATAGTTTTTCGAAATTTGTTCCGACAACATATTTTAGGCTTATTTTCCTTGCATTAATCAAAATTAATGCGATCCCATCAATTAAAACCCATCACGCCAGAAAAGAACGAAAACACAATGTACGTATATGCCATCCGCATTCGCCACGGGGCCCGTCATGCACCTTTAGGTTACTTAACTAATGGCAGAGCGGGGGCTGGACTAGTGCGGATGCAAAAAATATACAACATCTACTGATATATAAATATATATATATAACATTCGTCCCAGGCATGATATAAGCAACATCACAGATAAGCGATAAGCAATATGGAAAAACGGATAAACTTAGAGCCCCGGGTTTCATTTGAGCCACAAATGAAACCCGACGTTCCCCGGTCGTATGGATAGCCTGTACAATGTATAACAAAGACCCCTACGAGCACGGCAAGTTAACCGCTAATTCCTGAAGAGAGGCAACCCTAGTCAACAAGGTGAATGGGTCATCCAACACTTCATAGAATCCGGTAACTTGAGCGCTCCTCCGTGGGTCATTCTATACCCCCTACGAGTGCGGTGAGTAGCCCGCCAATCCTAGAGTAAAGCACTCCGATCTCAATGCCATGAGATGGAGGCCTGTTTCCCTCTAGAATCCGGCCATTCGAGCACTCCGCCGCGGGGCAATCCTAGTACAGAAAAGAAATATATATATAGTGGTGACATCGACCTCAACCCGGCAGTACCCCAATAAATGAATATACAACACGGAAGAAATGGCAATCCACATGTCGGATGCTTGCCCCACAATAATGAATACACAAATGAATCAAAACTGTATTACAAACATTGCATAATATGCTATCCATCACGACAATCCGACAAATCCATCTCAAAGATATCACAACAAACACCACAGATAATAAGATGTGTGCAACCTCTTCTAATTGACGTATAGCAATTAGAAGACGTTAAACAACACATGTATGCATCACAGAAGAAAGTAAAGAAAACTAAGACATTAGAGTTCCGCACGCAATTAGCAAACAAAACCAATTTCCAAAACCATGAAAAATCAGTGAGCTAAAGTTCCAAAAATGACATTTTTAAGCCAATCCGGGAGTCAAAACGAACTCGAAACCCGCCCAAATCTTCATGGAGGCAAAGAAGGTACAATTAACTATCGACTGGGAGGCCTCAAGAGGGGTACCTACCTCGAGCGCCACCTCGAAGTGGCCCCATTGGGTTGGCAGACCTGAGAGCACCCATATGGGGCGCTCTCAGGTCACCCCCTAAGGCCGCCTTGTGGTGGTCTTGGGGGGTGGGCTCGGCCTTTGGTCCCTCTTAAGGTATCCCTGGGGTGCCCATGCTCTACCCTGCGGCTTCTTGGTTCAAATTGTGAGCCCGCGGGTGTGCAAACATCTCAAAACATCAATTTTTGGAACTGTTTTTGTCGGTAGTCCGTGCACGACAAAAACGACGGATTTCTAACATCTCGACGAGTTATCTAAGGATTATGGAGTGGCTCTAATACCATGTTAGGTGGTTTCTCACACTCTACTAGGCCCGTAGAGAGGCAGAATTTTCAAAAACGATTTTTAAAGTTTGCAACACCGGCTAATCCCAAGATCTACCTTAAGCCCTAGATAACAAAAACTTGCATAGGTATTAATCTATTATGAAGTGATTATACCTATATGAACCAAGTCCTTCGGGTCTTCTTTTCTTCTTCTTGAGCTCCCTGTCCTCCTAGATCGAGCTTGGTCGTCGGCCTCCTCATGTCGAAGACGATCCACCCGAGAGTTTATAGTTCAATCTCCAACCTCAAACTTAAGGTAACTAAAATAACTAGTTTGCTAATCTAGGTAGTTTAGGAGATGTAGAGAATATTTATTGGACTAATTTATCTCATTAACCCTAAGTTTCTCAACTCATGAGAGTGTTTAGGGTTTGAGGAAGAAGAAGAGAACCAAGGAGGAAAGAGAGTGTTCAAGTGAGAATGATTGCTAGAATGGCTAAGTGTTGATGACTATGAAACATATATCAATAATAATAATTACAATAATTCAACCATGCTTCAATAGTCATCCAAAGTGAATGAGTCACCCAAGTAGTCATGCTTCAATCATGTCCTAATAACACCTCATTTCTCCACCTCATTATCCATTTAGATAAATGGATTAATCATAAATGAGACGTCTTCTTCTAGAAGCACTCTTGTGAAATTACAAGAATACCCCTCACCGTATATACATACGCGTATTCATACCACGAATACTAAGAGATGAAAATAATCTAATATTATAATACTAGAATGTGGTTTAATCCTAAGCCCGCTAGTATTATCCGTCCGATCAAAAATACGTGTAGCTAGTACATGTATATGATCGAAACCCTGCACGTAAAACCATACGGCCTTTACATCGTTTTGCCTGAACCAGGGAAACCCGATGTGTGGGACTCTAAAGACTCGACAGTACGCTGTATAGGGTTACTTAGCGCGGCAGCAAGGTTTCGGGAGGCATCGTCAATGCCATTTTCAAAAATTTGCCGTTCTAAACAACCCTAACCCTAGAATCTTAACTAGAGATTTAAACAAACAACAATGTAAACACTTTACATCTAAGTGAATGTGGAATACAACCTTTCTAGACCGGTTCTTCACTTCTAAAGCTCCGTGTAGTAGTCCCTTCGCTGCGAGTAGTGATCTCCCGAACTCTAGTATGGGTTCCCTCGGAGAAATGAACAAGCTTGCACGAAGTCTTCGAGGTCGAAGATGATCTACGTCGAGGAGACTCAAGCTCATGCTACCTCTTCACTAATATGTGAATTAGTGAAGCAAATATCCTAAACTAAATGGCTAATAGTAGAGGATGATGAAGTAGGAAGTGGGCTCTCTTTAGATTTCTTTTTTTCACAATATTTCATCACTTAGAAAAAGCTAGCAAGCTTTTTCCCATGAGGAAGAAGATGAAGTGATGAAGAGAAGAATGAACTCATGAGGTAAGAATATGAACCATGGGCGAGTTAGTTTCATACACTAACTCATGTAGAGACTTGACTGTGGTTAGTATAATGGTTAGGTTAATAAATATCAACAAGTAAAACAAAGCTAGTGGACTTAGTCAATGGTTATCCATAAGCTTTCTCAAAGCTTCTACCATGACAAAATTCCACCAATTTGTGATTACTTTGATAAATAAAAACCCTAGATATTATGCTAAGTATAGTGTAAGTCTCTTACATTCATGTAACATGTATCATCAAGCATGACACAATAAAATGTACATTAATATATATCACATATATATTATATGCACACAAGTGAGAAAAAGAATATTCAGTGAGCAAATATTAGTTAATGTAAATTAGTATATCAAATATATAATTATATATTAAATTATCAAATCAACACTTGATTTAATAATTCGGCTATATCTCATACAACCGACTAATATCAAATGAATCAACTTATCGAATCAACACTTGATCCGATAACCCGGCTATATCTCATATAACCGACCGATATCACATATCGCGAGAATAGAATGCGGTATCATATACGCGCATTAATATCGGTCCCGCACATATCATATATGTGCTCCTACTCCGTTTTGCATGAACCAGGAAACCTCTGTGTAGGACTCTAAAGACTCGTCAATACGCCGGCAGTAGGTGATGACCATATCAAACACCTACAAGCCACAAGCGGTCTGCTAAATGTAACGGCCACCCGGGTATTGAGCGATCAGAAGATCAACAAGCAAGCCTGGTCATACTCCTGCGAATCCAATTAGTAACACTACCGTACAGTCCGGTCTCTTCGTCAGATATGTCGCATATCATTGCCTGGGGGTGGTATAACGTCAGACCACAATAGCCTGATAAGTCATGCCGATGCAAGGTCCATAATGGTTCGAGAAACTACTGATAACACTTACCAGTAGATCTCAGCAACCTGGCCAGGGATTTCATGTTATGGCCAATCGAGCATAGCGCAACATCAACTCCCAATACCGGGAGAGACGAATCCCCTCCTATCGCTCATTGCCTCCATGTGACTCGGGACTGTACCCAAAAACCACCTTTTTGCACGATCTCTTGACCCTGTTATGGTGGAAATCAAAGCACAGTGGGAATCACACAAGACTCTATGACGATCTCGGGTCGACAGACTAACCTGTACCGGTGTCACCAAAGAACTGCTATCTGACGATATGTATAATACCATCTAGGAGTTCTCGGCGAGTTTGTTAAGTGTACCCAGTCTCCACTGAGCACCCGTATACCTTCTCTGATGTCAAACACCAATGGATATGGCGTCATCCATCGCCCATCATATGGGTCGAGAAGTGTATACGCTAGTCTACTCTGGAGTATCGATGCCCTGTCTTGATACTCCCACGACTAGGAACAATCTAAGAATGTACTTACCGACTACCTCTACCCCACTAGTACGATCTGCATCATAATCCTGGTAGTCAAGTACCCATCTTAAGGGCTTTATCAACATGTAATAGAGAGACAATAATTGTACATGTTAAGATAAAGAGCAACCAGATAGCATACTATCATGTCGAGTAAGAAAGTCCTCCCTATATATGTCCAAGCATCCACTACAATATACATCACATGTACAGTAATGGCCTCTAGGGCATACATATAACTAACACGCTGGCAGTGGATTTAACCACAAGCACGTTAGTGGCACTAGCTGTACGTAATGGCTATCCAGGTACCTGTCGAAAAGAAGGCCGACGAGCAAACTCGTCTGAACTCCTACTGAACCTATCCGTGACAATCTCCGTACAATATAGTCTGTTCGTCTGAGAGTATCGCATGCCGGGTCTAGGAGGTGGAAAACGTCAGACCCCTAATAACCTGACAAGTCATGCCAATGTGGCTCAAGATCATCCGAGAATCTATTGATCTATCTATCAGTAATTATCAATCCGCCCTGGTCAAGGAATTATGGTGTTGGCCAATCAAACATAGCGCGACATCGACTCCCTATATTAGGAGAGAAGAATCCCCGACAATCGCTCACTACCTCCATGTGGCTCGGGACTGTACCCAACTAAAACCTGTTTGCACGACTCAGTAGAGCCGTGGTAGGGTATTAATCAAAGCACAATGAGAACTCACACAAGACAAATGACGACCTCAAGTCGACAGACTATCTGCACTCATGTCACCAGAGAACTGCTATCTGACGATTGGTATAATACCATCTAGCCAGTTCTCGGCGAGTTCGTTCGGTGTACTCACCCCAAATGAGCACCTGTATACAATCTTAGGTGCATCTCACCAATGGCTATGGGACCAATCCATCGCCCCTCGTCAGGGTCTAGATATGTATACACTAGTTTACTCTGAAGTATCGATGCCTAGTCTCGATACTCCCACGACTAGGGATATTTTAAGGATGTGCTTATCGACTATCCAGCTCCCACAAGTATGATTGCCATCACAACGCTGGTAGTCAAGTAAGGATCCTACGAGGTTTATCAACATGTATACAAGATAAGAAATACTATGTAAAACACATCACATGTTAAATAAAGACAAACCAGATAGCATACTATCATATCGAGCAAGATTGTCCTGTAAAATATATGTCTAAGCATCCACATGTATACATATACAATAATGGCCTCTAGGGCATACATATCCAACAATAACGACTACCCAGGTATTGAGAGAAAGGAAGGCCGACGAGCAAACTCATCCGTACCCCTACCGAGCCTGTCTGTGACAATCTCCGTACAGTCCTGTGTTTTCGTTTGAGATAATCACATACCGGGTCTAGGGGTGGATAACATCAGACCCCTACTAACCCGATAAGTCGTACCGGTCTGAAGCTCATCACCCACTGAGAAACTACTAATTTCACATCATTAATTTTCATCTAGCTTAGCCAAAGATTTCTGGTGACCCAACACAACGCGACATTGACTCCTAATACCAGGAGAGATGAATCTCTGACGATTGTTCACTGCCTCCATGTGGCTCGGGACTGTACCCAACTAAAAACTGTTTGCACGACTCCTTTGAGCCGTGGTAAGGTAGTAATCTAAGTATAGTGGGAACTCATACGAAACAAATGAAAATCTCAGGTCAAGGGACTAACCTTTATTCATGCCATAAGAGAACTTCCATCTGACGATAGATATAATACCATCTAGAAGTTCTTAGCGAGTCCGTCCGGTGTACTCACCTCTAGTGAACACATGTATACTATCTTAGGTGCCTTAACACCAATGGCTTGTGAGACCGGCCATCGCCCTTCGTCGAGGTCTCAAAAAGTATATACTAGTCTACTCCGGAGTATCGATGCCCAGTCTCGATACTCTCTCAACTAGGGACATTTAAAGATGTGCTTATGAACCACCCAGCTCTCACGTATATAATCGCCATCATAATACTGATAGTCAAACAATAATCCTACGGGCTTTATTAAAATGTATACACATAATGATAAAAACAAACCAAATAGCATACTATCATCACGAGTAAGATTGTTCTACCTGTATTGGTCTTCATTCAATTATCATAATCGCCTACTTGTTATTACAATAATTTTCTTGAGGGCGCTATATCTAACAATATCCCACTTGCACTTAAGGCTAATTATTGCGATATCGCATACTCACAGCTCATATGCTACCGAATACCCAACTTCTCTACTAGTCAGTTTCTCAAAACTTGTTTTGAGAAAGTTACGTGTTCGAGAAATAGCCTCAATGAGTGGATCTGCTCCAATGTTTCTATCTTTATCTCTCTATATCTCCACTTCACGGAGAATGACTATCTCCCAAAATGAGCGATATTTGTCTTAGAACTTGTCTGGATATCTGATGGGATCTTGTTCATAACATGAACACCAAATCCAACAAGTTTCTTTAGACTTTATCCATTTCTGATGTAATCAGCACCCAATGCTATGACCACCTTAGTATCCTGTTTGGAAACTTATCCAACATACTGCACTTCTAAAGAGGGTAAACATATAATTCTAACAGCAACTCTGTCATCCAGTGTTAGTTATGTATATGCCCTAGAGGCCATTGTTGTACATATGATGTATATTATAATGGATGCTTGGATATATATAGAGAGGACTTTCTTTCTCGTCATGATATTATGCTATTTGGTTTCACTTTATCTTAACATGTTGACTTGTATTGGTTTACTGTTTTTCTCTCACATGTTGATAAAGCCCTTAGGATTTGTACTCGACTACTGGGACTATGATGAGATCATACTAGTGGGGCCATGGTAGTCGATGAGTACATCCTATAACTGTTCCTAGTCGAGGGTATATCGAGACAGGGCATCGATACACCAGAGTAGACTAGCGTATACGCATCTTGACCCATATGATGGGCGATGGATGATCCCATATCCATCGGTGTTTGACATCAGAGATGGTGTACGGGTGCTCAGTGGAGACTGGGTACACTGGACGGACTCGCCGAGAACTCCCAGATGGTGATATACCACACGTCAGATGGCAGTTCTCCGGTGACACTGGTACAGGGTAGTCTATAGACCCGAGATCGTCATAGAGTCTTGTGTGATTCCCACTGTGCTTTGATTTCCACCTTACCACGTCCAAGAGGGCGTGCAATGTTAGTGTATATGCACTAGAGGCCATTACTGTATCATACTAGTTTGTATATTACTTAATGGAAGCTTGGGATATTCATAGTTGTATAGACAATCTTGCTCAATATAGTAGTATGCTACTTGGTTTGTTTCTACTTCAATGTGTACATGTGTTTATTTTAGTATATCACCTATACACATTAGTGGAGCCCTTAGGATCTTTGCTTGATTACCAGCGTTGTGATGGCAGTCACACTAGTGGGGGCTGGGTAATCTATAAGCACATCCTTATGCAGGTCCCTAGTCGCAGGACTATCGAGAGAGGGCATCGATACTCCGGAGTAGACTAGCGTATGCGCTTCTCATCCCAGTGTGGGAGATGGTCTGTCCCACAGCCATCAGTACGTCGTACTGGAGATAGTATGCGGGTGCTCGTTGGGTTACGAGTACACTGGACATGACTCGTCGGGAACTGTTGGTTGGTACTATACCTATCGTCAGTTATCAGTTCCCAGGTGACATGAGTACAGCTTAGTCCGCTGACTTGACACTGTCACTTTGCCTCGAGTGTGTTCCCACTGTACTTAGATTACTACCCTACCACGGCTCAATGGAGTCGTGCAAACAGGTAGTAGTTGGGTGCAGTCCCGAAGCACTTGGAGGCAGTGACGGTTAGATAGGATTCGTCTCTCCCGGTATTGGGGGTTGACATCGCGCTGTGTCTAGGAGAGCCATTAAACGAGTAGTCTCTGGCCAAGGCAAGCGAGATATACTGGTAGGTTTCCAGTGTTATCTCAGGGTGTTCTGGGCTTCACTCCGACACGACTTGTACCGCTATTAGGGGACTGGCGTTTACCGCCCCCTAGGCCCGCCATGCGATGTATCAGACGAACAGACCGGACTGTATGGAGATTGTCACATTCAGACTCAGTAGGAGTTCAGATGGGTTTCACCTCGTCCGTCTTCTTATCGGCATCTACCTGGGGACCGTTACGCACAGCTAGTGCCGCTTGCGGTCTGTGGTTAAACCCACTGCCAGCGTAGTGTCGAGTCTTTAGAGTCCCACACAGAGGGCTATTCGCTTTTGGGCAAAACAGAGTAGAGGTCGCATGGTTTTGCGACAGGGTTCGTTCTCATCCGCGCACTTGTGCACGTTTGGCGTCCGGACGGATATTACTAGCGGGCTCTGGTTTGAGCCAGATCCTAGTATATGTTTTGGGGTTAGTTTTATCTCATTGTGTTCATGTTCCTCGGAACATGAATGCGGGTGTGTATGCACAGTTGTTTGAGGCGGAGGAAGAGGTTTTTCATTAGGGTTTTGGAACAGGTGTATATGCACTGTTGACGGTCGTCTTTTTCCAAACCCTAATGATCTTGTGATTTATCAATTAATATTATTAATTAAATGAAATTGTGTCATGGTTGGGTTTGTTGACTTGTTGACCAAGGTTGACTAGTTGACTAGGTTTGAAACATTGACCATCATCATTACCTTTCAAGATGCTCTTTGATCTTTGCAAAATACATTTATTGTGATATGATAATGGTCTCTTCAAACTCTCCATCACCTTTTTCATTTTCAATTAATATTATTATTAGATAAATCACATATATGTTATGGTTGTAAAAATACCATCTCATTCTATCATATTGTTTCTCTCTATTCTCTTCATCTTCTTCCTCCTCTAGTTCAAGGAGAACAAATCTCATGTGTTGAGAAACATCTCCTTGAAGATAAAACACCCTAAGACACTCTCTACTCTCTCTAAGGTAAAAGGTTTAGCAAGCCGGATACCCTAGTTCTCTTAAAGTTCGAGAAAGGAGCTCAAAGGAAGAAACCCTCGGGTGGATCCATCTTTGACGGAAGAAGGCGACGAGGAAAGCACCATCCAACCACTACAAAGAGTTCAAGAAGAAGGAGTTCAAGTGAGGTATAACTAGGGGTGGTAATTGAACGAGCCAGCTCGGGTTCGATTAAGGTTCATCTCGGTATCAGCTCGTTCAAATTCGGTTCATTTATTAATGAGCCGGACATGAGCCAGAAAGCCTGGCTCGTTTATTAAACGAGCCGGACTCGAGCTCAGCCAGGCTCGTTCGGTATTGACTCGGGTTCGGCTGGGTTACACGGTTTGAAAAAAAATAGTAATATGTAATATATAGCAGATTCTATACAACTCTCAGAATATTTAATTCAATTAAATGACAGTATATAAAGTGTACTGAGATAAATATAAAACATAGCACTTAGACCCATTCAATGCCCTAGATGTTAATGTTTTTTAATTTTTCCATATCTCAAAACTCTGAGTTTTAAGCATTATTGTTAATTATGTTTTTTTCTTGAAAGATACTATTAATATGAGTAAATGAGCTGAAAACGAGCCGAGCTCACAAACGAGCTCTAAACGAGCTCAGTTGAGCTCGGCTCGTGAACTTGGCTCGTTTAGTTAATGGGCCACAAATGAACCGAACACGAGCTGGGCATGTTTAATCGAGCCGGACCTGAGCCGAGCATCTCTAGCTCGATTAACTAAACGAGCCGGACTTGGGCCGACAAAAAGAACCACGAGCCGAACTCGAGCCGAGCTTGGCTGGCTCGAGTTCGGCTCGTTTACACCCCTAGGTATAACCCCTAACCGAGTAGACAAATCTCTTGTTAGGTTGCTAGTGTGTAGTTTAGCCAAGATCCGTTTTTGTAGTCCATGTTACCTAAGTCTTAAAAATCGTTTTTCACCATTTCCGCAAGCCCGAAAGAACCGGGAGAGGTAACGTGGACTTACAGTGGTATCAGAGCCTAACTAAACACACCCTAGCATGTTAGCAAAGTATTTAGAATATCGACCGAATGAAAAAAACCGCAAAACACCCCGGAAAACCCTAGTTGCTGCCGATTTTTTTTCTGCTCTAAAAATAAAAAATCATGTCTTAAAAATTGGCTCAGGCTTTTCTATAAACAGGCAAGAAAAACGATCGCAAGAGCCGACCAACTCGCCGCGGTTCCGCGGCCGAGTTGACTCGGCCGTGGATCGTTTCTCCTGCAGTTTGGTTCTGGTGGTGTTTTGGGATTTTTGGGATGGTTTGTTTCTGCCCAGATTTTCCAGAGAACAAGTTTGTTTTTGGGGTGGTTACAAATCCGTATTTTTGTCGATTTTCTGTAGACTTTGGCTAATGGGTTATATCTGTAATGTTTTATATGTATTGAACGTCTACTAATCGCTATACGTCGATTAGTGGGGGTTATACATATCTGTGATCTGTGATGTTGATGGTTTGTGTATATGAATTTATTGGATTGTCGCGGATGAATAGCCGGGGGGAATTGTGAGATGAGAGTTTTTGTTTATCTTTCAATTCTTGTAATATGTAAATTGATGTAATATTATTTTTGGCCGCACAACCGGGTCGGGGTTGCAGCCGCCATTGTATAATTTCTTTTTACTGTTTTTGCTCCTAGGATAGACCCAAGGTGGGGTGCACAAACTACCGGGTATCTCGAAGTGCCGAGTGGCCTACTCACGTCGTTGAGGGAGGTTGCTCCACTTCGGATATTTGGCGGGTAGTTTGCCGCACCCGTAGGGGTCTAGGGTGGGGTATTGGCTATTCATCGCGACCGTGTAATCCGCTTTTCGTTACAGGCTCGTACAAATTGCGGATTCCTAGTATATCCAATGTATTCATATGTGATCTGAAATGGCTATCATTGCAATATATCTATGTATGATATTATTTAGGCGTTGCTTATGTTTTGCAGCCGCGCTAGCCCAGCCCCCGCTCTGTCGTTAGTTAAGTAACCTAACGGGTGATGATGGGGCCCCGTAGCGAATGCGAATGGCATAAGCGTACGTCATATTTTGGTTGTTTTCTGCAATGGTAGGATTAATTGATGGGACGCATTAAAAGAACTAATGCAAGAAAAATAAACCAAGTAAAAGTCGTTGAAACACTTTCTAAAAAACCACTCGGTTTCTTTTCAAAAGAACTTTTAAACGCGGAGCTTAAGCCACTCCTTTTAAAAGCTCTCTCATTCTATCGATCATATCAAGTTCACTATGTTCAAGGTTTTTCCAAAACCATCCGTAGCCCTCCATCATTTCAGTTAAATATTCGGTAGTATTCAAGCTATGTATTTTGACCTCACGCCAAGGCATAGTGATTGGTAGCTGCCGGATATTTATCTGTTGCATAGATAGAATGCGTTGGTTTGAGACAGTCGTACTGCCATTTTGGCCTACGTCAAGGGTAGGTACGGGTGGGTTCAAATTAACCTGGATAATGATGGGAAGAACTTGACATGTGACTTATAACATTTTGACCTCACGCCAAGGTCATAAGAGCATGGGGCAAAAATCCACATCGGGAGTTTCAAAAGAACTGAAACTTTCTAGCGCTATATACCATTTGGAGTGTGATGATTCTGGTAGGATTCCTTCAGTTTTGTCACACGATGATATTTGGATCCCGATCCTACTGTGAGTATATGCTACTCCTCGGGAAATTTCTCACTAAACGATCAATGCTATAAACCAAGTAGGTGTCTAGAAAGGTGTTAGCAGGGCTACGCCCCCAGGGAAAAGAGGTTATTTAATTAAGGAACTTCGCGAAAGCGTTGGAAAACCTCCCTCGAAGTACCGACACCAGCCTGGCCGAACGGTTAAGCAAGTATTGTACGGTGAGATTGATCCTGACTAATTCTTCCTTTTTAGTTTGAGGAGGGATTCGAGAGACAGTGGGAGCCATCCTGTTTAGACAAATTAAAAACCACTCTAAACTTGCAAGAGCATCGTGCTAAAATGTTTCTTCTCTCTCTCCTAATTGCAGCGACCATTCATCATGACTGGACTTAAGTTACTACTAGATAAAAACATACTGACAGGGCCAAACTACAAAGATTGGCTCAGGAATGTCAAGATGGCAATCACTTACGACAAGATGGGGTATCTCCTTACCACCAAAGCTCCCCCCGTCCCAGGTCCCACCTCCAGCGTCGCGGATAAGGAAATCCGTAAGACTTGGGAGATAGATAGCGTGAAGGCCAAATGCCTTGTGCTTGCCTCTATGGACAATGAACATCAGAGGAGGCATGAGAATATGGACCTCGAATCCATATTTCTTCATACAAAAGAACTATATGGAGAGCAATCTCGTATCGCAAGATACGAAGTGTCGAAGAAGTTGTTTTCGGCAAGATTGGCCGTCGGATCATCGGTAGCGGAACACGTGCTTAAGATGATTGGCTTCATTGAGGAGCTCGCGGACCTTAGGACCACGTTGGAGAATGAGCTCTATACGGACTTGATTCTTCAGTCCCTTCCTTCCACTTACGCCCAGTTCATTCTGAATTTCAACTTGCAAGAAAAGGAAGTTGAACTTTCAGAGCTCCTCAACATGCTGAGGAGTGCAGAGGGCACCCTACAGAAATGTAGGAAAACATCCACTTTGTTTGTAGGAGGATCTTCCTCTTCTAAGTCCAGGGCGAAAGCCAAGGGAAAGAAGAAGAAAGCCCCCGCCAAACCAAGGGGCGGTGTTAGTAAAATGGATACGAAGGGAAAGGCGAAAGCAACAAAGGTAGCAGGGAAACTTGTGGATAAAGAAGAATGCTTTTACTGTCACAAGAGTGGACACTGGAAGAAAGATTGCAGGGCTTGGAAAGCCAGAACACAGGAACTGAAGCATGTTGCGGCTTCAGCTTCAGGTGTGTATGTTATTGAAAACTGTCTATCTATAAACTCTACTTCCTGGGTATTGGATACCGGATCAGGATCTCATATCTGTAATTCTTTGCAGGCGTTGAGAAACCGTAGGGTTTTGAAGGCAGGTGACATGACCCTCAAAGTTGCAAACGGAGCTAGCATGGATGCTAAGGCTGTGGGGGACTATGACCTGGGGTTGTCAGATGGACACGTTTTGGTTTTGCGTAATTGCTATTTTGTACCCAACGCAACTTGTAATATCATTTCTGTATCTTTGACTTCTAAAGAAGGTTATGAATTTGCGTTTGTAAGTAATGTTGTAAACATTCACCTTAATCAAGTTCTGATTGGGTCAGGTACATTAAGCAATGGTATATACGTACTAAACCAACCACAGATTTTCAATGTCCAGAATACACACAAAAGAAAGTCTCCGGAAATAAATCATACTTTCTTATGGCATTGTAGACTGGGTCACATCAATGAGAGAAGGTTGACGAAGTTACATACAGAAGGATATTTGAATCCGTTCGAATATCAATCGTATGCCACTTGTCAATCCTGTCTCAAAGGAAAGATGACAAAGACTCCGTTCACTGGACACGGAGTAAGAGCGAGCGAGCTCTTGGGACTCGTACACAGCGACGTGTGTGGTCCAATGTCTACACATGCGCGAAGCGGTTATTCTTACTTCATTACTTTTACGGATGACTTTTTAAGGTACGGTTATGTCTTCTTAATGAAACATAAGTCCGAAGCCTTTGGAAAATTCCAGGAATATAAGAATGAAGTAGAAAAACAAACCGGAAAAAGTATCAAGATTCTAAGATCGGATCGAGGTGGTGAATACTTGAGTGCCGAGTTCCTGGACTATTAAAAAGAGAATGGAATTCTCTCTCAGCTTACTCCTCCATACACTCCGCAACATAACGGTGTATCGGAGAGACGGAACCGGACCCTATTGGATATGGTACGTTCCATGATGAGTAACACCGAGTTACCGCGATCATTCTGGGGATATGCACTAGAATCAGCTGCATACCTTTTGAACCGAGTTCCAACTAAGACTGTGCCTACCACACCATATGAGATATGGAGTGGGAAGAAACCCTATCTTCAATATCTGAAGATCTGGGGATGTCCGGCTTTTGGGTACAGTCCCGAATCACATGAAGGAAATGAGCGATAGGAGGGGATTCGTCTCTCCCGGTATAGGGAGTTGATGTTGTGCAGTGTTCGATTGGCTATAACTGGAAGTCCTTGGCCAGGGATGATATAGAGATTTACTGGTAAGTGTTACCAGTAGTTTCTCGACCCGTTATGAGCCTCACATCGACATGACTTATCGGTTACTGGGGTCTGACGTATACCACCCCTAGATTTGATATGCGACATATCAGACGAATAGACCGGACTGCACGGGAGTGTTACTGATTGGATTAACAGGAGAATGGACAGGCTCGCTTGTTGATCTTCTGATCGCTCAATACCTGGGTGGCTGTTACGTTTAGCTGACCGCTTGCAGCTTGTGGGTGTTTGATATGATCATCACCTGCTACTGGCGTATTGACGATTCTTTAGAGTCCTACACAGAGGTTTCTTGGCTCAGGCAAAACAGAGTAGAGGCACATATGTGATATGTGCAGGAACGAGGATAATGCGATATGAGATACCGTATTATATTCTCGCGATATTTATATATGAACCGGCTCATCGGATCAAGTGTTGATTCGATGAATCGGTACAGGATATATTAGTCGGTTATATTCGATATAGCCGGATTGTCGGATCAAGCGTTGATTCGATGATTTAATGTATAATAATATATATGATATATTGTATTACATTATCTAATATTGGCTCGCTTTATTATTTCATTTTCTCACAGGATAATACATTGATATATATGCGATATATGTTAATTGTATTATTTTTCTTTTGTTACAAATATATAATATATATGTGATATATATTATAGTAACATGTTATGATTAATTATGGAACATGTTTTGTGGAGATAAAGCAAGGTTAGGGTTTGATTAGGGTTAGTTCTTTCTTGCACCTTCTAGAACTTTTCCTTTTGTCTTAATGAAGATATTATGATAGATATTTTCTCATGACTCATTGTTTTAACCTAACCAAACCCTAGCCCTAGTTTATTCTCTACAAAGGTTAACCTTCTCATCCTTGACCATGATTCCATAATCAATCATATATTCACTTCTACTATTCATCACAAAAGGATTATCTTTTTCATTCATCATCTTCTTCTCTCTTAGCTTTGAAAAAGCTTACTTGATTTTCCTTTTGTGATAATTTCATGTGAGATTATGATATGAAAAGAAAGCAAAAATACTACTCCATCATCCTCATCTAATCTAGCCCATTAGATTAGGGTGTTACACCTCATTAGAGTGAGAAAGCTTGGGTTATAGCAATTTCGACGTAGATCATCGGAGAAACAGAACACTACAAGCTAGCATGGATCGTTCGAGTCGTGGAGCCTCTCTTGAGTCCGGGAGATCATGGATCGCGGCGAAGGGACTTCTACTCGGAGCTTATGAAGCGAAGGAGCGGACTACAAAGGTTGTAATCCCTCACACTTAGCAATAAAGTTGTTATCTTGCATGTTAAACCCTAATAATCTAGCAAAGATCCCGGCTTTGGGTTGTTCGGCACGTCTAAATTTTTATCCGGGTATGTTTGATTCCTTATGAACCTTCACAATAGTGCCTAGGAACCCTACAGTGGTATCAGAGCCAAGCTAGAGCATTATGCGACGTGTATACGAAGTTAAAACTCCGATCGAACACCGAAACGCGATTTTAGACCCCTCTCTGGACTTTTTCTAAAAACTGTGATTTTTCTGAATTAAAAATTCCTAAAAAATTCAGCAGGGAGATTTAAGAATTACTGTGAAAAATGAGGTTCCAATCCGTACAATCCGCCGCGGAACCGCGGCCGTACCACGCTTGGGCCGCGGATCCGCGACAGTATAGTAGGATTAGACACTCGTTTTTACACAGTAATATTTCTTTCTGTATGTTATATTTTATGGGTATTTTTAAAGTGACTTAAGTGTTGAGTAATCTGGGGTTTATTTTGTAATCGTAGATTCGATCGGAATATTTAAATTCGTTATTATTTCCGGATATTTAGAAACTGTTAAAATGTTCGAACGGATATCATTAACTCACTTTTTCCCGGCACGTAAAACTTTCAAGTGTTGAATTTTTATCGGGTTTAAATCTTTCGGAAAATTGTACAAGTTAAGCGGTGGATCCTCTAGAAGACAACAAACCTTAACTCGATTATGTGACCGTCTTGAACTGCCTCTAAACCTTAGGGTTTGGGGCAGTACGACGTGCCACATGTGAGGCGTTGGCTTGACCCTTCTACGGCTGGATCACCGGTACTGTGACATATTCTGGGATTATTTGAAATCCGCTCAAGTGTTGAGCAATTTAGGAAATTTTGGGTATTTGATTATCTGTTCGGAAACTTTAATACTGTCTATTTATCTGGAATGTGATATAATATCTTGAATTCATAGAGTTAGGCATGAAATGCGAAGTATGCGATATTTCGGATTTACGATGTCTAAAGTGATTGTGGATTCTAAATGTTGTAGTTTTACACTTTCTTTTCTATGACCGTAAGTGTAATATGTGATATCGCCGGTTTCGTTGCTATATATCAACGACAATTGGGATGCGCATATTTACTTACGTTGTTGATATGTGATATTATGTGTTGTTGTGATATGTTATATTGGATCGTCGTGTTCTGAATAGCCGGGGCTTTTATGTGAGATGAGGGTTTTTATTTTCATTCATGTAAAATTCATTTTTAATGTAATATTCTTTTATTTGGGGAACTTCCGGGTTGAGGTTGATGTCACCAGTGTTGTATATTATTTACTTTTCCGCATTAGGTAGACCCAAGGAGGGGAGCACAAGTAACCGGGTTCTAGGGTCCAGTGGGAGGCCATCTCGAGGAGTCGAGACCGGGTCTCCTAACCCTAGAATTGGCAGTGTTACTTGCCGCTCTCGTAGGGGTCTTGGGATGTGGGTTTGGCTATTCGTCGCGACCGTGGAATCCGTGTTTTATACAGGCTCGTATTGAAAACACGGACGTCCTAGTATATCCAATATTTCATATATGTTCTTCTGCTGCAATGTTCTGTGATGAGATCATATTACTGCCTGAGACGAATGCTTATATTATATATATATATGCTGATATATAAATATTACTGCTTTCGTTTCTTCTGTGATGCTTAGGAAGCATAAGCTGATGGGATTTATTAATGAGATTAATAAAAAGAAAAGAAACCTAAAAGATGTTGTAGAATCAAAACTTTATAAAAAGGGTAGCTACAGTTTTGCTTTACATAGCGGTATATATGATATGCCCTGCACCTTATTCGATGAGGAAAGAGCCGAGATCCCTTCACCGGGAGTGACCTCTTTAGCGAAACTAGCAGATGCTACAAACTCGCGGTTTAGTTTTTGACAGCTTATATAGTTCTTGCTTTGCACAGCGGTATATATGATATATCCTGCACCTTATTCAATGGGGAAAGAGCCGAGATCCCTTCACCGGGAGTGACCTCTTTAGCAAAACTAGAAGCCTCAAAAACACTCCTTTTCAAAATCACTCGATTCTACGACGATATCAAGTTCATTACGCTCAAGGTTTTCTGAAAAACCTGCGTAGCCCTCCGTCATTTCAGATAGATATTACTTAGTATTCGTGCTACGTTTGTTGGCCTGCGTCAAGGCGTAGTGTGCGGTAGCTAACTAATACTTATCTGTAACATGAGATGAGATTGGATTAGTGTAGTCGTACGACTTTGTTGGCCTGCGTCAAGGGTCGTGCGGGTAGGTTTAATTCAATCAAGAAATGTACAGGTTGAACTTGACTAGCGGACTATGGTTTGTTGGCCTGCGTCAAGGTCATAGAACGCTAGGGGTAAAAATATTATCGGGAATTTCAAGTGTTGAAATTTGCAATGAGATTGCATACCGCCTATAAGATAGTTGGATCCCGATACCCACTGCGAGTAAGTGTTACTCCTGGGAGAGTTTTTACACAAGACAATTAGCCGATCAAGTAGGTGTCTAGAAAAGTGTTAACGGGGTTACGCCTCTGGGAAAACGAGGTTTACTTTAATTAGGTCCGTGCGAAAGCACGGGGAACCTCCCTCAAAGTACCAACACTGATCTGGCTGAAAGATTGACGAAATTGTAGGGTGTAATTAATCCCGGCTAATCTTACCTTTTAGGGTTTGAAGGTAGATTTGATAAAAACAGTGGGAGACATCCTGATTAGATAAGATAATAACCAATCTAATCTTGCAAGAGCATACGCTAAAGTATTTTCTTCTCTCTCTCTCTCCAGGTAGCGACCATGTCAGGCCATAATCAAGATAATAATATGGATGTATTAACTGAACCCGATTATTATACTGAGCAAGGGAACGTTGGACCCGTTTTTTCTTATAAGAGTTATAAGACTGAACAAGAAACAGGAGAATATCTGGATTCTCAAGCCGCCCATAAGAACATGCATGCTGATGCATCTTTTTCGGGTGTGTTAGTTATTGAGAACTGTTACCCAGTTCACCCTACGTCCTGGGTATTAGATACCGGATCAGGATCCCACATATGTAAATTGTTACATGGGCTACGTAAAGGTAGAGAACTGGGAAAAGGTGATCATTCCGTTCAAGTAGGGAATGGTGCAAGTATTGCAGCCAAAGCAGTTGGCGAATATCACCTAGTATTACCAAGTCGTAATACACTGATTCTGAATGAGTGTTATTATATACCGAACATGATGTGCAACATTATATCAGTTTCTTTATTAAGTAAAGAAGGATATAATTTTGTAGTAAAGGATAATGTTATGAACATATTCCTGGATCAAAAGTTGATTGCATCAGGCTCGTTACATAATGGCATATTCATTCTCAATCAAAATACAGTCCTCAATATACAAAACACACACAAGAGAAAAAGTTCAGAAATGAACGAATCCTTCTTGTGGCATTATAGAATTGGTCATATCAATGCGACATGACTGGCTAAGTTACATAAAGATGGTTATTTGAACCCGTTCGAATTATCATCTTATGATACTTGCCGTTCATGTCTCAAAGGTAAAATGACCAAAACTCCGTTTAGTGGACACGGAGAAAGAGTTACCGAACTCTTAGGACTGGTACATAGTGATGTATGCGGACCCATGTCTACGCATGCCAGGAACGGTTCTTCCTACTTCATTACATTCACTGACGATCTCTCAAGATTCGGATATGTGTTCCTGATGAAACACAAGTCTGAAGCTTTTGAGAAATTCAGAGAATATAAGCACGAAGTAGAGAACCAAACGGGCAAAAGAATTAAGATTCTTCGATCTGATCGAGGAGGTGAATACTTAAGCAATGAGTTCCTAGATTATCTGAAAGAGAATGAGATTCTCTCTCAGCTTACTTCTCCTTATACACCACAGCACAACGGTGTATCGGAGCGGAGGAATCGCACCCTATTAGATATGGTGCGCTCTATGATGAGTACAGCTGAGTTACCTATTTCCTTCCGGGGGTATGCGCTGGAGACAGCCATATACCTATTGAATAGAGTTCCAACTAAATCTGTGCCTACCACTCCATATAAGATATGGAATGGGAAGAGACCATCTCTTAGAAGAGTTAAGATATGGGGTTGTTCGGCCTATGTTAAAAAGCAAAATCCGGACAAACTCGAGGCACGATCAGTTCTTTGTAAGTTTGTAGGATATCCAAGCAATTCGTATGGATATCTATTCTACCACAGTGAACAACAAAAGGTGTTTGTTGCTCAACATGCCACCTTTTTAGAAAAGGAATTTCTTGCAAAAGAAATTAGTGGCGATGAGGTAGAACTGGAAGAGGTTCCAGCAACACAAACTACAACTGAAGATTTAGTGGAACCAGAGGATTCAGTAGTACCTGACGAACCCCAGCCTCTCCGCCGATCTAGCAGGGTTTCTCATCCACCTGAGAGATACTACGGTTTTCTCATTGATGGTGGAAGCGAGGATTGCATCATGGAAGATGATGACGCGACTAGTTTCGAACAGGCCATCACGAGTGGTGACTCTGTGAAATGGCTGGATGCAATGCGATCTGAGATGGAATCCATGTACACCAACAAAGTATGGACTTTGGAAAATGCTCCTGAAGGGGTAAAACCCATTGGGAGCAAGTGGATCTTTAAAA
Organism: Agapanthus africanus; assembly: GCA_030015575.1. NCBI lineage: Eukaryota > Viridiplantae > Streptophyta > Magnoliopsida > Asparagales > Amaryllidaceae > Agapanthus > Agapanthus africanus. The sequence continues at coordinate 305,020,047 of JASDDO010000004.1, read as the reverse complement.
AGAAATTTGGTGTAGATGGAAAAGTTGAGGCTTTCAAAGCTAGACTTGTAGCAAAGGGTTTTCGTCAACGACCAGGTGTGGATTATGATGAAACTTTTTCTCTAGTGGCTATGCTTAAGTCCATCCGGATCTTACTTGCCATTGCTGCATACCATGACTACGAAATCTGGCAAATAGATGTTAAGACCGCCTTTCTAAACGGTGATTTAGAAGAGAGCGTGTACATGACTCAGCCAGAGGGCTTCGTAGATAGTGGGAGCAACGGAAAGGTGTGCAAGCTGCTTAAATCCATTTATGGGTTAAAGCAAGCATCGCGGAGTTGGAACATCTGTTTTGATGTTGTAGTCAAAGAGTTTGACTTCATCAAAAATATAGATGAACCTTGTATCTATAAGAAGGTAGCAGAGGGTAAGGTTGTCTTCCTCGTATTGTACGTGGATGACATACTCTTGATAGGAAATGACATTCCTATACTGCAATCAGTCAAGCTCTTCTTATCACAGAGATTCTCAATGAAAGATCTAGGTGATGCCTCCTGCATATTGGGAATCATGATCTATAGAGATAGATCTAAACAGATACTGGGATTGTCCCAATCCAGGTACATTGACACCATACTAAAGAGATTTAGTATGGAAGAATCCAAGCGTGGGAACCAACCCACGATCTCTGGACTCACTCTCTCCAAAGAGATGTCTCCCAAGACTGATTTGGAGAGAGCTCGCATGCAAGGGATACCCTATGCTTCGGCAGTAGGCTCTATCATGTATGCGATGCTATGTACCAGACCCGATGTAGCATACTCACTAAGTGTAGTGAGTCGGTATCAAGCAGATCCTGGAGAGAGTCACTGGACAGCTGTGAAGAACATTCTCAAGTACTTACGAAGGACTAAGGAGATGTTCTTGGTGTATGGTAACGGAGAACTCCAGGTGGAGTCCTTTACCGATTCCAGCTTCCAAAGTGATAAGGACGACTCTAAGCCGCACTCGGGTTTTGTCTTTACCTTCAATGGAGGGGCGGTATGTTGGAAGAGTTTCAAACATGATACCGTTGCAGACTCGACGATGGAGGCTGAATACATCGCTGCCAATGATGCTGCTAAAGAGGCTGTCTGGATAAAGAAGTTCATTAGTGAACTTGGAGTGGTTCCATCCATTGAGCATCCAATACCTCTGTATTGCGATAACAATGGAGCTGTGGCTTTGGCCAAGGAACCCAGGTCCCATCAAAAGTCCAGACATATTCTGAGGCGGTATCACCTGATCAGGCAGATAGTTGATCGCCGGGAGATCGAGGTCAGGAGAGTAGATACGAAGGACAACACTGCAGATCCATTCATGAAGACTATTCCCCAGATACAGTTTGAGAGATTATTCGGGATGCTAGGTATGAGTTACTACAGCAGCTGGCCTTAGTGCAAGTGGGAGATTGTTAGTTATGTATATGCCCTAGAGGCCATTGTTGTACATATGATGTATATTATAATGGATGCTTGGATATATATAGAGAGGACTTTCTTGCTCGTCATGATAGTATGCTATTTGGTTTCACTTTATCTTAACATGTTGACTTGTATTGGTTTACTGTTTTTCTCTCACATGTTGATAAAGCCCTTAGGATTTGTACTCGACTACTGGGACTATGATGAGATCATACTAGTGGGGCCATGGTAGTCGATGAGTACATCCTATAACTGTTCCTAGTCGAGGGTATATTGAGACAGGGCATCGATACACCAAAGTAGACTAGCGTATACGCATCTTGACCCATATGATGGGCGATGGATGATCCCATATCCATCGGTGTTTGACATCAGAGATCGTGTACGGGTCCTCAGTGGAGATTGGGTACACTGGAAGGACTCGCCGAGAACTCCCAGATGGTGATATACCACACGTCAGATGGCAGTTCTCCGGTGACACTGGTACAGGGTAGTTTGTAGACCCGAGATCGTCATAGAGTCTTGTGTGATTCCCACTGTGCTTTGATTTCCACCTTACCACGTCCAAGAGGGCGTGCAAAACGGTGGCTTTTGGGTACAGTCCCGAATCACATGAAGGCAATGAGCGATAGGAGGGGATTCGTCTCTCCCGGTATAGGGAGTTGATGTTGTGCAGTGTTCGATTGGCTATAACTGGAAGTCCTTGGCCAGGGCTGATATAGAGATTTACCGGTAAGTGTTACCAGTAGTTTCTCGACCCGTTATGAGCCTCACATCGACATGACTTATCGGTTACTGGGGTCTGACGTATACCACCCCTAGATTTGATATGCGACATATCAGACGAATAGACCGGACTGCACGGGAGTGTTACTGATTGGATTCACAGGAGAACGGACAGGCTCGCTTGTTGATCTTCTGATCGCTCAATACCTGGATGGCTGTTACGTTTAGCTGACCGCTTGCAGCTTGTGGGTGTTTGATATGATCATCACCTGCTACCGGCGTATTGACGATTCTTTAGAGTCCTACACAGAGGTTTCTTGGCTCAGGCAAAACAGAGTAGAGGCACATATGTGATATGTGCAGGAACGAGGATAATGCGATATGAGATACCGTATTATATTCTCGCGATATTTATATATGAACCGGCTCATCGGATCAAGTGTTGATTCGATGAATCGGTACAGGATATATTAGTCGGTTATATTCGATATAGCCGGATTGTCGGATCAAGCGTTGATTCGATGATTTAATGTATAATAATATATATGATATATTGTATTACATTATCTAATATTGGCTCGCTTTATTATTTCATTTTCTCACAGGATAATACATTGATATATATGCGATATATGTTAATTGTATTATTTTTCTTTTGTTACAAATATATAATATATATGTGATATATATTATAGTAACATGTTATGATTAATTATGGAACATGTTTTGTGGAGATAAAGCAAGGTTAGGGTTTGATTAGGGTTAGTTCTTTCTTGCACCTTCTAGAACTTTTCCTTTTGTCTTAATGAAGATATTATGATAGATATTTTCTCATGACTCATTGTTTTAACCTAACCAAACCCTAGCCCTAGTTTATTCTCTACAAAGGTTAACCTTCTCATCCTTGACCATGGTTCCATAATCAATCATATATTCACTTCTACTATTCATCACAAAAGGATTATCTTTTTCATTCATCATCTTCTTCTCTCTTAGCTTTGAAAAAGCTTACTTGATTTTCCTTTTGTGATGATTTCATGTGAGATTATGATATGAAAAGAAAGCAAAAATACTACTCCATCATCCTCATCTAATCTAGCCCATTAGATTAGGGTGTTACACCTCATTAGAGTGAGAAAGCTTGGGTTATAGCAACTTCGACGTAGATCATCGGAGAAACAGAACACTACAAGCTAGCATGGATCGTTCGAGTCGTGGAGCCTCTCTTGAGTCCGGGAGATCATGGATCGCGGCGAAGGGACTTCTACTCGGAGCTTATGAAGCGAAGGAGCGGACTACAAAGGTTGTAATCCCTCACACTTAGCAATAAAGTTGTTATCTTGCATGTTAAACCCTAATAATCTAGCAAAGATCCCGGCTTTGGGTTGTTCGGCACGTCTAAATTTTTATCCGGGCATGTTTGATGCCTTATGAACTTCACAAGAGTGCCTAGGAACCCTACATCCAGGTCATCTTAGAAGCCTAAACCGGTAACCGCCTTCTTTAGGAGGCTGCCATTACCAAAAACCAAAAACATCCACTTATGTTCATAACTGCTTCCTAATGTTTCTCTAGGATTGGATTAATATATGCTTATTGCAGCTAATGCAAAAGTAATATCTGGTGTGGTACTTGACATCTCATGATTGACTCAATTGCCTATGCAAGTGATATGTCAATCATGCAAATCTCTCTTCTTATCAGTCTAGAAGACATCTGTTTAGAGATGGTGACTCCATCACCTGTGGGTACACACCAGGAGCTGTCCATTCTAAAACACTTTAGAATAGTGTCAAGGTACTCTGGTTGGGACACTTCCCAAATCTAGATCTAAAATAGTAGATCTAGTTATCAGAATCCGTGATATACTGTCCATATCCTATGTGGAGAAACACTTTGTGACGACCATAATTTGACCGATCGTAGTATAGGAACATCACTTCCTATCAGGAGCATGTCATCCATATACTAGGACATCACTCCCTACTACTATCTTACCAGGTCCATCTGTTATTCTGATGAAGTCAAAATCTTTGATTTTCATATCAAATTAGATGACCAATTCTGCTCTCCTTACTTTATTCTATAAATAGATATAAACAACTTGCCCACCACGCTTCCGCTGCTCCCACTGACTACAACAACCCTCTGGCGGAGTCATATATACATGCACTTCTAAATTCAATTTAGAATGGCATTATATTTATCCACCTGCCAAATCTCATAGTCAAGGATAGCAGTAGTGATAAGCTTGGGTTGTCAAAACCTCCCTGCTACTATTTTTGAGGAGACCGAAGTACCTCTCGGGTGGTGAGATTACCCACTAAATCTGCAGAGTGTCTAATGGATTGTCGAATCCAATTGAATCTCCAAGTTCCACTAAATTTTCATTAACCGTTTATGGTTCTAAAATCACTTCCAGTTCTACCATACTCCCACTTATTTCTTTTGAAGAAAGATTCCTTTTATAGAAAGATGGCGAGTCAAGAACAAAATAACCTTTGATCTTACAAATGGTAGAATGTTAAAGCTTGGAATAACCTACAAACTTCCATTACAGAAATGTGCTTTGAGTTTATCTGGATTCAGTTTTTAAACAGATTCCGGATAACTCCGTATCTTAAAATCCTCAAGATATACAACCATTCTATGTCCACATAGAATCTAAAGCACTAATTTAGATGAAACCATATTCAATTGTTATGCGACTATCTCTAGTGTATATCCCTTATGGAAAAAGGCCATGCGACATTACTCATCAAGGAGCGCACCCACGGATGAGTAACCTGAAAGAGAAGCAAGTTCTCAAATACTATCTACTGGTCATATGGAGGCAATGAGCGATAGGAAGGGATTTCGTCTCTCCCGGTATTGGGGGTTGATGTTGCGCTATGCTCGATTGGACATAACAGGAAATCCCTGGCCAGGGTTGCTGAGATCTACTGGTAAGTGTTATCAGTAGTTTCTCGAACCGTTATGAGCCTCACATCGGCATGACTTATCAGGCTATTAGGGTCTGACGTTTACCACTCCCAGGCTGCGATATGCGACATATCTGACGAAAAGACCAGACTGTACGGTAGTGTTACTGATTGGATTCGCAGGAGTATGAGCAGGCTTGCTTGTTGATCTTCTGATCGCTCAATACCCGGGTGGCCGTTACGTTTGGCATACCGTTTGCGGCTTGTGGGTGTTTGATATGATCATCACCTACTGCCAGCGTATTGACGAGTCTTTAGAGTCCTACACAGAGGTTTCCTGGTTCATGCGAAACGAAGTAGGAGCACATATGTGATATGTGCGGGACCGAGGTTAATGCGCGTATGTGATACCGCATTCTATTCTCGCGATATGTGATATCGGTCGGTTATATGTGATATAGCCGGGTTATCGAATCAAGTGTTGATTCGATAGATTGTTACATTTGATATTAGTCGGTTGTGTGTGATATAGTCGGATTATTAAATCAAGTGTTGATTTGATAATTTAATGTATAATTATATATTTGATATATTAACTTATATTAACTAATATTAGCTCACTTAAACATTTCTTTTTCTCACTTTGTGCCTTAGTATATATGTGATATATATTAACGTGCATTTCATTTGTGTCATGCTTGATGCCACATGCTACATGGGTGTATGAGACTTACACCATACTTATGATAATCCTAGGGTTTATATTTATCCAAGTAATTCACAAATTGGTGAAATTATCTCAAGGCTAGAAGCTTGGAGAAGCATCAAGTGTTCATTGACATAGTCCACTAATTTGTTTTGCTTGAGATATTTATTAACCTAACCATTATCCATAGCTATAGTTAAGTCTCTACATGAGTTAGTGTATGACACTAACTCACCCATGGTTGCTATTCTCACCTCATGAGTTTCATTTTTTCTCTTCATCACTTCATCTTCTTCTTCATGAGAAAAAGCTTGCTAGCTTTTTTCTAAGTGAGAAAATATTGTGAGAAAATTAAATCTAAAGTGAGCCCATTTCCTACTTCATCATCCTCTACTATATTAGCCATTTAGTTTAGGGTGTTTGATTCACTAATCTACCATTAGTGAAGAGGTAGCATAAGCTTGAGTCTCCTCGACGTAGATCATCTTCGGCCTCGAAGACATCGAGCAAGATTGTTCATTTCTTCATGTGAACCCTTACTAGAGTTCCGGTGTTCATTACTTGGAGCGAAGGGACCACTACACGGAGCATTTGAAGTGAAGGACCGGTCTCCAAAGGTTGTATTCCTCATTCACTTTGGATGTAAAGTTGTTTACATTGTAGTTCGTCTAAATCTCTAGTTAAGATTCTAGGGTTAGGGTTGTTTAGAACGGCAAATTTTTGAAAACGGCATGGACGATGCCTCCCGAAACGTTGCTGCCGACCTAGGGAACCCTTCACCAACGCATGCTTCTCTACTTTATTCTTGTACCTATTGTAAGTGCACGGCGGCGCCCCGGTCTCCATCCCGAGGCCAAATGCGGAAGCGATGGCTAACTTTAATTTTCTTGAACCGGCACCATCGCGCACTAAAACCCCGGATCGTACCATTAACTAGTCCTAGCTAACTACTAGATGGGGAAGAAAGATATACCGAGCGATCCGTGTCCTCCGGTCTTCTCGCCGTCGTCCCGATCTCCCGCGGAATGTCCAGTCTCCACCTCCTCGCCGGAAGGGCACCACGTCGCCTGCATCTTTTACGGGCTCTCACCTCTATGCCGAGGCAACTCGGGCACGAAGCTGGCAAGTTGACATGCCCAAGATTTGCTGTAGAATGTGTAGTGCTCAAGTCTCATTTGGGGTTGTAGGAATTGCCATATTGGTGGAGGTATGAACTATCTTTTGGAGAGGAGCTAAAAATGATTTTTGCCAAGCCAAATGAGTGTAAAATCCCTACACCAAAAATTGGGACAGCCCACTAGAGGAAGTGGCCGGCCATGCCAATGTGGGAGGAGAGAATGAGAGTGAATGAGGGAGTGTATCAATCAAAAGAATGAGAGTCTCTCATAATCCAAGAGAGAGAAAAAGCTATCATGCAAAGAAATGATCACTATGAAAGTCCAACACTCAAACAACAATCATCACACCCCTTCATCATAACCAACCATGATCATAAAGCATGATGACTTCAAAAAGGTCAAGCCATCATGAAAGAAGAAGTCAAAAGGTCAAGGGATGGTGCAACCATCATGATCCAACCAATATGCAAAAGACCCCCTTCCAAACTCCTCCACCAATCTTCGGCCAATGAACGATACAAAGGAAATTGGCCGAAACGGAAAGCAAACTGGCAACTCCACAAAACTGGTCCCGTAATAAATTACAGGAAAACCCCGATACTGTGTATACACACCCGCATTTGTATTCCGACCGAAATACAAATGTAATGAGACAAAATCTACACTGCACTATACTAGGATCCGGTTTAAACCAAAACCGGCTAGTAATATCCGTTCGATCCTGATCCGTGCAATACCGCACGTATCTGATCGAACCCTGCCATATATCCATATGGCCTGAAGTACTAACTGTCCGATCCTGATCCGTGCAATACCGCACGTATCTGATCGGACCTTGCCATATCTCCATACGGCCTCTACAGCTTTTCGCCCGAAAGCTTGAGTAACTGAATGTGGGGGACTCTAAAGACTCGTCAATATTATGGCTGTGGATTTAACCACTAGCACGTCAGAGGTATTAGCCATACGTGACGGGCCACCGGCTATTGACCAAAAGGGACGTCGATGAGCGAACTCATCCTGACACCCTATTGAGCCTGTCAGTGACAATATCCGTACAGTCCGGTCCGTTCGTCTATGAGCATCGCATGGCGGGCCTAGGGGGTTGGTAAAAGTCAGACGCCCAAAAGCGGTACAAGTCGTGTCGGAGTGTAGCTCAGAACACCCTGAGATACTACTGGAATACCTACCAGTAAATCTCCTGCCTCGGCCGAGGGCTTCGTGTAATGGCTCTCCTAGACACAGCGCGACCTCACCCCCAATACCGGGAGAGACGAACCCCTGAAGATCCGCTCACTGCCTCCATGTGGCTCGGGACTGTACCCAACTAAAACCTGTTTGCACGTCTCCTTTGAGCGTGGTAGGGTAGTAATTGTAAGTCGATGTACTACACCCCAATACTTGTGGGGAGACGGAATTTTCAAAAACGAACTTGTTTAGTGAACGAACATCGACTAACCGCTTGAATCGAAGCTAAACTATAAATAACCAAACACAAAGTGTTTCTAAACTACTGTGTTTAGGGATTATACCTAATGAACCAACTCCTTCGTCTTTACGAACTCCTTGTTCTCCTCGGCCTTCTCGAAGTAGTAGACGATCCACCCGAGAGCAAAACTCCAAGCTTAGCCTCTAAACTTGAGGCAACTAACCTTCTTGGATTGCTAATCAAAGAAGATAGATTGAGATAGAGTGATGGTTATGGATTGTTTAGTCTTACTAACCCTTGTACTCAACTCATGAGAGAGGAGGATTAGTCTTTTGAAGAGAGAGAGCTTGAGGAGAGAGAAGGTGAGAATGATTATCATATGAGAATAGTAAGTTATCATAATAAATATGAAGCATTCTTATTTATGAAGAAAAGAATAATACATAATGAATAAGCATGCTTCACAAATATCTAATGGTGATTCATTGTCATGACTCATTAAGCATTTATCATGCATTAATGATATGCATGAATCACCCTCATGACTCACTAAACTCATTTAATGCAAATGACACCTAAACCTCCTTAGTCACCACTTCTAGAAGCTTCTCGCACAATTACGAGAACGCCCCTCCAATCCGCAAAAATACGGAAAAACTTTAGACTGTAAAAATCCAATAACCGGATACCAGTAACTGGCTTAAACCAAAGCCGACTGGTAAAAACTGTCCGAAAGTCGTACGCGCGTAAACGCACGTATGCGTCCGAACCCTTGTCGTAAAACCATACGACCTCTATATCGTTTCGCCTGGAATAGGAAACTCTCTGTGTGGGACTCTAGAGACTCGACTACTACGCTGGCAGTGGGTTTAACCACAGACCGTAAGCGGCACTAGCTGTACGTAACAGTCCCCAGGTAGTTGTCGATAAGAAGGCCGATGAGGAAACCGTTCCGAACTCCTACTGAGTCTGATGTGACAATCTCCATACAGTCCGGTCCGTTCGTCCAAGACTATCGCATATCCTGCCTAGGGGACGGCAAGCGTCAGTCCCCTAATAGCGGTATAAGTCGTGTCGGAGGGAAGCCCATTACACCCTGAGAAACTACTGGAACCTACCAGCAAATCTCGCTTGCCCTGGCCAGGGACTTTGCGTAATGGCTCTCTGACACAGCGCGATATCTACTCCCAATACCGGGAGGGACGAATCCTGTCTAACCGCCACTGCCTCCAAGTGCTCGGGACTGCACCCAACAGCTACCTGTTTGCACGACTCCTTTGAGCCGTGGTAGGGTAGCAATCTAAGAACAGTGGGACACACTCGAGGCGAAGTAGCAGTGTCAAGTCTGCGGACTACGCTGTACTCATGTCACCTGGGAACTGTTCACTGACGACTGGTATAAAACCAACCAACAGTTCCCTGTGAGTCCTGTCCGGTGTACCCGTAACCTAACGAGCACCTGTATACTATCTCCAGTACGACGTACTGACGGCTGTGGGACAGACCATCTCCCCAACTGGGATGAGAAGCGTACACACTAGTCTACTCCGGAGTATCGATGCTCTGTCTCGATAATCCAACGACTAGGGACCTGAATAAGGATGTGCTTGTAGACTACCCAGCCCCCACTAGTGTGACTGCCATCACAACGCTGGTAGTCAAGCAAGATCCTAAGAGCTCTATCAATACGTACACTCACATATTAAGATAGAAAAACCAAGTAGCATACTACCATGTTTAGCAAGACTGTTATATACATGTGAATATCCCAAGCTTCCATTAAGTAATATACAAACTAGTATGATACAGTAATGGCCTTCTAGGGCATAAACACTAACAGTAATCAAAGTACAGTGGGAACTCACACGAGACAAATGACGATCCCCAGGTCGATGAACTAACCTGTACACATGTCACCAGGGAACTGCTATCTGACGTCAGGTATAAGACCAACTAGCATGTTCCCGGCGAGTCCTGTCCGGTGTAATCATAACCCAATGAGCACCTGTATACATCTTAGGTGAACCAACTGACACCAGTGGCTTGTGAGACCGGCCACCGCCCCTCGTCGGGGTCTCGAATGTACACACTAGTCTACTCTGGAGTATCGATGCCCTGTCTCGAAACTCCCACGACTAGGGACCTTTTAAGGATGTGCTTATAGACCGCCAGCTCTCACGTATATGATCGCCCTCATATTGCTGGCAGTCAAGCAAGAATCCTAGGGGCTCTATCAATGTGCAATAGCGACCTGTCAGGTCACCTAAAGCAGTACACGATGATAAAGATAAACCAGATAGCATACTATCATCTCGAGTAAGACTGTCCTACTGGGACAGTTCCTCCCTCAATCATTGCAATCACGTGCCTGTGATCCAATAATTGACTCTGAGGGCACTATCTCCAACAATCTCCCACTTGCACTCAAGGCTAATTATTGCGATGTCGCATACTCACAGCCCGTGTGATACCGAACACCCAACTCCTCTACTAGTCAGTCTCACAAAACTCGTTTGCGAAACTATTGCGTTCGAGAAATAGCCTCAGTGAGTGGATCCGCTTTGATGTTTCTTTCTATGTCTCTCTATATCTCAAGTTCGCGGAGAAACCCATCTCCCGAAATGAGCAACACATGTCTTAAAATATGTCTGGATGTCTGATGGGACCTAGCTCATAAACGAACTCCAAATCCAAACTTCTTAAACTGTATTGTCAACTGAATTTAATCTGTATCCAGCGCCATGCCTCCCTCAGTATTGCCTTGGACCATCTGTCCAAAATACTGCCCCTCGTCAGAAGGAAAAAACTATAACTCCGACAACCTCATTGTCGTCCAAGTCACCTTGGAAGCCTGAAATGATAACTGTCTCCCGAATGAGGCTGTCGTTATCATATCCCTAGAACATCCACTTATGTTCTAAAACTGCTTCCGACTGTTTCTCCAGGATTGGATCAATGTCAACTTATTGCATCTAGTGCAAGAACAATATCTGGTGTGGTACTTGACATCTCATGATTGACTCAATTGCCTGAGCAAGTGATCTGCCAATCATGCACATCCCTCTCCCCTTTAGTCTGTAAGACACCTTTAGAGAGAGTGACTCCATTACCTGCAGGTACACTACCGTGCCAGGAGTCGTCCATTCTAAATACTCTTAGAATGCTGTCTAAGTACCCTTAATTGGGAAACCACCCAAATCTAGATCTAAAACCATAGATCTAGTAACCAGTATGTTTGAAATAATGTCCAAGTCCCATGTGGAGAAACCTCTGTGTGACGACCAAAGTGTAACCGATCGTAGTATAGGAATATCACTTCCTACTTTGTGTATGTCATCCAAATACCAGGACATCATACCCAACTACCTTCTTAACAGATCTATCCCTTATTCTGATGAAGTCAAACCTATGACTGTCACATCAGAAATTGATGATCTATCTCCGCTATATCTGCTTTAGTCTATAAATAGACATAAGCTACCTGTCCACCAATGCTTCCGCTGCTCCCACTGACTACGACAACCCTCTAGCAGAGTCATATACACGTACACTTCTGAAGCCAGTTCAGAACGACGCTATACTCATCCTCCTGCCGGGTCTCGCAGCCTGGAACAACAGCAATGGCAAGTGGGGGTAAACAAGAACTTCCCTGTCACCGTCCTTGAGGTTACCGGAGTACCCCTCGGGTGCCTGAGGTTACCCACCTTATCTGCGGAGTGGCCAATGGAATGTCAAGCCAGATTGAATCTTTAGGTTCCTATGAAATCTTCAGTAATCGTTTGTGGTTCTGGAATCACTTCCAGTTCTACCATACTCCCACTACTGTTTTCTGAAAAAATCCATTTTTATTAAAACTGTGGCGAGTCTAGAACAATATCACTATTGATCTCCCAGATGGTACAAAGTCAACCCTCGTCATAGCCTGGGTCAACCCACAAACATCCATTACAGAAACGTGCCTTGAGTTGTCCAGTGTCCGGTTTTAATCATAAGCCGGACAACTCCCCATTCCTTAACATCGTTAAGATATGAACTGTTCTATATCCAATATAGAACCAGAGGCACTGATTTAATTGAACCAGATTCAAATCATTCAGCTGTCTCCAGTGCATGTCAACTAAATGGAAAAAGGCCGATCAGCGTTACTCAACTTAGGAATGCTTCCAATTATGAGTAACCTGAAAGAGAAGCAAGTTCTCTTAATCACTACTATCAAATGAATACCATACTCAAGTATCTACATCTCCGATCACTTTGAAGAATCCCGATACTTGCAATATCTGGTTCTCTACTTTATTCAAATACCTATAACTTCTCAAAATTCGGACCCTGTGTTTCCACGAAACACCTGTCTAAAAACTAGAGAAGTCATAAGTAAACCGAATATAGTACGAGGACCAACCCCTCTGTCCTGATGGACCCTGGACAACATACAATACTCTGTATAAGTCCCTTGAGTCTGATAACTCAATCCCTGTGTGTCGTAGGTTGAAAACTGTACCTTTGGTTATGAAGAATTACACCGCTGTTTAATGCTCTTTACCTAACCATCCACCGATATAGGTAAATGTCATAGACATAATTTCAAAAAGGTATATCTCACTCTATGAAAATAGACGTACAGATATATCAATTTGAAATTGGTGCATAACAGCGGATATTCAAAACCAAATATTTGCCGACCGGCAAACAACCCAGGTGACTTCCTCAAATATCACTGATTACAACGAATCCCGATATAATGAAGATGATCACCCAATTCCCAATAACTTACTCCCACTCATCATCTGTAAAACCATACAGATGTGAGAATCATACTTGGTAAATCCATACCCTGGAGCAAGTGTCTAATTGGGAAATCAGTTTTCCTTTATCAGTACACAGTGAAACTGAAACATTGAAATGTTTCGATGGGGTATCCTGGTATTCCTAGTAATGCCTCTTCCATTATCCAGATTCACAACTGTAACCTTGTAATTCTTTGCCATCTTTCCAAATCCCTTTCTATGTCTTTAGTTATTACCTTCTGTACACCCCTTTAGGCCAAATGGTTTTCTTCCTTCCCTACCGTTCGGCACCAGCCTATGGTTTGGAAGAAGACTATCTAATAAGCATAATGGGTGTACTGTCCTAATCCTAGGAGCACTCGCAAAGCGAGAGAAGGTGAAGATAAAAGACAACCGAATAAACCTTATTCTTATTTCTCCTGAACCAGAATCCATCCCCGAACTGGAACAAGTTCCTTTCGAGTTCGTATATAACCATACGATGGAGTATCCAATAAACTGTGGATCTTCGTAGTGATACGGAGTGTCCTGGAGAAATACAAAGGTGATTTAGGATTGGCGAAGAAATACTTAGTTTGGTCGTGAATATCAGTCGCTATTTACTTTGCCCTCCTACTAATCCCTTGCTTTGTCTTAACTTAATACCTTCTACACACCATCGTTATGCTAATTGGTTTTCTTCATTCCCCACCGTTCGGCACCAGCCTAAGGTTTGGAAGAAGACTATCCAATTTGCGTAATAGGTGTACTATCTCCTAAACCAAGGAGAACTCGCAACCTGAGAGAAGGTAAAAGGAAAAGACAACTGAATAGTCCTATCCGTTTTCTCCAGAACCGGAAACCATCCTCGAATAAATTCCTTCGAGTTCGTATCTAACCATACGATGGTTTTGTCCAATGGAAGTGGACGTTCGTAGTAATACGGGGTGTCCTGGAGAAAAGGGTAAAAGTAGGAGTGGCAATGAGGTTTGCAACTCTGACAATCCAAAAGCCAGTGTTTAAGAAGGTTCGGTTAATTTGGTCACTGAGTCATAGTCTTAGGGTCGGGTCAATGGTCGCTGCCAAAGAGAGATAGAAAAGAAACACTCAGCGTGCACTCTAACCTAGATCAGAATGGTTACCAATTTATCTAATCTGGAAACCTCCCACTGTACTGTCAAATTCTCCTCCAAACCTGAAAGAAGAATTAGTCGGGATCATCTGAGGAGTAAACCAACTCATCAGTGGGAATCGGGATCCAACTATCATCGCATGATAACGTGACGGAATCCGCTCACGGTGTCACACTCCAGAAGGTAT